>BLBF01000058.1:17080845-17124745 GCA_015471245.1 Laticauda colubrina
ACTCCCTGAATTCCTCAGCCAGCAGCTGGCTGAGGAATTCAGGGAGTTGAAGTCCACAAGTCTGAAAGTGGCCAAGGTTGGAGATCTTTGGTCTAGTCCATCGGCTCAGCAGCTCAATAGGTTTTGCTTAATACCTGAAAAGAGTCAATTGATTGAACTCTCATATCAAATGACTTAATAGGCAATAGCCATCTTTTCCACTCAAGCCTGCCTCCAGATGTGCCAGGTCTTTGGCTCCTGTTGTCTCCAATTTCTGAAAATTGAAATTTAGCACATCTGGAGGGTGCCAGATTAAAGAGGCAGCAATATATGTCAGTATAAAGATTTTTTATGTATGTAATGATAAATAAGGCCAGCAGAAAAGGACAGCTTTCTCCTGAAGGAAGATGTAGATATTAACAACATTTTCACTGTTTCAACTTTAGTCTGAAATTCAACCATTGCAAGCAAAGGGAGAAAGAGAAGATAAGAGAAAACAAGAAATAGCAACCAAAATTCAGACTGTTGCATTAATAGTTCTAAATTGAAAAGTAAAAGAGACTTTTGAACCAGAACTCTGATTGTTTGAGAGAAGGGAAGGGGAAGGGAAGAGGGAAGGAGAGGAGAAGAATTTAGTAAACTAGTTATTCCCAACAAAATATCAAAGAATTCATATTTTTGTTTATTTGATTAAGGGAACACTAAATCAGAAGTAAATATTTTAATGCTAAATGTTTCAGTCAGATTCATTCGAAGAATTCTTCGCATTAGTGACACTCAACAAAGGAACAAAATCTCAAGTACTGATCCAGGAATATCTGCCAGGGGACCAAAAAAAAAAGAAAATCAAGAGGGAGGTCACAATGCACATTAAAAAAGAACAAGACTTTCTATTCACAATCATAGCCCTCATCATGATTTTTTTGACCGAAAACTTCCCTGCAGAAATCCAGTATGATTGCCAACTAGAATCCAGAAACTGGCTAGCATTTTTCTTTTTTTTCTGTCTTTTTCCGTAGCACAGAGACAGCCTTTTGGTGGTCTCCAAACATGGTAGAGTTAGAAAAATAGCTTAACAGTGTCCCAAAGTTTGAAAAAGACAACATGGAAGCCTGTGAATGCAGCTTAAGGCAATTCTGCCCAAGTGAGGAGACAATAGCAATAGCACTTGGACTTATATACCACTTCATAGTGCTTTATCACTCTCTTGAAGTGGTTTGCAGAGTCAATATATTGCCCCACCCTAACAATCTGAGTCCTCATTTTACCAACCTGGGAAGAAGGGAAGGCTGAGTCAACCTTGAGCCGGTTGGGATCAAACTCCAGACTGTTGACAGAGTTTGTCTGCAATACTGCATGCCTAACCACTGCACCTCGGGCTTTTACAAACAAAGAGACAAACGAAGTGATGAATTTTACTCTCTGTAGATGAGTTCCACTGGCAAAAAGAAGTGGTATTTACACTCTTGGATTTAGTCAAGAAAATGGCAAACATTTTATATCAAAAAACCTAAACCATCCCCTCCCACCAATTACTTTCTCTAACTTCTAATATTTAGCCCTTATTTTCCTAGCATCGATCAGTACCAGCTGCTATAATAGATCTAGCTTCTGTTAAGTAGCCAGGATGTAGAAAAAAAAAGTCACAAGTAACTACAGTGTTGAATGTTGACACCGCGAGGCTTTTGTTCCTGTTAATGTCCAAAGAAGCCAAGTTCAGGTTTTAAAATGGGTACCATTCAGATCCTAACTGGAAGGAGCAATGAAGGAAATGACGAAAGGATGTCATTCCGATCAACCGCACCCCAATCTTTTTACAGATGACCCACTCCTTCTGTGACCATCCTCACAGCACGAGGACAGCAACCATTAAATGTCTTCTTCTGCTCTGCAACAATTCCAGTCTCTGCTCCATCGTTCAAATGACCTGATTTTGGTGTGCAAAAATAGAAACAAAAAATCAAGCTAACCAAGGAACCAATCTATGCCTTCTTCTCTTCACACTTTGGATTGCCTCTCATCTGTCCATTCCTGTTTCGTATTTTGCAGAGCTTGAGTTCTTTGCTCGTCTACCTGAACGTAGTCCACTCGTTGTTCTTCAGAGAGGAAAGGTTTCTGTAGAATGAAGGCAATAAAACATAAATATAAGGATCTACTGTGTTTTCCCTAAAATAAGACTGGGTCTAAAGATTAATTTTTGCTCCAAAAGATGCATTAGGGTTTATTTTCTGGTTATGTCTTATTTTCGATGGAAATATGGGTGCTAAAATGTGTCCGGCTGCCTAAAAAATCTTAACTGGGGCTTATTTGGGGGTAGGGCTTATATTACAAACACCCTAAAAATCATGCCAGGGCCTATTTTCTGGTTGGGTCTTATTTTGAGGAAAACATGGTAGGAAAATGCTAGGGTTACATCACTTATCCTCTTATCAGGTGGGAAAGTTCACATATGAAAGTCCAATTAAACTGATTTATTACTATTCATGCATATGTATAGGAATCTTCTCAATTAACATTTTGTGCCTGCTTGGAGTTAAATACAAGCAAAGGAATTTAAGGGAGGTTGGACTTTGTGGCTACACAGGGATTCTAGGCTGATTCCTCTTTTAACTCTACCCTCGTGTCCTACAAACTCATTCTTCTACATCTCTTCTTTTACACTTGTGATTTTTTTCCCCCAGCTTGAAGATGAGGAGGACATCAATTGGAAAGAGGAACAAGCACATTTCAACTTGTCCCGATTTGTGACTTTGTCCCTCAGTCCAGAACAAATCAAGGGAATCTGTGAACTGGAGACTCATGGAAAACATTTGGCTTTAGATGAAAGAGAATGTAATCCCTCACATATGTGCTTTGATGGGTCAAGGTCAGAATGAATTTCAACTCCAGAGAGTTTCATCTAAAATATGCTTGCACCATTCTTGATGCATAAACCAAATAGAAAGATAGCCACTTCCTCCTGTGGAAATTGCTATGAGGATTGAGACATTTATTCCTGCTTTCTATAATTTTTGCATTTTTTTCATGGACAACTTTATTTTTTATCATTTCCCAATCCATTTTGAATCATTTCTGCTTAGAAATCTGCATTTACATTTTCATATCCTGTATGATACATACACACAAATCGTGCATATTTTGCATGTAATCTGTCCCAACATACATTCATGGATTTGGGAAGCACTTTTCAACCCAATATGTATTTTCTCTATTTCACAAAATGCATTTAAGAGAATTCTACTGCAACCAGTAGAGAATTGTTTTTTTTAATTCTTGAACTGGTCAATGGTTATGCACCAATTCAAGAATTAGAGGAGGACCAAACAAAAATTTTCCTTGCTCCCCCCCAATGTCCTACCTTCTGTACAGGAGATGGAGAAGCAGAATTAAAATCCAGTGCTAAGTAGTCAAGGTTAAACTTCTTTGGCGATTGGAAATCTCCATTATATGGAGATGCTGCTTGCTGATGCTCCTAATAATAACAATGACAACAACATCAAAAAATTAAATTTATTTAAAAAAAGCAAAGATCATATAATGGATTTATACTAACAGCAATAAAGAATCCTGTTTCTCCACTCCCCCCTGGATGTGTCATAAATCAGACTCTCCAACTCACATTATCCAATGAAGGATTTTTGTGGGCAGGGGACCTGGTGCCTAGGTTACAATCTTTGTAAGATAAGCATGGAATGTACTTCTGTTTTTTACTGCCATACCTGCTTATGGCAACTCGGAAACAGGCATAGGAATGCTTTACAAGTTGACAAGATCCTTTCAAGAGCCCTCCTTCAGTTCTACACACCAACGCTGAGTTGGATCTTGGTAAGGGAAGGTGTCTTTCCCCCCTCTGGTGGCATCCCTTTATGGAATGCCCTCTCCAAACGCACCTCTACATCATGATGGCACCAGGTGAAGACCTTGCCATTTTCCCAGGCATTTCAATTTTAATTTGTATTGTGTTTTGGTTTCCAAACGACCATCTTGCTACTGTC
The DNA here is from genome assembly GCA_015471245.1 of Laticauda colubrina. Classification (NCBI taxonomy): domain Eukaryota; kingdom Metazoa; phylum Chordata; class Lepidosauria; order Squamata; family Elapidae; genus Laticauda; species Laticauda colubrina. The sequence goes on from BLBF01000058.1 coordinate 17,084,820, forward strand.
TCCCGAGTATGGGCTCCTTATCGTGCATGTCACTTGAAGGACATTTGTCGTGGGTTTCACTCTAAACTGCCCAGAGAACTTCAGGCGAGACCCTTTCTCAGGCCTTCTTCAGACTCAGACTGCGTTTCTCTGACTGCTGTCAAGGTTGCAGCTCTTCCTCCTGTTTTTCCAAGGTCATTTTCACAGACTATGACAGAAACTGGGTTCTGTCAGGTGCAAGAATTCAGAAACCAGAGTTCTTCAAATGAGTAAAGGTAAAGGTTCCCTCACACATACATGCTAGTTATTTCCGGCTCTAGGGGCCAGTGCTCATCTCTATTACAAAGCCAAAGAGCCAGCGCTATCCAAAGACGTCTCCAAGGTCATATGGCTGGCTTGACTAAATGCTGAAGGTGCACGGAATGCCATTCCCTTCCCAGGAAAGGGGTCCCTATTTTTCTACTTGCATTTTTTACATGCTTTCAAACTGCTAGGTTGGTAGAAGCTGAGACAAGTAATGGGAGCTCACTCTGTGATGCAGCATGAGGGATTTGAACCACCGAACTGCCGGCCTTTCTGATCGACAAGCTCAGCCTCTTAGCCACCACATCCCTGTTCAAATGTTCAAATGATTACACTCCTACAAACAACTAGAGAGCTAGCGTGGAATAAACTACCGTATATACTCGCATATAAGCCGACTTTAGAATGCTTTTTTTTTTTCCCCAAATTGGGGGTTGGCTTATACGCGAATAAATCTGGCTGCCCGACTTCGTGCGATGAGAGCCAAGACTCTCATCGCCTTCGCGGGCAGCAGCTTCGCACAATGAGAGCCAAGACTCTCATCGCCTTCGCGGGCAGCAGCTTCGCACAATGAGAGCCAAGACTCTCATCGCCTTCGCGGGCAGCAGCTTCACGCGATGAGTCTTGGCTCTCGTCGCCTTCGCCGGGCAGCAACTAAGTCGCTGCCCGACTTCATGCGATGAGAGCCAAGACTCTCATCGCCTTCGCTGGGCAGCGGCTTCGCGCGATGAGAGCCAAGACTCTCATTGCGCGAAGCCGCTGCCTGCGAAGGTGATGAGAGTCTTGGCTCTCATTGTGCGAAGCCGATGGCCGCGGAGGCGATGAGAGTCTTGGCTCTCATCGCGCAAAGTCGGGCAGCCAGATTTATTCGCGTATAAGCCGACCCCCAAATTTTTGGGGAAAAAAAAAAAGCGTTCACCATGGTATTTGGGGATCGGCTTATATGCGAGTTTTTTCAAAAATCCTCATTTTGGGGCAGTTTTTAAAGGGTCGGCTTATATGCGAGATCGGCTTATATGCGAGTATATACGGTACTAATAGGTTTATTCCAAGCTAGCTGTCTACAAAAAAAATATGAACTGCTACCAAGTAAGGCAAATTGGGACCAGATAAGAGTCCACAGAACTCAAGTGGGCTGGACTTAGATCTCTTGTAGGCACGGAAGGACTCAAGACTGATGATGTACTTCACCCCTCCCTTGGGCTCAGCCTGGTCATCGCCTACATTTTCTTTGGAATATACAAAGGTAGTCCTCAACACCATTTGTTAACTGACAATTCCAAGTTACAATGGCATTGAAAAAAAAGGGACATGACTGTTTTGCACAATTACGACTGTGGCAACATCCCCACATGATCAAAATTCAGACGCTTGGCAACTGACTTGTATTTATGATGGTTGTGGAATCCCAGGGCCATGAGATCACTATTTGTGACCTTCTGACAAGCAGAGTCAATGAGGAGCCAGTTCATTTAGTGATTAACTCAGAGATCTCTAAACTTGGCAACTTGGGGAATGGCTGGCTGGGGAATTCTGGGAGTTGAAGTCCACAAGTCCTAAAGTCGCCAGGTTTGAGGACCCCTGGAGTAACTTAACAATTGGAGCGATTCCCTCATACAACTGTGGCAAGAAGAGTCGTAAGATGGGGCAAAACTCACTTAACAACTGTCTTGCTTAGCAACTGAAAGGTTGGGCTCAATTGTGGTTGTACGTTGAGGATTACCTGTGCACAAAGAAACTCTCAATCTGTTGCCTCTTGGAAAGATTGGCAGCAGATTAATCAACACACAAATAATATAGTGTCCCTGCTTCATTTTATGGCTGTTCATTTTGTGCTGGGAGGTCCCTGATCTAAAGCCTATCTCCACAATGTCCTTAGGCTGATACTCTGTGCCAGGGGTTGCCGACCTTTCAGCTCTCAGGGACCACTAAACTCTTAATTTTAAATCCTACAGATTACTAATATGATCTGCCTAATGACTGGCTGGGTGGGTGTGGCCAACTCAATGTCACTCATATCAAGGCCTCTACTCGTCCCTCCCCTCTCAGTCACTCCTCGCCTGCCCGCCTGGGCTCCATAGGGCCCCAACAGGTAGCAGTTGTTGGAGCTAAGCAACCACCATGAGAAAGAATTGGCCAAACAGCTGGCTCAGTTCATATTGGATCGGACCAAGAAGGAGGCTCAGCAGAAGCACCTCACTGAGGACTAGGAGCATAGTCCAAGCAGACGGAAGACCTGCAGGAGTGCAAGGCCAGGTATCAGTGCCTGGAGGCTCAGTGGGCTGAGATGGTCAGCCAGTTCCAGGCCATGATACTGTCCCACTGAAACGAGGTCCTCTGGCTCTTCACCACCAGTGGCCCTTCCCTCCAGCCTTTACCCAAAGGCCCACACCAGGAGGCCAAAGCAGACCCCAAGTGGGAATTTCTCCCCTTCCCTGACCAGCACAAAAAGACCCCTAATGGGGAGACTCTCTGCAGCAACACGAATGTTCATTGTACGTATCTGTCCCAGGGTCTGCAGTTTGAGGAGTCCTGATTTAATGCAATATAAAAAAATGCAAATAATTTTTCTGTGGGTCACCAAAATTTTCTCATGGACCACCAGTTGTGGTGACCAGTGCTCTACGCAACAATTTTCTTAGTTTTCACATTGAATACGAAGGGATGGATCTGATCTTAAAAAAAGAGTGCAGGATCTATCTTTGCACTCTCCAAATGCCCGGGTGCATCTCTGCCTGATCTTTGTGAACATTTGGACCAGAGCCACCTACGTCTGTGTGCGCACAACAGAGGTCTGTAAAACAGGAAAAAGGCTTCCCTTATCACTGTGTCAATTAAGCCTTGTGTTTTTCCATGGAATTTCTTCAGCAGGGCAAAGGGGCACCCTCACCACACAACCCAGTTTTTTTTGGTTTTTTTAAAAAAAGCCCTCTCTGAGCGGTTCCGTTCGTGCCATTTCTCAAAAGGGGAGCAGAGAAGAGCTGTATGACAATAATTACCATTTGAATGTAACTTCCTTCCTCTTCTCCGGAAACTGAAGCAGCAAATACCCTCGCTGAATTAATGCAGTCTCTTTCTGGAGAGATAAAGCTTGTTCGATTGCTAGAAGGGGGGAAAAAAAGGGACATCACCGAAAAGGCAAACAAAGAAAGACAAGAGATCAGGGATGACTTTCCCCAGATGCCTTGAAATCCAGCCAAATCCTGACACTGTCCTGGCAGGGAATAAAGCATCCAGAGCCCAGGAATTTGCATGAGCTACAAAAAGGGAACCGTCTCATTAAGTTGATCTCTATATATTATTTGTTGCTGCTATTGAATTTGACAATACATAAAAATTGCCCAGCGGTATAGGAAACCATAATACAAGATTGTATGACTGTAATTCTGTTGCTTGTATCCTAACGATTTATATGGACTGTTTCCTTGTATGGTTTGATTGCTTATTGTACCTATGACTATCATTAAGTGTTGTACCTGATGATTCTTGACGAATGTAGCTTTTCTTTTATGTACACTGAGAACATTTGCACCCAGACAAATTCCTTGTGTGTCCAATCACACTTGGCCAATAAAAGAATTCTATTCTACAAGCAGAAAATTGTCCACTAATGTCCAAGGGATAGTAGACATCTTGTCCACAGGCATTTGCAGGTGATGCTTGTGCCTTACCTTGTATAGCTGGTAATATTTTGGGGTAGAAATGATTTAATCACAAAGGAAGGTGAATCTATGTGTCCCAGGATCATGTTGCAGGATCCAATCTGGGTGGGTCACTGGGACCAGAGGTTTCAGACTCATGCCAGAGCCCATCTTCAGGGAACTTCTCTCCAGCAGATGGCCTCCAACACAAGTCCAAAAGCTTGGAAGACAAAACCTCTAGTCCCAATGACCAACCCAGATTGAATCCTGCATAATTTAATTAGGTACAAGTAGTCCTCAACTTACAACAGTTCATTTAGTGACCATTCAAAGTTACAACGGCACTGAAAAAGTGACATGATGGTTTTTCACACAACCGTCGCAACATCTCCATGATCATGTGATCAAAATTAAAATGCTTGGCAACTGGCTCATTTTTATGATGGTTATGATGCAGAATCCTGGCGACTAATTGAACAACAGCAATGATTCATTTAACAACTGTGGAAAGGAAGGTCATAAAATGGCGCAAAACTAACTCAACAAATGACTCACTTAGATTCACATAAATTTTGGACTCAGGAGGGGTCCTTGTTGCTCTCTGAACTTGTTTGTTTTCTTGCAGGCATTTCATTACTCAACTAGGTAACAACTTCAGTGCCACTAAGGAAAGCTATTTGCTGTCAGTTTATATTCTGCTGGCTTGTCTGTCAATGTTGGTGGGGGAGGTCTTAAGAGATTCTTTGAAACCCTAGTTTCAGGTGGAACATTGTGGCCATCCTAGACCAAACCAAGTGCAAAAATGCTGGGCCTGGCATTCTAGAAGCCTGGCTCTTTGACAAATCTGCCATCAATAGACACATAGATATTAACAACATCTATGGACTATGCAGAAGAGACAATCACCCAGCCCAGGAACCACAAGACCTAAGTGCCTCTCCACCAGCAATCAGCACCCAGATCAGCATAGATTAATTCCAAGGTTAACTTCAGACCAACTCTCAAGTAAACAAAACCCCAATCAAGAAACTAACAAAGAAGCCAACAGCCAACAGCCCAGTCAAAGAATCTCTAAGGCCACCCCACCAACAGTGATAAGCAAGCCACTAGAATATATATAGAGACTAGCTTGGCTGGCTGGGGAATTCTGGGAGTTGAAGTCCACTAGTCTTAAAGTCACCAAGTTTGGGGACCTCTGATATAGACCGACAGCAAATTATGTTTGAACTTTGAAGCAGCAGTGTAGCAATTCATTCACAGTCATTCAAAGTTAGGTTTTGTTCTGGCCCTGCTCACTTAATTAATCTGATTAATATTAATTAAACTTAATTAAGAGTGAAAAACAGGACTGAAGCAAATCTCAAAACAACATTCCCTGGACTTAGTAATCATGTTTTTGTTTAATCAAAAATCAATACCAACTTAAGAAAGAAACTCCCAGGAAATGGGTTTCTATATGCTCTTCAACCTGTTGACATTTTAGGTAGGGAACTGAAACCTCATCAGAATCCAGCCTTTCTAAAGGAATTAAAAAAATATAATTTGGGGGATTCTAGGCACCATTCAGCTGTATTAACTATGCTGGGGGCTGACCACTTTGAGATTTGCAGTCCCAGATCCTGACAGGACAAGCCATTAGGATATAAAAATAAGACCTTCTAGTACTGATGATGTTACCCAGTTTGGTAATGAAAATTCTGCAAGAAAGCACCAAGCTCAGACAACACCAAGGATTCCAGACTTGTTGTCCTCTTCTCCTTCCCCTTCTTTTCCTCCTCCTCTTCTACTTTGAAGACCCTACTCCCTTCTAACACTGATGTCACTACCTAGCTGGGTAATGAAACGTCCTCAAGAAAAGCGCCAAGCTCAGAGAGCAGCAAGGACCCCACAGTCTTTCAATCTGGAGTTATCTCCAACCAGATAATCCCCAGCAGGGTTTAGGATGTCCAAAATTATCAGCCATCTCAAGTGTCCATTTCTTTAGCACATGGCTCCTTCTCCTTTCTAATATATAACAGCCCTGGTCCTGTTTTATCCATGGTGATAGTAGCTATTATCTTTTCTGCCTTTCTGCATGGTGTCCGGCCCGGCAGAAAAGCTGGAACTATAAGATATCTGGCTTTCCAAGAAACTTCCCCACCCATCCAGTCTTCCAAGATGTCAGAATGACAAAGGACAACAGGACCTCTGTCCAAGAAACCAGAGGTGTCACTCTAATTTTTATATTACTTTGGGAATGAAAGGCCCAACTTTTTAAAAGAAAATCACTTACAAAATAGCCTTTTAGTTATCATGGGCTTCTCAGGCATAAAAAAATTCCCTCTCTCTCTCTCTCCCCCCCCTCCCTCTACATATATATATTTGAATTGATGATGTTTTGAAGCCAATTTTCTTGGAATGTTATAATGTAGCACATGCTTTCCTGTCTCTTATTTTTTATGGCAGGGAGGAGTTCCCTAAAACTCTAAGAATGTTTTTTGGGAGATGCAATTTACCATACTCATAGCAAAAGGGTATGAAATGCATTTCTCTTAGGAGTCCTAAACTTTAAACAGGCTGCTATGATAACTTAAAACCTTTGTAACGAAAAATGTGAATGTATTTCGGAGGGCAGAAGGAGTTCATGGTTAAACTGGATCTGCTGTAATTCAAACATTGTTAACATGTATAGAGGGGAGAAAAATCTCTCCGATTTTCATCCAGGTTTGGTCACCACAATATAAAAAAAATTGTTGAGACTCTGGAAAGAGTACAGAGAAGAGCCACAAGGATGATTAGAGGATTGGCGGCTAAAATATATGAAAAACAATCAATTGCAGGAATTGGGTATGGTTTGCCTTGAGAAAAGAAGGGCCAGGAGAGACCTGATAGCACGGTTCCAATATTTGAGGGAGGCAAACTATTTTCTAAAGCACCTGAAGGAAAGGCAAAAAACAAATGATGAAACTAATTAAGGAGAGACGCAAACTAGAACTATTTCCTCACAGTGAGAGCAATCAACCATCAACCAGTGGAACTGCTTGTCTTCAGAAGTTGTGGAGGTTTTCAAGGAGATACTGGATAGCCATTTGTCTAAAATGGTATAGACTCTTCTGCTTAAGCAGGGAGTTGGACTAGATGACATCCAAGGTCCCCTCCGTTATTCTATGTCTTATTGGATATTTGCAAAATGCCATCTAGAGACATCGTCTTTATCTCATTTTTGTTCATTTTTGGAATCGAGGGATTTTAAAAATGTTTTCATGGCAGTGGGATCAAGGAAGGTTTCATCCTTGATTTTCCTTCCTCTTTAAAACCTTGACATTAAAACCTTGACATTGAAAAAGTTGATTTGGGGATTTTGAGGGTGAGTATGAGCCATTCGCCTCACAGTGGCCCATTTAATGAAAGAAGACTACTAAATAGTCATGGCACAGAGCAGCAGAGTTGCGATTGGCACTGCAAAAATTGGTAAGGGAAAAACGGCAGCTTTTATTTAGTCCAGGTGAATGCATATCTTGGATCAGAAGGAACAGAGCTAGGTGATGTCCCCAGATGTCTGCAGATAGGCATGTTTGCATCTTCATCGAAAAAATATGGGAAAATAAGAATTTCAGATTTTTTAAAAAAGAAAATCATTCTACATATATTGCGTCTTTCTCTGACCTGGTTAAGACAGGGTGCAAATCCAATCCACAAGGGAGAATCCAACCCTTTGGGAGTTACTCAAACCAGAACTGGACAAACATCAACTTGGCTTGATGTATCAACCCAATCTGTTATTTCAATGGGTGAAACCACCTTACCAGAGGCTTCCCCATTGAGATTAACCATCTGCCCTTGTCATGAATAAATTCTACAAAGTCCAACAGGTTCCAATTCCACTTACTAAGGCACAGTCCATGTCCTGGTTAAGGCAGAATGTTCTCTGATGGTGGAAAGGTTTCGCAGGTCCAACGGTGGCGGTCGGACTGAGGGTTAAAGAGAAAACATCTCATTCACCAGAAAACAGGAAGAACTTCAACTGAAAACCTTTCAATATGATTCACTGGCTGTAGGTAGTCTTTGACTTGCAACTGTTCATTTAACAACAGTTTGAAGTTACAAAGGCCTTGGAAAAAGTACCGTATGACTTGTACTTTCTTTTATGTCGCCTGTGCTCATGTGGTTGCAATTCTGGAACTTATGTGACACAATGTAGAAAACCTCTTTGCATCACTACTCTTTTGCATTGTAGTATTTAATGACTATGGGCTTCACAGTTTAAGGATTGACCTTATCGTATATAGCGAGGCCATGTGTAACTGACAGTTTGGATGCCAAATTGTGATTTTAATACAGATTTTATCTATTACTTATTACCTTATTCTAGAATTTTTAACTGGATATTCCTTGAGTGTTTTTATTTGTTCTGGTTTTAATTTTGATTTGATTTGATTTAAATCCAGGCACTTGGGAACTGGCTCGTATTTATGATCGGTTTGAGCATCCTAAGATATGTGCCCATTGGGGAAGTTGGATTTGCTCAACCACCACATATTTGGATTATGAAGTCTAGTGATTTGTTTTATGATCATCATAAAATGGTGGTAAAATGGGCAGTTTCAGTCAAGTGGTCGCTTGACTTATAACTGTACTGACGTACGACCAGAATTCTGGATGCAATTGTGGTGGTAAATTGAGAACTACCTATATTTACAAGAAAGAAGCCGTATTTGACCCTGTGGGACTTCAACCTGGAGCTCAACCTAGGGTTCAGACTATAACTTCCATTATAGTTGGAAGTATATGGAACTCTCTCTCTATATAGAGTTGAAATGCAAACCATCTGAAGGGCATCCGGTTGCCTACATCTTGCTTCTCTCTACACCAAGGCAAGTCAATGAGTAAGCCGGCTTGGTTTTTCCTGAGCTGCAGCACCATCTTCAAAAAGGCCAGAGAAGGTCCATCATTTGGGCAAGTCAAGTGACTCAAGGCACCAACGTGGCCCAAAACGATCAAGTGGTTCCAGAGTTTTGTACCTACTCTGGAGAAGGTGGTCCAGGTGAATTGCTCATGTAGAAAGAATTCTCAGTTAAGTGCTGCAAATTTGGAACATCTTTCTAACAAGGTGAGTAGACAGCAGTGGAAAAACCACTTAGACTTATATACTGCTTTCCAGAGCTTTATAGCCCTCTCTAAGCAATTTACAGAAGTCAGCCTCTTGCCCCCAACAATCTGGGTCCTCATTTTACCCACTTCAGAAGGACGAGTCATCCTTGAGTCTGGTGAGATTTGAACAGCCAAACTGCAGCCAGCTGGCAGGTACCAGAAGGAGCCTGCACTATTGCACTCTAACCACTATGCCATCATGGCTCATATGTTTAACTGAAACCTTTAACCGTGGCTATGAATTGGGGGGTGGGCAGTGAGATCTTTGGTTTTCAGACACGGAGACTCTGAATTACACATTTGAGCTCCGTCATCAACATTGTTTGCTCTGTGTTGATGATTCAGAGAAAAGGGATGCAGTTAATTTAATGATCCTGCCTTTAAAGTAAGTAGCTTTCATGTGTCAGACTGCTTCTCAATTATGACTGTTGGGTTGGCCAAGCTGTGAGCCCAAGAGGTTAACCTAAGCTGTTGGGCGAGCTGTTAGTTTTGAGATGGATTATGGGTATCCAAATGAAACAATTGCAAGATTACCTGACCTTTTTCTCTAAGAGCTGATGGTTTTCCATATTGAAGCAATGGGATACAGGTACTCCTTGACTTAGGGATGGTTGCTTAGCGGCCATTCAAAATTATGATGGGCCACCACAGGGATACTTTAGGATCCAATTATGAAGTGCCAACAGCTGCTCCCTCCACTCACATGACTTGGCAACCAGCTCATATTTATGGCTGTTTTCTCCAATCACATGACCATGTTTTACAACATTTTTGTGCCAAAGTGGTATTTACTTCTGGTTTTCAGCAAAACTGGCCCAACTGGTTTGTGTAACATCCATGTCTTTCACTTCATTATAACCACAAAAAAACATAATGAAATTGGGTTGATCATACAGCTGACTTGCTTTAAAGCCATTAGAACATATGATAGTAGTGGAGCCTGCCCTAAGTTGAAGACCACCTGTATCAGAATGACATGGGGAATGAAGTAAGGTTTCTGAAAACAGCAGTACAGATTCCTCCATTGAGTCCCAGGCTATGTGCTTATTAAGGAGAATGAATAAATAGAACATGCAGCTAAGGTGGGTCTGTTTGTAATAATAAGATGTGGGTACTGCTCAGAATTATCTTGTAGGGAAGATGGGAAGCATAAAAATTACATATATATATATAAAACCAGGGCATATTAGAAGGAGAGTTTATTTTTTTCTACCAATTTGATTTTCCAGGATTTTAATATGAAACAAATTAGGAAAACACCATGTGAAACAAGTTAAGAAAACAAGGAGCTTGTCTAGAGTCCTGCTGGGATTAATATACATTGCGAATCTCTTCACAACTAGAAGAGAATTAACAAAATGGTGTGAAATTTGTGGAACAAGAAAAACAGCTTATCAGGAACTTTAGGATGATAATTTCAGAGGTATATTGTTGCAAAGATTCTTTGTTTTGAATCTTCTCAGAGTTGGTTGCCAGACAAGAGTTTCAATAGTTAGTTATGTCAACAAGCATGCTCAAACTTTCCCATTATCAAGGAAGAGATCCCACCTCTTTGCCAATTTGTCAGATGGCTGTTAGAAAAAGAAAGTCTCTTCCTTAAAGGACACTGGGATAATTGTTTCAGAAGCTGGAATTCTTTACAATCCTAATTCTTTCATCTCAACAAATCTTGTTAAAGGCAACTCTTGTGAGAATTGTGCTTGGAAAAAAGAACTTCCAAGCTTTAGGCAACTCCGAAGAACTTGAAAAGTTTCTTTTCGAAGAATGAGGTTTAGTGACAAACTGATCTGAAAACCTGTTGGGCAGGTCTATTGGAGATTTTTGCAGGACTCTGGGATGTTTAGAGTTGTGATTAACTGAAAGACAGAGCTTCTTTCAGTAGGTGGTGAAAACAGGGTTTTAAAACCAGTCTGTCTTTGTCACCATCCCCCCCCCAAAAGATTTTATTCTGATTGTCTATGGAGATTCTCAATCATTCAGGTCATGGTTGTTCCAAAGATGCTTTTTTTAAGAGGCAACTAGACTTTGTTTTTACTTGAAGATATTTCACTACTCATCCAAGAACCTTTTTCAGAAGCTTCTTGGATGAGAAAAAGCTTATCGAATGAAAAGTTGCCTCTTGAAAAAGCACTTTTGGGTTTACCCTGATTTAATTGTGCAACTTTAATTGCACAAAGTTGTAGGGTGACTTTTTCTCTTTTCATTATGGAATCTAGCCACCAACTAATCTGTGGCCATGTCTTTGCCTGTGTGATTTGGACAAACCCAAACTGTGCTATTGTCCATGTCATCTGTCTTTGGGACTTCAGGGTACTTACTGTATCCTGAAATCTGTCCTCTGATTTCTTGAAAGTTTCTTTGCCTTGTTTCTGTTTCTTTGCCTTTTCCCAAGCATTTAGCATTTCTTTCAGGTTCTCTCCTAATATCTTATCTTGGTGTTTACAGGTAGTTCTCATTTAACAACCTGTTGTTTAGCGACAGTTCAGCTACGAAGAACCTCCCAAGAGCTACTTATGGGCCATTTTTGAAGTTCCAGTGGCTGCATGCATAGATACCCACTGTCACATGATTACAGTTGGGGTGCTTGGTATGTTTATGGTCGTTTGCAGCATCCTACTGTTGGTGACCACTATTTCCCACATTCTTTTGCCAGTTTCTATCATTTCTTTCTGATTTCTGGCAAAAAAAAAAACTACTTGAGGAAAACAGGTGTCTTTGCTTAATGAATGTAGCATTCCCTTAACACACACAATTTAAAAAGTTATAAAATTGGGCAGAGGAGCACGGTGACCTGTTTAATGACTGCTATGACTTATGATCATAATTCCAATCTCAATTGCAGTCGTAAGTTGAGGACTAGCCTATAATTGAAGAATGGGGAAACTAGGAAAGCTGCTAGAAAGATGATTTCTCAATGGAAGATAAGATCCCCATACTCTGCTCCCTTACGGGCATTTTAGGAAATTAAAATAAGGGTTCATCAGCGCCAATCCCGGATCTGGTCTCTTTATCACAGAACTGACATCTCTCTCAGCTCTTTTTGCTCAGTAGTTCCACCATCCACTTGTTCTCCAGACCTGCTAGGGAGATCCTTCGAGGGAAGACCAGGGGAAAGAAAAGAGCTTACATTTTGTCCGAGGCTTAAGATCACGGTTCACTGGAGGGGGTTCCAAATCCAAGGGGAGTTCAGGCAAGGGGCTGGTGAGCTTTTCCGTGCTAACTTCAGCAAGAGCAAAAGTAGCTGATCCTGGGTTCATGGGAATGTAGCCATCAGGGGTGCAGTCAGTTCCTGCGACAGGAGGGGAGGCGCTTGGATGCATGGGAACGTAACTGTCTTCGGTGTTGTTGGACGCGCAGGAGTAGAGAGGGCTCACTCGGCAAGGCTTCACAAAACGAGAAAGAAGAGACAGAGTGAGCATGATCAGCAAGACATCTCCAGATCAGAAGTTCATGACTTGGTTGGAAGGGAGCTTGGAGGTCTTCCAGTACAACCCTTTGCTCAGGCAGAAAACTCTCTACTATTTCAAACAAATGGTTCTCCAATCTCTTCTTAAAAGCCTTCAGTGATGGAGAGCCACAGCTTCTGGCCGTAGGCCTTTCCACCGATTAATTGTTCTAAATGTCAGGAAATTTCTCCTTAGTTCTCTTTGATTAATTTCAATCTATTTTTCCTGTCCTGCCTTCAGGTGGACTGGCGAACAGGTTGTCTCTCTCTTCTTTCTGGCAGCCCCTTAGATATTGGAAATTGAGTGCCACTGAACAATGACAGGCATTCAGCATACCCTAGATTTTTTATTCTTTTTATATGGTATTTTTTTATTGCCCGTAATCCCCCAGAGTCATCAAGAGGGACTGGGCAGCCATATAAATCTTCTCAATAATAAGCAAACAAACAAACCCATCCATCTTCAACAAACTTCCTAACAGTGAGGACAATTAACCAATGGAACAACTTGCCTACAGAGATCATGGGCGCTCCATCACTGGAGGCTTTTAAGAAGAGACTAGACAGTCACTTGTCTGAAATAATATAGGTTCTCCTGTTTGAGCTGGGGGGCTGGACTAGATCAGGGGTCGCCAACCTCTTGGACTTCAGGGACCACCAAACTCATAATTTTAAATCCCGTGGACCAGAGACCCTGGGAAAATCCCCCCAAAAATCTACAGGAAAATTCCCCACCCCGTTTTCCTACCAATCGATCATTCTTTATTTGGGTTCGCAGGATATCGTCTCTAACTCTGTTCTCAGGGTGGTGGGGAGAGAGAGACTTTTGGCTTCATGCAAGGAAAGCAGCAAAGTCTTTCTTTCTTTCCCCCAAACTCCGCCAGAAATGAGTCTTTGTGAGACTTGTCATGCCGGCTTAGCCTCTTGGAGCAGGATGCCTTGCAGGGTCCCAAAGATTCATTTCTGGCGGAGTTTGGGGGACAGGAAGAAAGACTTTTGCTGCTTTCCTTGCATGCATCCAAAAGCAGAAGAAGAAAGAAGCAGAAAGAAGCAGCCCAGTGGCCAGGCCAGGCCAGGCCAGGCGCATGGGGCAAGTGGCAATTATCACCTGTGAAGGCCTTTAACTCAGTTGAAGGCCACCAGCAAATCCTACTAACCTTGTTTTCCCTGCTTGCAATCCCTGTGTCATCTCTGAATGAGTAAAAAGGGTGCAAGAGATGAAGCTGTAACCTACAAGTCCAAGGAAGGAGGACTAGTTAAAGGAGAAGTGTTATTGAGAATGCATGGATAGAAACTTTTCTTGGCCATGGATGGACATCTCATATTAATCTTGTGTTTTGCTTTAGGCTGCTTTCTCCACAGCAAATTCAGCTCAAAATTACAGCACCAAGGTAGTAATCTTGTGGTTCTTCAGAAGCTGCTGAACAACACAGTGTAGAAAGAATGGCAGAACCTGGGTTCAGAGTTAAAAGAGGGGTCAGCCTAGAATCCCTACATAGCCACAAATAGACTGAATCCAACCTCCCCCACTCCCTATTGACTCCTAGCAACTGCTAATTCTTAGTTGAGAAGATTCTGGACTAATCGCAATAAATCAATTTAATTGGACCTTCACGTATGGACCTCGTCTTTCGTGCCTGACACTTGGCATTCTTTCACACTGGCATTGTTGGGAAATATAGTTTAGTATCAGCAATAGGTAGAGAGACCACCGATGACAAAGAGAAATGTTTTGGGTTAAACAATACATGGCACTTCTCCCTGTGAGAATTGTCTTAGGATTCAATAGCTTAACAATGGAAGCTTCACCAGCTTTCTGAATCTACATTGTTCAGAATTGCCTTCTCAGCTTTGGCAGTTCATTCTGTTTAATGACCAGATGGCTATGAATGCCTTCCCTGTCCCTCCTTTCCAATGCATTGTTCCCAGTATTACAGTACAGAGACCTCAATCTCCCATTTTTGCATTAATACAAGCTGAGCAGAAAAAGAATTCCAAATCAATATTTAATGCACTCATATCTGATTTATACACAATTCTTTTCAAGCACAAAATGTTGGATTGATGAAGAGATTTCTGAAATGGTTAATTATAGTTTTTTGGGAAGGGATCACAACTGATGAATAAATCCCTCATTCAAGGACACAATTTGCTGATGGAGCATTTTGCTTTGCAAAATTTAGCCTCTCCCATTTATACATAAAATGACACAAGATCATTTTGGGCTTTGGGGTACAATAAACTTTGCACTGTCCAATTTTCACATTATCCTTATTCTCTGCTGGTTGCTTTCCTCCAACCTCAATTAGCTCTTGATGACATATGCTAACATCAATTTATTCCAGAAGCTTAGTTCATGCAAATCACTAAGCCCCAAAATGAGATTGTTTTTTTCTTAATGTAATGTATAAACTCAATCTTAAAAGAAGCTATAAATTATTGACTGTAAACTAGTTATAATTGAAAACCAATGGTTTTACAAAATCTTGTTTGTTTTAACATCCAAATCCTGATCCGGCAGTCAAGTGAAGCATTTTTCTCATTGTTCCACCCTCTGATGTCATGTTTAGAAAGTAAGATGGTGGTCCATATCAAGCTGGCCAAAGTAATTTTTTCCAAATCTCTGACTATTGGTATGTTGTTTAAGAGAGGTAGTATTTGGTTCAACTGAATTGTTCCAATTAAATTGGTCCTATTATTTATTTATCTGTCTGTCTGTCTGTCTGTCTGTCTGTCTGTCTGTCTGTCTGTCTGTCTGTCTGTCTGTCTGTCTGTCTGTCTATCTATCTATCTATCTATCTATCTATCTATCTATCTATCTATCTATATATCCATCCATCCATTCATTCATTTATTTATTAACAGGTATAAGTATAAACATGGTTATAAAAACATGAAATGGATAAGAATAAGAAAAAAAGAAACAATAGGACAGGGACAGTAGGCACGTTGGTGCACTTATGCATGCCCCCCTACAGGCCTCTTAGGAAAGGGATGAGGTCAATAGTAGACAGTCTAAGGTTAAAGTTTTTGGGGTTTGGGGAAGAAACCCCAGAGTCAGGGAGAGTATTCCAGACATTGACCTCTCTGTTGCTGAAGTTGTATTTACAGCAATCAAGTTTGGTGTGTTTACCTTTGTATCTATTGTGTGCTCTTTTACTGTTTTGGTTGAAGCTGAAGTATTCATTGACAGGTAGGACATTGCAATATATAATTTTATGTACTATAATTAGATCGAACTGAAGCCTGTGTAATTCTAGATTTTCTAGGTCTAGAGTTTCAAGTCTGGTGATATAAGGTATTCTGCTATAAGTAGAGGAGTGGAGGACTCTTCTTGTAAAATATTTCTGGAATTTCTCAATTGTATTAACATCAGATATGTAATGTGGGTTCCAGACTGATGAGCTGTGTTCAAGTATTGGTCTAGCAAATGTTTTACATGCTCTAGTTAGTTGAGTGATATTCCTGGAGAAAAAGCTATGCAGGATTAGGTTAACAACTCTTATTGCCTTTTTGGCTATGTAGTTACAGTGGGCTCTAGCATTTAGATCATTAGAGATGAGAAATCCAAGGTCCTTGACAGAGTTTGGATAATCAACAAGGTCTTGACTATTCAGCCTGTATTTTATTTTCTGATTTTTTTTGCCAATATGTAAGACAGAGCATTTATTTGTTGAGATTTGAAGTTGCCATTTGTTGGACCATTCTGACACATAGTCGAGGTCTTTTTGAAGGGTAGCAGTATTGTCAGTGATGTTGAATAGTTTACATCATCAGCGAAAAGAATGCAGTTGCTCTTCATATGATCACAGAGGTAATTTATGAATAGTATGAAGAGAGTTGGTCCTGGAACGCTGCCTTGCGGGACACCACTGTTGACAGGTGTATAATTTGATAGCACGCTCCCAATTTTGACCATTTCTTGTCTGTTGGACAGGAATGCTTCTATCCTGTTATGCAGATATCCAGAGATACCGTAAGATTTTAGTTTAAGGAGTAGTTTGTCGTGTACCACTGAATCAAAGGCATTACAGAAGTCTATATAAATTGTGTCTATTGCTTTGCCCTGATGTGTACTTCATATGTTTTACAGTGTAAGAGTTGGAGATTACAGGATAGTTTTTTTTCTGAAACCAAATTGTTTGTTAGGGAGTAGGCTGTTTGTTTCTAAGTGAAGGATGATGGATTGGTTAATAATTGATTCCATGACTTTACAAGTGACGCAGCATAAAGAGATTGGTCTGTAATTTTCAACTAGGCTGGGCTTTCCCTTTTTGAAGATGGGGATGACTATGGCTAGTGACCATAGTTTTGGCAAGGAGCTGGTCCTGAAAGATTTTTCAAAGATTATCCTTAGAGGTTCGGCTATGGCAGTGGATAGCTTTTTTAAGAAATAGGCACATATTTCGTCTGGTCTAATTGATACAGATAGTATTAGATTGTGTAGTGCTTTTTCAACATTGTCTTCTGTAAAATCGATATGTATTAGATCATTGTAGTTGTCTGTGGTTCGACTAGAAAATACTGGGCATGATCCATTGCTGTTTACAAACACTGAGCCAAAAAATGTGTTAAAGAGGTTGGCTTTAATGGTGTCTTCGTTGCAGTCTTTACCATTAGGTCCTTTCAGGGGTGGGATGGACCTTGAGTCTTTTAGTTTGTTGTTTACAAAATTGTAGAAAGCGCGGGTGGAATCGGTACATAGGTTTTCTTCTTGTTTAATATGATAATTGGTGCATTCAGTTTTTATCTGGTAGCATAAATTTTTGTATCAGCTTTTGAAGTTGGCAACATGACCAGATTTGTTTTTCTACCAAAGTGATTTCTTTTTGGATTGAAGCTTCCTTACTGTTATGGGTAATTTGTTTTTTCTGCTTTTGGAAGTTGTTAATGGTACATATAGTTTCATGACTCTTTTGACTTCAAGTAAAAATATGTTGTAATGTCGATTGCGCAATGCTTTTTCAACATTGTCTTCTGTAAAATTGATATATATTAGATCATTGTAGTTGTCTGTGGTTTGACTAGGAAATACTGGACATGATCCATTGCTGTTTACAAATACTGAGCCAGATAATGTGTTGAAGAGGTTGGCTTTAATAGTGTCATCGTTGCAGTCTTTACCATTTGGTTCTTTTAGGGGTGGGATGGAGTTTGAGTTTTTTAGTTTGTTGTTTACAAAATTGGTGAAAGCGCAGGTGGAGTTCATGCGTAGAAGATTTTCCTCTTGTTTAGTGTGATAATTGGTGCAATTCAGTCTTTATCTGGTGGCATAAATTTTTGTATTGGCTTTTGAAGTTGGCAACGTGACCAGATTTGTTTTTCCACCAAAGTGATTTCTTTTTGGATTGGAGCTTCCTTATTGTTATGGGTAATTTGTTTTTTCTGGTTTTGGGAGTTGTTATTGGTTCATATAGTTTGATGATTCTTTTGACTTCAAGTAAAAATATAATGGTCTTCAACAGTATTACATCCAGTGAATCGAAGTTGCCAGTCAAGAGATGAGAGATCGTTGTCTATAAGATCATAGTTGCCTTTTTTGAAGTTATAATTGAGGGTCCTGTCGTTATGGTGATTTTTGTAAGGACATACATTGAGACAAAAGTCAATCATGCTGTGATCACTGTTGGAAATGGGTTCTTTAATTTGTATTTTGTAAATTGAATTCAAAAACTGTTGCAGAAGATAAGATCGAGGCAATTGTTAAGTCTAGTATTGTTGGTTACTAGTTGTTCCACTCCTAGTGTGGTAACGGCATTGTATAGGATTGTATGAATGGGTTCAGTTGTACATTCATTTAGCGTCCAATTTATAAGAGGTAAATTGATGTCACCAAGAAAAATGAGAGGGTGTGGGTAGGAGGCAGCACATGTCAGTAGTGAAGTTAGCTTGTTTGCATGAATTATATCATAGTCAGGGGCATGATATCAAAGTAAGAAGCGGATTGAGGTGTTTAAGGACAGTTCATAGACAATGGTCTCAGGAAGAGCAAGCTCTTGTATAATTTGGATCTTTTTTAGATTTAGAGCCTTTTTATAGAATATAGCAACTCCATCACCTCTACAGATTTTGCAATCTGAAATAAATCGTCAAGACCTTGTGTCAGATCCAAACTCTGTCAAGGATCTTGGAGTACTCATCTCTCATGATCTAAGTGCTAGAGCCCACTGTAACTACATAGCCAAAAAGGCATTAAGAGTAGCTTCTTCTCTGGTAATATCACACTACTAACTAGAGCATACAAAACATTTGCTATACCTATACTTGAATACAGCTCATCAGTCTGGAACCCATATCATGTATCTGATATTAACACAATTGAAAACATCCAGAAATATTTCACAAGAAGGGTTCTCCGTTCCTCTACTCATTGCAGAATACCTTATGCCATCAGACTTGAAACTCTAGACCTAGAAAACCTAGAATACGCCGCCTTCGGTCCTATCTAAATATAGTTTATAAAACCATACATTGCAATGTCCTACCTGCAAATGAATACTTCAGCTTCAATCATAACAATGCAAGAGCACACAATAGATGCAAACTCAAGGTAAACCGCACCAAACTTGATTGCAGGAAATATGACTTCAGCAACAGAGTAGTCAATGTCTGGAATACTCTACCTGACTCTGTGGTTTCTTCCCCAAACCCCAAAAACTTTAACCTTAGACTGTCTACTATTGACCTCACCCCTTTCCTAAGAGGTCTGTAGGGGGCATGCATAAGCGCACCAATCGTGCCTACTGTCCCTGTCCTATTGGTTTTTTTTTATTTTTCTTATAACTATCTCATGTATTCAAAACTATGTTTATTCTTATACCTGTATCTTGTAAGCGTTTGACAAATCAAATAAATAAAATAAATAAATAATCAATCAACCAGTGGAATGGCTTGCCTTCAGAAGTTGTAGTTGCCCCAACACTGGAGGCTTTCAAGAACAGACAAGATGGCCATTTGTCTGAAATGATGTAGGGTTTCCTGCTTGAGCAGGGGGTTGGACTAGAATACCTCCAAGATTCCTTTCAACTCTGTTACTCTGAATATCAAAAGTCATGGGTTCTCCAGATGGTCTTTTAGTCTAATTGATCCCTAGAAAACCTATAACCTTTAGACCTGCTTGTCAATGTTTACTTGCTTGAAGAGATAAATAGGAAGACCATAAGTGGCCAAAAATTGATGGGAATGGAAACAACTTTTGACTTCCTGCTGGCTTCCCCACTGTCTTTGTTTGTGGAAAGCTCACAGGAAGGACTGGAAATCATGTTCACATGTCCATATTTAATCATGGTGCTGTTGCAGTGACCACAAATACAGCTGTTCTGAAGATCCTTGAAAGTCAACTTCATTGCAATAATGGGTGCTGAATTTTGTACCCATTCTTTAAGTTAATGCATTTGAGGTACCTTGATGCAAAAATTATTTTCCCTACAATGCACTGTTTTGGCTAATTGAAGGTGACCGAGTTTTAGTAGTGTGTAGATATCTATCAAAGTTTCTGTTTTTATAAGGTGAAGAGCATTCCAATCTAAAGGTGGGGGGGACTAGGATGACAGAACATGCAGCTAATTTCCTCAAAATCCACAGGATTGGAAACCTTTCAAATAAAATTACAAGATGTTCCCGTCATCTCAGAGATTCTGGTCAACTGATTGCCAACGTGGAGCAAATGTAAGAAATTTATATCAGTTTCTTCTTCCCTCTGATTTGTCAATCCTTGGGATAAGAGGGTCAAAACGATTAAGGGTTGTTCCACACTGATATTAAGCTAAAATGTGGCTTATTTACTTGTGGCATAGAATGGCCTGCAAACCCGACAGTGTCACTGTTGGGGTTTGCTGACAGCAGGTGCAGATGGCTGAGGTCTTGGAGACCGAGGACTCAGATGAGGGGCCTGCGTGTGATGCAGGGATGGGGCCAGGACCATCAGGGAGTGGAGTGCTGCCTTTGGAGATTGTGGAGGCTGGCAGCAATGATGAAGAGGTTCCCGAGGAGCCTGTGCCAAGTGTACGTGCGCGCAGTGTTGCTCGAAGGAAAGAGCAGCTGCAGCAGCATGGGTGTAAGGCTGCTAGGTAGTGGCCCCTCCCTTAAGAGATAAAAGCAAGCCTGGGAGAATGGGATTCTTTGCAGGAAGCAAAGAAGTTTTTGCACTCAAGCCTTGAGGACGTTCGGATTATCTTGGTTGGTGTTTGAAGACTCCTTGTGTTTGAACTATTTCTTGGCAACTTTATCTAGTGTTCTTGGCAGCCTTGCACAACCATGCAAGGCTCATTCTTGTCAGAGACAATTAGTTTGAAACAGTCTTTTAACCGTGAAGGAACGGAATTCGTAAAGAATCATTAAAAGGTTTTGCTGTTACCTCTGTTTTGTGTTGGTTTCCTTGGAACAAGGTTTGGGTCAGAACAGTCACTTGTGAACTTGCACATTATACAGTAAACCATAATTAAGGAAACTATTATTTTGGGTAATTGAACTTTCTTGAACTGAAAAAGCTTCTTGGATGAGAAGTGAAAAGCTTTCAAAGAAAAAAACCAAAAAAGTCCAGTTGTCTTTTGGAGAGAGAAAAAAAGCACCTTTGGGATAATTTTGGTTCTAGTTTGTATCAGGGGCTGTTTCTTTCTTCTTTTACCTTTATCTGCCAACTGGTTCAGATTTTTTCAAACCTCCCCTGCCAGAACCACTGTGTTAAGTTTGTGTAAGAGAAAAAGTAACACTTACCAAGTTCAAGCTCAACCTCTTATCCCTGCGCCGTAAAGAATTTTCTTCCATGTCTGCTACAAAACAAAAGAAAGAGCAGAAGGCAATTCATCAGAAATTGCTAAATTAAGAAAAGCACAATATTTTATGAAGAAGGAAAGAGAACTTATTCTAAGCACCGGTACAAGATGCAATTTGGGAGAAATTTGAATCTATCCAATTAATCAGGGCCAAAATACATTGCTTTGAAGCCCTATTCAGTACAGTTGAATTTGAAGTTAATTCATGGCAAGTATAGAACTACAGCATGAACTTACTCCAAAATAAGCCCCTTAGGTCAAATCAAATCAAACCAATCAATTGTGATGAGAGTCACAATTAATTAAGATTAAAACAAAAATATAGTTATCCTACAATATTTAAAAAGGATTGATGGTCAATCTGACATTCTATGCAGACTACAGAATGGTCTATGGTCAAGAAAATGAAACTGATTTGATTAAGATAAAATAAATCAGAATGACCAGGAATAATGTATGTAGTAAACAGTGGAAATAATAATTCCTGGTGAGCAATTGCATAAAGAGAATAGAGAATAACATGTTCCATTGATTCAATTAGTCCTCCATCACATGGACATAGTCTCTGTTCGAAAGGAACTTCGGTCGAAGACTAAAATGTGTCAGGAGTAAAGGTCCACATGTGAAGCTCCAATTAATTTGTTTTATTGCTACTCATGCCTATACACAGGAATCTTAACACTTGCTTGGAGTTCGATAAGGCTCAAAGGAATTCAAGGGGTTCGGACTTAGATCGCTTGTGGCTATGTCGGGATTCTAGGCTGATCCCTCTTTTAAATCTGTCCCCAGGTTCTCTCACTCCTCCTCTATCATAAATGTTGCAATGGCAGCCTCTGCAGGTAGGGAACTAAAAAAATTCTTCTTTTTTGTTAAATAACACAATGGTTAAGTGAATCTAGCTTCCCCATTGACTTTGCTTGTCAGAAGGTCGCAAAAGGGGAACACATGATCCCAGACACTGCATAAATATGAACATGATGCCAAGGGTCTGAATTTTGATCCCGTGACCACGGGGATGCTGCAAATGGTACTAAATGTGAAAAATGGCCCTAAGTCACTTTTTTCAGTTGTAAAACTTTGAACAGCCATTAAATGAACTGCTATAAGTTGAGGACTACCTGCATATGATAAGGATGGAGAACATATTATGTGACTGAAGTTGAGCTGGAGTTGAGTCTACTGTGAAAGAGGGTTCATTTGGAAAAATTCATCAGTGTATGTGTGAACGTGTTTGTTTTTATGCTTCAATCAGCACACACCCTTTTAGCAAGCTCCTTTCCAACACAACTCTAGAGTCATGAGTAAGAAGAATAACATTTCCAAGGATGGGTGTTGCTCTCAAAAGCTTCCAAGAATTGGTCAGGACACTGATAAGCAGGCTGGTTCTTTACTATACAAGGGTTAGAAATATGATGCAAATACCCAGGCAGAGACAATGTCTGTTCAAGGAAGGAAGGGGGAAAAAAAGAAAGAAAAGAAAGAAAAAGAAAATAGATGCAAAATCCCTAAAGACCTTTTAAAAACCGAGCACTGTCTCGCTTATTTCCTCAATGGAAGATTTCCTAATACGGGGTGGATCTCCTCTGTGACTGATAATTGATGACCATGTTGGCTGTTATTGTTATGAGATGGACTTTCACAGGCTCTGAGGACAGTTTGATGTTACACTGCCTGCAATTCAAGGTTACCATGCAGCCATCAAAACTAATTGCCATTGCTTGCCTGCTCCTGTGTTATATTGGCTGAGCTGCTGGGACATTTTGCATCACAAGTTAGCCCATATGTTTCGGGCAATGTTGTTTGACCCCATGGTGGAGTCTCCATCTAGGCTGGAGGGAGGCATTAAGAGGGGGTTAAGCTTGGAGTCATTGCACTGCAGAAAGCGACACAAGCCTGACCACCCCCAGAATCCCTGAAGCCTTATCTGACTGATCCCAAGGGAAAGCAGTCAGTCTAGGGAGATTCTTGTAACACTGGTGGCTAGCAATGAAGTCTCTGTTTGAGATCATTCATGAATGGTTCTGTTTGCTTGCATCTGACAGAACCCAACCTATGTGATTAGTTTGTTATGCTGATTATATAAAGCCTTTGTCTGGCCTCCTAATCAATCTATCTAAATTGGGGTCCAAAAAAGATGAATGTGGGGAGAATATTACAATTTGTATGTTGGAGGGCCTTAAGAAAGTTGGGCGTTAAAAAAGAAAGACAGGAACAACATCAGATCATTGGAGCTGTGATGTTGGAGAACGTTCCTGCATATTCCTTGGACAGAAAGGTGACCAAGAAACAAGTATGGAGCTCATGACACCAGACATGATACTGGAAGGCAATCACAAAACTGTGTCTTATTTACTTTGGTCATGTCACACAGGGGAATTCACTGGAGAAAGCAATGATGCTTGGAAGAGTTAGTGGTAAAAGCAAACAGGCTATCAAAGAACATGGCGACTGGACACCATCAAAGCTGACACCAGCCAGAGCATAAAATAACTCAAAGACGCAGTGCAGAATCAAAAGATGTGGAGAGAACCTGGCCCATAGAATTGCCAAGAGTCGGACATGACTGAATGGATAAGATCACCATCATGTTGGGGGACAGAGAAGACATATATTTTAGTAATCCAACTCCGGGACCTCCAAATTGGCCCTTACCTCTCCAATTCTTCATGCTGTCCAGTCCAGAGAGGGAAATCCTCCTTGGAACGAAGATCCCTGGAGAGCTGGAGATCCTTGCATGTCCATTCTGAAGGACCACACCAGCCTGCTCTTCAGCTCTTCTGTCCGGAAAGTGAGATGGCTTTGGTGGCCTGGGAGGGGGAGTCTTAGCCAAAATCTCGAGTTCGGTAAAGCCATAGGGTAGAGTATTCTGGCTTTTTTCTGCTAGGATGGTTGGTGTCGCAGGAGGCCCTGACAAGGGTGAGGAAGAAGAGAAGTCACTAGAAGGAGGTCCGCTTGAATCTGTGTTTCTTGGAAGGATTCCATGAATGGTTGGCTGGACCATCTCTTGCAACAGGCCGCCAGAAAGCTGTAAGCACAGTGAGGACTGAGAAGACACGAAGTCAAAGAAGACATCATCGGATAACGTCCTCTCCAGAGAGCGGTCAGAATTGGACCAACTGTGGCACCTGGAAGAGAGGCAGGTGTTACCAACTCCATCTCTGGACCCTTTTTTGGGAAGCTTCCTCCCACTACAATGGCTCAATGGTTCAATGCCTGCGGTGTAGAAGTGCAAAAATGCAAAGAAATAGGTGGTGCTGCTTCTATCATACTTACCTGATAGGTTTTCCCTCAAATACAGGTAGTCCTGGACATGCGACCACAATTGAACCCAAAATGTACGTTGCTAAATGAAACATTTGTTAAAGGAGTTCTGTCCCATTTTATGATCTTTTGTTGTTAAATGAATCACTGCAGTTGTTAAGTGAGTGTCACGGTTGTTAAACGAATCTGGTTTCCCCATTGATTTGGCTCATCAGAAATCGCAAAAGGGGAGCAACGTGACCCCAGGAGAATGCAAGCAACCGTCACAAATGTGAGTCAGTTGCCAAGCATCTGATTTTGATCACTTGACCATGGGGATGCTGCAAATGGTCGTAAGTGTGAAAAATGGCCCTGTCTCTTTTTTCAGTGCCACTGTACCTTCGAACAGTCACTAAATGAACTGTCGTAAGTCGAGCACTGGATGTAATTACGTTACAGATAGATGCTTTACATTCACTAGTTAGGAAGAATCTTGAAAACTCGAAGAGAGATTTGGGGGCTAAAGCATGCTTTGAAGGTGAGTTGATCCTTCCAAGGTTCTGCTGTTTGGGACACCTAATTTTATATTTCTGTCTTCCTCTAGGCTCAGGGGTATCAAACTTGATTTCATTGAGGGCCACAGCAGGGTTGTGTTTAACCTCGGGCGGGCTGGGGGGGCATGGCCAGTTCGACATTACTTACATTGGGGGGACACCAATGGTGGCCAAGTGCTAAGGCAGGACTTCCCTCAGACGTTTCCTCCCTCTCCTTAGAATTTCCTTCCTTCCTTTTCTTTTTTCTTCCTTGCTCTCTTCCTGTTTTTCCTTCTTTTGCTTTCCCTTTCCCTTTCTCTGTCCTCTGTCCCTTTCTCCTTTCCTGTCCCATGCTCAAATGCAAAAAGGGAAATATTTCTCCTTTTATTTTGTTTTTAGTTTGTTTCGTGAGCCCTCTGCCTGCGAAAACGGAGCCCGGGGACCCTGCATGCGGCCTCCACGGGCCCCGTTTTCAGCCACAACGGCTTCCTGCAGCTGTCCGCCAGTGAAAACAGAGCCTGAGGGCCATACATACCCCCCTCCCCGGCTCCATTTTCACTGGCAGAGGCACCATGGGCCGGTCCTTCGCTGTTTCCATGGCAGCCATGAGGGCCACATCTAAAGGCCATGTCACACTGCCCAACGGATGCAAAAAGGACACAACGGACGAGCAAAATGTTCCATCCGTTGTTATCTGCTCTCAAAAGGGGCAAAAATTTGCATAAGCAGAGCGGATAACACGGAAAGGAACGGACGTGGGGAGGACACAGAGCGGATGTATAAAGGATGCGTAGAGGATGCGTAGAGGATGCAGAGCGGATGCGTAGAGGATGCAGAGAGGATGCGTAGAGGATGCAGAGCGGATGAGCTGCATCCGCTTTCATCCTTTCTCCATCCGTGCTACTAACGCTGCGCGTCCATTCTGCTTCCTCCCTGCGTCCGTCTACCGCTGGAACGGATTTGAGTTGCGCAGATGCACAGCGGACGCCTAGCGGATATAGCAGATGCGTAATGGATGCAGAACAGATGTCCCCCGTATGCCTAGAGGATGCAGAATGGATGCATTGGATACATCTTCCGCGCAAAAGTTTTGAGGAGCTCAAAACTTTCTGAGCGGATGAAACGTGAATAAATGGATGCTGGACAGATAGAGAGGAAGCCAAACGGAGGCAGTGAGTACATCGCGTTAACCAACGGATGGCAAGCTTTTTTGTCCGTTTTACATCCTCTTTGCATCCATTGGTGCAGTGTGACAGGGGCTTAAGCAACCCACAGGCTTCATTCAGCCCGCAGGCCTTGAGTTTGATACCCCTGAACTAGTTACCTTTTCAGCTCGACTCATTTCTGTCCATTGGGACCCACAAGGGTGTCAAATCAGGAAAATGGTGCTTTCTCAGCATAATTAAACCAAGGTTTCTCTAAGTAACTTTAAGATGTGTGGACTTCAATTCCCAGAATTCCACAGCCAATAGGTTAAAATCCACATTTCTGAAAGCATGCTCACTGGGGAATTCTAGCAGTTGATATTTACGCTCCTTAAAAGTGACCAAGTCAATCTATTGTCATCAAGCAAACCCATTATTTGTTATGGGGCCTTTCCACCAAAAACCAGAAACAAACATCCAGTTTTCAGCAAACCCTACCCCCCTCCCCAAAATAATTTCAGTCATATCATTGTACAAGGCTGCAAACAGCTGTAAATGCTGGCCAGATGACAAAGGCCCAAAATGGGGTCATGTGACTACAGGAAAGGCAGCTGCTAGAACTTCAGAAATGGGTTCTATCTTTTGGAAGAATCGGTCCCACCTTCGAATGGTTACCAACTGTAATTCAAAGGCTACCTCATCCTTTTTTCCAGGCTAAAATAATGCCACTACCAAAGAAAACAAACACAAGCATCTCAGCAGTGGCAGTGCAAAACTTTGACTGTGTCTTGTTGAAAGGGTGAAGAGGTTATTGTTTATCTTTATTTTATCTTTATTTTTCCCTATACTGTAATTTTATTACTTGTAAGCCGCCTTCCTGAGCAGTGGCTCAGTGGCTAAAACGCTGAGCTTGTCGATTAGAAAGAAAATCCCTAGCGCTGGGTAACAGAGGGAGCTCCCGTTAATTGTCCCAGCTTCTGCCAACCAAGCAGTTCAAAAGCATGTAAAAATGCAAGTAGAAAAATGGGGGCCACTTTCATGGGAAGGTAACAGCATTCCGTGTGCCTTCGGCATTCAGTCCTGCCAGTGACATGACCACGGAGACGTCTTCGGACAGCACTGGTTCTTCAGCTTTGTAACAGAGATGAGCACTGCCCCCGAGAGCCGGAAACGACTAGCATGTATGTGTGAATCTTTACCTTTACCTTTTTATGTTGCCTAGAGTTACTGTGTATAAGTAGGTGGCTTTATAAATTTTCTAAAGAAATAAATAAACTGGAGCCACAAACAAGCAATTTCCAATTTGTTCTACCAGCCCCAGGATTGATTATTTATTTGAATCCTGCCTTTATTATTTTATAAAAAAATTCAAGGTAGCAAATATATCCAACATATCTTCCTTCTCCTCTTTTTTTTCCTAACAACCCTGTGAGTAGTTGGGAAAGAGAGATTTGCACAAGGTCACCCAGCTGGCTTCCATGGCTAAGGCAGGACTAGAACTCACTGTCTCCTGGTGTTTGGGCAGTGGTGGGATTCAAAAATCACAGCAACAGGTTCACTGCCTGGTTGCTGGGTAGGCATGGCCATGGTGAATGTGGCCTACTGGAACTTCCGGGAGGGCCATTTTTCGCAGTCCCAAATGTCCGGAGGCCTCCCCCGGGCCTCTGGGAAGGTGAAAACAGCCTCCCCCAGACTCTGGACTTCCCGAAGGCCTGCTTTTTCCCCCTCCCAGAGCCTGCACGTGGACCCTGCACTTAACTTAATCAAAAATGGGCTACATGGGGAGGGGAGGGGGGAGAGGCCAGTTGGTCAATTGAAATACCAGTTCGGTGAACCAGATGAAAACTTAACATCCGGTTCGCTCAAACCGGTCCCAACCAGTAGAATCCCACCCCTGCGTGTGGGGCAAAGTCATCCAGCTGGCTTTCATGCCTAAGGTGGGACTAGAACTCACCGTCTCCTGGTGATTGGCCCAAAGTCACCCAGGTAGCTTCCATGGCTAGGGTGGGACTAGAACCTCCGTTTCCAACTCTGGTGCCTTAACCATTAGACCAAATACCTCAATCACCTCAAGTTTAAGAACTACTGTACTTAAGTAAAATTACCTGTACTCCCAGTAAGTTTCAGATTAGGCTATGGTATCAGTTAGAATAGATCTCTACCTTCGTATAACTTCAACAGGATTATTAAAAGGGATTGAGGCGAACCATTAACAAGGTGGGATGCTCACCTTGCTGAAAAACCCTTGCTGAGCTCCAAAACATAGGGAAACAAAATCACATTTTACTCAGGACAGATGGATTCACACTGTGGTTAAACGACAAAACCCCAGTGGTTGAGCTGATAAATTTTACTAAGCCACCAGTCATGGTTGAAGTCTCACAGAGCTCCTCAGTTCTACAGAAAAGGCAGCCCAGAGTTGTTTTGTTACAAGATGGGCGGCAAATTAATTTAATAAATAAGTAAATAAATAAATCTGGCAGCCAAGAACATAATTCTACCTAACATGGCTGAGTTTTCCAGTCTCACAGTTGGATAAAAAGAGATAGTCAGGCAGAAAGACAGATTCCGACTCGCTGGCTGTCTCCTCAGCTGCTGCTGCATCGGTGCTGGCATGGTCGGAGGTGAGAGA
Organism: Laticauda colubrina; assembly: GCA_015471245.1. NCBI lineage: Eukaryota > Metazoa > Chordata > Lepidosauria > Squamata > Elapidae > Laticauda > Laticauda colubrina. Next base: position 17,113,642 of record BLBF01000058.1, read on the forward strand.
CGGGTTGGCACTCCTCAACGCGTGGGCAGAAATGGCCGGAGAAGGTTGCGGGGAAGACGTCGTATGGGACAGGCTGTCCCCTGAATCTGCAGCAAAGAAAGCAAAAGCTGGCTTAGGAGGGATCCTCAGGAATTGTGTGGGATTTTTCTCTACAACAAAGCCTGGAGGGTTTGCAGTCTACATTCTTTATCCTTTATTGCCTGCTGTCTGATGTGTTGGAATCTGTTGGGACAAACATGGAAAATGAGGTCAGGGTTTGGAAGACAGCCTATCCTTCCAGGCCAAATTGGGCTGAAACAATCAATGTGTTCCACGTTGTTTTCTTTGTTGCCCAAAGGTTGTTTATTTTTTTTGGGGGGGGGGAGGAGAATGCATCAATCATCTTGGCTAACTTGAAAAGAAGGCCTTTAAACACACACATTTCAGTATTTTGACACCGTCTGCCACCAACTCCACAGGGGTTTGCTGGCTCTCAGGCTTTGAAACTTGGATCGAGGTCTCCACAAGGCAGATTAAAACAAAATCAACAGGATGTAACTGAAGTATTGTATCTCCACTGTATCATCCTGACTTCGTTGACTACGACTTGCAGGTATTCCTGGTTGGGTGGGGAATGGCTTCTAAGATTACAAAAAGGTTGCCAACCTTTCCACTAGATCTGTGTTTCTTAACCTTGGCAGCCTGAAGAGATGTTGGACTTCAACTCCCAGAATTTCCCACCAAGCAAGTTGAAGTTTGCATATCTTAAACCATGCTGGCCAGCAAATTCTGGGAGTTAAAATTCACACTTCTGAATGCACGCTGGTTGGGAAATTTTGGGAGTTGAAGTCCACATATCTTAAAGCATGCTGGCTGAGGCGTTCTCTAGATGAAATTTTCTGATTGTGATATAAAAGTACCACTGCAGATGAATTTATTAATAGTATAACAGTAAATAAAGTCCCTCTCAGGGACAGAAGGTATTCCAATTTGGACTGGTGTGAAAGAATCTAATTTAAACCAGGAAAGCCAGAATATACAATTGCAGCAACCGTCTTGAAATATGTACGGACTTGTTTGCCAAGGAACGGATATTGTGTGTAGCACTTTCAAGACTGTGTGTTTAAGTCTTGCTGGTAAACCAGTCACAAACTGTACTTTTCTTTTGGCTTTTACAACTCTTGTCACTTAAACACTTTCCACCAGTGGATATGCAGATGTACCAAAGGTGGTTAGGACATTAAAATTCTGGCTCCGACATACAAATATAAGTCCAGGGACAGGAGAGGTACAGAAAGCCACCATATCAACTCTTTTGAGATCCCCACAATAAGTCCACAAAAGCAGACTAACAGATGGTGGATCAAACCCTTAATGATATGTGCAGTTGTGGGAAAGAGACACACACCGAGACACACACCTTGGTCACAGAAATATTATTCTCCAACACTCACATGTTCACACATTCGTCGTAGGCAGTTTCCTCTTTACATTTTATGCAATGGTGAACCCTCCGTTTCAGGCTATTCAGATCAACAAATGTTGATGCCTTAAGACAGGGCCCCCCAATTCCCAGTCTGTGGACTGGCACTGGTCAGCAGCATGCCACAAAACAGGCCACGCAAACAAGCAAAGCCCCATCCGCAAGATGAAGGCACGAAACCAAGCCCCCTCCAGTCCGTGGAAAAACTTCTCCATGGAACTGGTCCCTGGTGCCCAAAAGGTTGGGGACAACTGCCTAAAGAAACCCACTACACCAGGACTGACAGCAGTCCCTGTTTTTATAGAGAAAGGGATCATTGATACACATATGACAGCTGGTGATATTTAGGGTTTAAAGCGTTGGACTAGGAGTGGGAAGAAAACTAAACATATGAATAACAGTTTCAGGAATTGGGTATGTCTGATTTAATGAAAAGAAGGACTAGGGGTGACAGGATAGCAGTCTTCCAATATCTCAGGGACTGCCCTAAAGAAGAGAGAGTCAATCTATTCTCCAAAGCACCTGATGGCAGGACAAGAAGCAATGGATGGAAACAATTCAAGGAGACAAGCAACCTAAAACTAAGGAGAAATTTCCTGACAGTGAGGACAATTAACCAATGGAACAGCTGGCCTCCAGAAGTTGTGAATGCTCCAACATTTGAGGCTTTTAAAAACAGTCTGGACAATCACTTGCCCAGAATGGTATAGAGCTATGATGGCAAACCTATGGCATGTGTGCCGAAAAGTGGTACGCACAGCTATTTCTGCCATCATGCAAGCCATCACCCAGAACTGATCCACTGCCCATGCATGCGCCCCCCGCCAGCCAGCTGATTGTTGGGTATCTGCTGCACATGCATGGGGGGGAGATGCGCACGGGTGCTGGTGTCATGCATGCATGCGCAGAGGCACACGGTGCAGAAGAGGTGCATGTGGATGCACAGGGGGTGGGGGGACGTGTGTGCATTGCATTATGGGTGCAGGCACATGTGCATGTGCGCATACTTTCAGCACATGACGACGAAAAGGTTAGCCAGCATTGGTCTAGGGTCTCCTGATTGAAAAGGATTGGTCTAGGACCCTGGTGGCGAACCTATGGCACGGGAGCTGCAGGCAAACTTAACTCACTGCGCATATGCATGCCTCACAGCTGATTTTCGAACAGTTTGAGGTCATTTTTGGCTTCCCAAAGGCTTGAGGAAAGATTCTGCAGGCTGAAAACTAGCCCCGTTTTGTCAGTTCCTGTTTTTCTGAAAATACCGAAAGTGATGAAACAGGCCTAGTTTCTGGCCTGCAAAGCTTGCAGAAGCCTTCCTCAAACCTCTGGGAGGCCGAAAAAGGCCTCAAACTGGCCGAAAATCAGCTGTGAGATGTAATGCAGGTAAGGGACTGGTGGGTAGTGATTGCGTATGCATGTGTAGGGGGTGGGGGGCGCATTGCCTTCTGGGTGCTGGTACACGAGCGTGCAAGCGTGCGCACAATTTTTGGCACAGGAGCCCAAAAAGGTTAGCCACCACTGGCCTAGAGACTCCAAGCTCCCTTCAACTTTGTTATTCTGATTCTGAAAGTAACCTTGATTAGGCACAGTAATCAGCTGGCTGACTCTGATCCATTTCAGACCCCTGACAGGGTTGCAGTGGATTGGTAGATGGGGGTATTTGCAGGAGGAGCAATCCTGTGATAGAATGTGGTCTGGATTCCCAGGAAAGAGGAGGTGCATTCCAGAGGAGCAAGAGATAATGCAGTTTAGATACTTCATACGAGAGAAAGAGGGTGAAGATGACTCCTTCCTGATAGTTCCCAGAGATATATTTTATGGTGCAAATAGCCTGCTCTGGACAGATTTCTGTCTACAGCTAAGGAACGTGTCCAGCTATTGCAGCAAGACAAACCATTTTGAGACATAAAACTTCAGCTTCAATTGTGTGATAACATCTGTCTTTGGTCCTGAGGTAGGACCTTTCTCCTGTCTCTTCTTCCTAACCAGTTTTTTTGAAAGGAAAGTGGTCACAAAAAGAGCTCCCTCCCAAGCTCCCCTGCAAGGGTGAGAAGGTCCTGTTTCTCACAGCAGTGTTCAACCGACAATTGAAAGATAAATAAATTTAAACGTTTGTTATGGAAAGCCACCAGGTGTTTACACTATGTAGAAATTCGACTTCCCTAATCTGTAAACATTATAGAGGAAAAGAGGCCAAGATATTAACCAAAGCAACATTTCCAAGAAGCAGAGTGTTTATATTGTGGGAAGACATTACTGTTGAAAAATGTGCAGCCAAACACTTGCTCCAGGTGTTCGAGGCACTCTTTCAAAAAAACTTCAAAAGTACAGAAGTGATTTAAGCCAAAACCCAGCAATTGTTTTGCAGAACCTGGGTGTCAGTAGGTAAAGGTCTTCCTTGTCCAGTCATGTCTGATTGCACAGGGGAAACATTTACCTTTACCAATTGACACCCAGGGGGTGCCCATCTCTCTTTCCTAACCAAGGGAGCCAGTCAGAGGTGGTGTTCAGCAGGTTCTGACCAGTTCTGGAGAACAGGTAGTGGAAATTTTGAGTCGTTCAGAGAACTGGCAAATCCCACCTCTGACTGGTCCCGTCCCCATCTATTCTCTGCCTCCCGAGTCCCAGCTGATTGGCTGGTCTCCTTTTGTTGCCCTGCACAGGAGAGTGGAGCTGGAAAGCAGGTTAGTGAGGTGGGGAGGGAATGGAGATTTTGCAGTAACCTTCCCCCAGGAATGAGGACAGAATTGAAATTTTACTGTACCCTTCCCCTGCCATGCCCACCAAGCCACGCCCACAGAACTGGTAATTAAAAAAATGTGAATCCCACCACTGGAGCCAGTGTTGCCTGAAGATATTTCTGTGGTCTTGTGGCCAGCATGACTCCATGCCGAGGTGCACAGAACGCTGTCACATTCCCACCAGTGACACCTATTGATCTACTTGCATTTGCATGCTCTCAAATTGCTGGGGAGAGTGCAGAAGCTGGAGTGAGGAAGGGAGCTCACCTAGTGGTGGTATTCTACCGGTTCAGCCCAGTTCTGCAGAGCTGGTACCAGCGATGAGCAGCGGAGACCAAACTGGTTGTCTCCGCTGCTCTGCTGTAGCCTTCCCCCCCCCCCCCAGCTCCCATACTCACATTTATCTGCTGAATTTGAAGCGCAGCTGCTTTGCACGGCACAGAAGAGTGCTGCGTGGCACTCTGCACTCTGCAGTGACTGGGATCGTGCAGGCATGCAGGCGGTGAGTTAGAATGCCTTTGCACCTACACAAACGTCTCTGCACCTGCGCAAAGTGCGTGTTCGGCGTGCGCATGCATGCAAAGTGTGTGCACATATGCAAAGCACACCCACCAAGCCACGCCCACTATTTGAATCCCACCACTGAGCTCACCCCTCGGGTCTCGAACCCAGCGACTTTAACTGCTGACCCATTATGCCCCAGGTATCAATTGGTAACACCAATTCCCTTATAATGTTCCCAATCCCACAAGACTTCCAAAACTCATTACATTTCAGCATTCTCATTACAGGAGGCTAGAAAGTCAGTAATTTGAGTAATAGATTCCACGGTTTTCGTATAAAAGCTGATGAAATTTCAGCATTCTCGCAGATTGCCAAAAGCTCACATTACGCAATCGAGGTTTCAACTAGGTACACATCTGAAGTATAATTTGCTCTGGCAGGCTGAAAGGACTGTTGGGGATTGGGGCAAAGTGATTTATGAGCAGTTTTCAAACCGGTTTGCAGTAACCCCACATTCCAATGATCCAAAATCAGATGCTAGCAACTGACTCATATTTATGACAGTGGAAGTATCCCAGGATCACATGACTTTCTTTTATGACCTTCTGACAATGTTCTGACCCAAACCTTGTTCCAAGGAAACAAACACGACACAGAGGTAACAGCAAAACCTTTTAATGATTCGTTACAAATTCTGTTCCTTTACAGGTAAAAGGCTGTTTCAAACTAATTGTCTCTGATAAGAACGAGCCTTGCCAAAGTTGTGCAAGGCTGCCAGGAATACGAGATGAAGTTACTAAGAAATATTTCAAACACAAAGAGTCTCCAAACACCAACCAAGATAATCCAAACGTCCTCAAGGCTTGAGTGCAAAAACTTCTTTGCTTCGTGCAAAGAACTCCGGTTTCTCAGCTGGCTTTTATCTCTTAAGGGAGAGGCCATTACCTTGCAGTCTTACCCCAAGTCGCCCGTGCTACTGCAGCTGCTCTTTCCTTCGAGCACAGGCTCCTCAGGGACCTCTGCTGCCAGCCTCCACAATTTCCAAAGGCAGCATTCCAGTCCCTGATGGCCTTGATCCCATCCCTGCATCAGACGCAGGCCCCTGATCTGAGTCCTCGCTCGCCGAGACCTCAGCTGTACGCACCTGCTGCCGGCGAACCACAACAGACAAGCAAAATCCATGGGGGAAGCCAGGTTCACTTTACAACGGTGTTGCTAACTTAACTTACAGTGATTTATTTAAGAAATGTGGCAAGAAAGGTCGCAAAATGGGGGTGGGGGGAACTCACTTCACCACTGCCTGAGGTAACGACAAAATTTTTTGGCTCAATTGTGGTGGCAAGTCGAGGACCACCTGTATTCATGACAAGGTTTCCAACTGAAAAACAGATCAATCATTCTGACCAGCAGATGGCAATATTCATGTTTCATAGCAAAAGGAATGTTTGTCAAGACAGATGTCTTCCCCTGGCAACATTTTCATCCGTTCCCATGTGAAAGAGTTGCCTAAACTTATCTATACGTCTTTCTCAATCTGATGTCCCCACCTAGGGATTTTCATTGGCCAGGCATATTTCCATTGGAAAGACATCCAGGTTGAAAAAGGTTACCCAGCCACTCATCTCTGCATCAACGCTTACAAAAAGACCTTCTCACTCCCATCTACAACTGGTTAGGACTCTGGGGATTTTTCCGTCTGCTTTTTCAAAGTTGGCAAGATCAGCCTTCAAGCCCTCCGTGGTGCTGAAAAAGGCAGGCAACCAAAGACTTTCACTGGACTTTCTTTCCGCCCTCTAAACCAGGTGCATCCAATCTTGGCAAATATAAAACTTGTGGACGTCAACTCCCAGAATTCCCCAGCCAGTCACTGAAATCCATGGGGTCTCAAAAGGTGCCAAGGTTGGCCAACCCTGGTCTGAAAGGCCTTTCTGCACTTTAAACTGAAAGGAAAGAGAGTGGCCATTGCAATAGCATTTAGACTTATATACCGCTTCATCGTGCTTTACAGCCGTCGCTAAGCAATTTACAGAGTCAGCATCTGGGTCCACATTTTTGTGACCTCAGAAGGATGGAAGGCTGAGTCAACCTTGAGCTGGTGAGGATCGAACTGCTGGCAGTCGACAAGGTTAGCTTGCACTGCTGCATTCTAACCACTGCACCATCATGGCGATTCTGATAAGCTGTCCTGAGTCAGCAAGTTCTAGAAATTATCTTAATGAAAAATTCATAAACCTGCAGCTATCAGGAGCTGTCAAGATATTTTGGATTATAGCTCCCATTATCCTCAGCCAGAAGAGACAGTAGTGGCGTGATGCAGGCAGCCATCAAAGAACTTGACCATGGTTTTGTTTTTTGCTTGACATCCTCCAGATGTTCAGTCACCTCACATCACTACTGTTTATTCTGATCAAAGATGAAGGGTGCTATAATGCCAAATTTTTGATGGCACCCAGTAGTTGCAGGTTTATTAATTTTTCATGAAGATTTATACAGCCACCCAACTTACTTGCGGTGACTCCTGGCATGGGGAGCTTATCAAAATAAAACTGCAATACAAAAAGCCAATAAAAACCCACCTCTCTGGTGACAACAAGCGAACCAAGCACTTGCAGGGCTCCATATCACCCAGGAGCCCCCATGTCTTCAAGGCCTTTAGAAAGAGTGTCAAGGGGAAGGGGGTGCAATCTTATTTCCACAGGCCACTGTACATGAAGCAAGTGACTCAGATCCAACTTTCTGAAATCAATGGGATGTTCGACATGGTCATCTTGTTTCACCAAAATAACTAAATCTGCATCCATTCTCTCTTGCAAATTCCATTATCAGAGCTGCCATCTCTTGAGCTTCACATTTGCTAGTCTGCCATAAACTATGGGTGAAGGGAGCTGGACAGAAGGGGGGAACTACTCACTGTACATTCTAGAGCAGGGGTGTCAAACTCGATGTCATTGAGGGTTGTGTTTGACCTCGGGGGCCCCAGAAAGAGTGTGGCCAACTCAATGTCACTCAGTTTGCGGTGCCTGTGCTCAGGGGTGGGATTGAAATTTCTTAACAACTGGTTCTGTGGGCGTGGCTGAGGTGGTGGACATGGCTTGGTGGTCATGTTATTGGATGGGCGTGGCCAACTCAACACCACTCACATCGAGGCACACATCTCCTCGCCTGGCCTCTCATGACTGTGGGGATGCTGCAACAGTCATAAGTGTGAAAAATGGTCATAAGTCATTTTTTTCAGTGCCATTGTAACTTTGAATTACAAGCAAAGTACCTGCAAAGGAGGGAACAAAACTCCAGAGAAGTTCCTGAGACAGGAAGTCTAGTCTTGCCAAGAATGTAAGAAGGGTTAACGGAGAGGCAGTTTCTGTAAGCAACACCAGAATGTTTCCTTCCTGCCTTCCTTACAGGATTAGGCCAATAATTTCTTCTGACAACGGGTTCTCCAAACTGCTTGTGATGTTAACAACCAGTTCTAGCAAATAGGTGCAAACTGGTAGAATCCCACCCCTGCCTGTGATATCTCAAGAGCTCTGCCAGCAAAAACAGAGCTCTCTTTCCACTTGCAGCAGCCTCCTGCAACTCTCTGTCAGTGAAAATGGAGCTTGGGAGCCCCGGGTATGCCTTTTGCAAGCTCTGTTTCTGGCTGCGATGACCTCCTGAAACCACCTGCCAGCAAAAACGGAGCTCCCTTTTCCCACTAGCAGAGGCACCATGGTCCAGTCCTTCACTGTTTCCAGGGCAGCTTCGTGGGCCAGATCTAAACACCATGTGTTTAGATCTGGATCTGGCCCTCAGGGCTTGTTGTGGTTCACCAGCAGCAGATGTGGACACCTGAGGTCTTGGAGAGCGAGGACCCAGATCAGGGGCCTGCGTGTGATGTAGGAATGGAACCAGACCATGAGGGAATGGAGTGCTGCCTTCAGAGATGGTGGAGGCTGGCAGCAGTGATGAAGAGGTCGCCGAGGAGCCTGTGCCCAGTACGCATGCACACAAAGGGCTGCTTGGAGGAAAGAGCAGCTGCAGCAGCACAGGCAACTCGGGAGTAAGACTGCAAGGTAATGGCCCCTCCCTTAAGAGATAAAAGCCAGCTGAGAAACTGGAGTTCTTTGCAGGAAGCAAAGAAGTTTTTGCACTCAAGCCTTGAGGACGTTCGGATTATCGTGGTTGGTGTTTGGAGACTCTTTGTGTTTGAAATATTTCTTAGTAATTTATCTAGTGTTCCTGGCAGCCTTGCACAACTTTGGCAAGGCTTGTTCTTTTTAGAGACAACTAGTTTGAAACAGCTTTTTAACTGTGAAGGAACGGAATTTGTTACGAATCATTAAAAGGCTATGCTGTTACCTCGGTTTCATGTTTGTTTCCTAGGAACAAGGTTTGGGTTGGGTCAGGGCTTGAGTTTGACACTCCTGTTCTAGAGATGCCATCTTAAGGTCAAAGCCCTAGGAATGGAATTCAATGGCTCACCAATCATCCCGCTGTTGAAGAGACAGTTCCCAAAATAATGAATTCAAATATAATTGGACAATAAGGGATCCAGGGGAGGAGAAGAACTGATCAGGGAAAGTTAACTTTTGGCACACGAACTTCTGTTCCGGCTTTGCTATATTGTAAACCACTTGGCTTTCACTGCTAATGGAGTCGAGGGTGTTTTTTGCCTAAAGAACCAACTCAGAGCAGGACTGGCATCCATCCATTACATCTGGCAGATGTGACTAATATGTTTCTATTCTCCATCAAGGTGTCAATCTAATCTGAACCTTCTATGTTTCATTATAGCCAAAGCAATCATTCCAGCTTGCTGCACTTAGATTAAGCTCCAGAGTATTCTAGCTTGCATAGTCATTGGCCATTGATTGATGGTTTTTCATAAACGTGGAGCAGGCTGAGAAAAAAAAAACAGTCCATCAATTAAAATCTGTCTCATCTCTAGACTGCTGTCTCCAGGTGCTGGCTATCAAAGGACCTTGGGAGGCCATATGGATTTCACCCATCTGTCTCGGAGCTATGGTTAATGGGGGAAAGTGTCTAATGGCCTTCTGAAATACATGAAGAAAAGACACAGTGCCATTCAGATGAAACTGGCAGTGCTGGGATTCAAATCTCCTGAGACACACAGGCTCGAGCAAATGATCAGCTGAGTCTCCAAAAGAAGTAACAGTAAGCAAGGCATTAAATACTGACCTCCAAAGCTCCTTGTTTGCATAATTTATGGTGAGACACTCAAGAGTTCAAGCATTAATTCAGAGAATCTGTCAATCAGCAGATAGGAACAACACATGGTGTTGTGAATGTGATGGCAGGATATTGCTTGAAGACAGCTCAGGGATTGCACGCGATAATTTAGTTATCCATGTTTTGTCCAGATATTCCTCAACATACGACCCACTTGGGAGGAGAAATTGGGTTGCTAACCAGGGTGTAAGTGAGTTGCACCTGAGTTTTATGATCTTTTCCCCCATGGTTGTTAAACAAATCACTGATGTTATTATGGTTCACCATGTGACCATTAAGTGAATCCTATGGGGGTTTCCCCCCATAGACTCCACTTGTCGGAAGCCAGCTTGCAAATCATCTGACCCTGGGACATGGCCACCATTTTAAAATTCATGCCTATTTCGCTAAGCACCTAAATTTTGATCAAAGAACCATGCCGATCCTCGGACAGAGTTTTGGAACTGGTTGTAAGACAACTTATTTCTGTGTCCTTTCGCAAATGGAGATTCCGCTAAATCAAGCGAGATTAGAAGCTGAGAAAAGGGAACAAAGGATCGGAAAGACAAGGATGGAGTTGCATGACCCCCTCCTCTATCTGGCCTTGCAGGCCTAGAAGAAAACATGAAGGAAGGTAGGAAACAGGCCAGGAAGCTCGAACTTGGAGACAGATTTAAAACAAGAGAGACAATTCATGGTCTCAAGACTGCAGGAACCTGAAAAATTGCTTTTGGGAGTTCCCAGGTTCCCTTCTGACCACAGTGGTCCAAAATCAACCTTGGCTCTCACTGCTTGAAGCAGTTGAATGCAGAAACGAGCTAAGTTATTATGTAGGTTTAAGCATTTGTTGAAAGTCCAGGAAAAATGAAGCATTCCAGCCCTGGCCATGTCAGATCTGGCCTCATCCACTTTCTGTCATCCCCCCAACTGCAACTGTCACCACACCCCAAATGTTGTGCAGCGTCTTGGCCGCAAAAAGAACAACTTTAAAGAACAGTTATGTAGTATTATAAATCATTATTTGCTTCAGCGCAGGAAATTAGGTTTCTAGTTTCTTTTTCTCCTTCCTTCCTTCCTTCCTTCCTTCCTTCCTTCCTTCCTTCCTTCCTTCCTTCCTTCCTTCCTTCCTTCCTTCCTTCCTTCCTTCCCTTCCCTTCCCTTCCCTTCCCTTCCCTTCCCTTCCCTTCCC
>BLBF01000058.1:17132401-17205807 GCA_015471245.1 Laticauda colubrina
TATGAGTCGGCAGTGTGCAGCAGCAGCCAAAAAAGCCAATGCAATCCCAAATTGCATTTAGGATTGCATTGGCTTTTTTGGCTGCTGCTGCACACTGCCGACTCATATTTAGTTGGTTGTCCACTAAGACTAACAGAGAGATACAAACAAGATCAAGTGAGATACTAATAGCACTCTATAAAGCCTTAGTAAGACCACACCTAGAGTACTACATCCAGTTTTGGTCACCACATTATAAAAAAGATGTTGAGACTCTAGAAAAAGTACAGAGAAGAGAACCAGGATGATTAGGGGACTGGAGGCTAAAACATATGAAGAATAGTTACAGAAACTGGGCCTGGCTAGTCTAGGGAAGAGAAGGACCAGGGGAGACAGGAGAGCAGCCTTCCAATATTTGAGGGGCTGCCACAGGGAGGAGGAAGGGGGTCAAGCTATTTTCCAAGGCACCCAAAGGTCAGACAAAGAATAATGGATGGAAACTGAACAAGGAGAGATTCAACCTGGAAATAATAAACTTTCTGACAGTGAAAGCAATCAATCAATGGAACAGCTTGCCCTCAGAAGTTGTGGAGCGCCATCACTTGAGACCTTCAAGAAAAGATTGGATTCCCATCTGTCAGAAATGGTGTAGGGTCTCCCGCTTGGGCAGTGGGTTGCATTAGATGACCTACAAGGTCCCTTCCAACTCTGATTATCTGTTAATACTGTTAATTAAGCAACATAGTTAAGTAAAACATTGAAGCTTGTGACATCAGTTCCGACTTGGTCATCAAGTGAGTCATTGCAGTCATTAAGAGAGACAACACATGAATGTGATTGCAATATTAATTCTAGCTTCTCCACTGGCTCTGCTTGTCAGAAATCAGCTAGCAAACAGTGATACTATGACCACAGGATGCTGCAAGAATCATAAATAGAAGGACTGGCCTTTAAGTTACTTTTTGGATGTCATCATAGCTTCAAACTGTCATTAAATAGGACAGCCACAAAGTGAGGTCTACCAACTGACCAGATGCAACAAGGCATTATAGACAGTCCTTGACTTACAACAGTTCATTCAAAGTTACGACAACACTGAAAAAAAGGTGACTTCTGACCATTTTTCACACTTACGACCACTGCAGCATCCCCCATGGTCACTGTGATCAAAATTCAGATGCTTGGAAACTGGTTCATGTTTATGACCGTTGCATTGTCCTGCAATCAACATTTTCCAACCTTTTCCCAAGCCAAGTCAATGGGGAAAGCCAGATCCACTTAATAACCATGTTACCAACATGGCAATGATTCACTTCACAAGTAGCAAGAAAAGTCATAAAATGGGGCAAAACTCACTCAACGAATGTTTCACTTAGCAACATACATTTTTCGTTCAATTGTGGTTGTTAAGTCGAGGACTAACTGTACTTATAATTGCATGTCAGTGCTTTACTATTACAAAGTGCAAGAAAATTTCTATGCACTTTTTTTGGAAAGAATGGGCGCGCTTGGTTGATGTGTTTTTGCACTGAGATTATCTTCTGAGAGCATCCCCCACATTTGCATGTGGAATCCAGAAAGTGCAAACAACATCACACAATTATTTTCCTTCCTACTGTTCCCAACTGGCGGAAAGGAAAAAAAAAAGGAGCCATGGAAAAGGGGATTAAAAAAAAGAAAACACTTACCAGCTGCCAGCAAACAAAGCAAATTGGATTTATCAAATTGTGGTCCTCTATTATGGAAATTACCCCAACCATCATCCTATTTCTCTATTTCACCGTACATTGATACAGTATTTTTAATGCATTGTTTCCTCCCTCTAATAAATATGTCAAAATGTCAATTTTGGGAAGGAACAGATTAACTAATTCTGCTAATCAGTCTGCTTGATGGATGAGGTTGCTTGGGAGAACGAGAGATTTCGAACAATCGTTCTGCGATGATTTGCTAGTCTGTAAATATTTCACTCTGCTGATCTTGCATGAAGTTCTCCAAGCATTTGTTCATTTGTGCATCCCTGCGTGCAGTTTATCTGCCACCTCAATCAGTAGTGGGATTCAATTTTTTTCATTACTGGTTCTGTGGGCGTGGCTTGGTGGGCGTGGCTTGGTGGGCGTGGCTTGGTGGGCGTGGCAGGGGAAGGATACTGCAAAATCCCCATTCCCTCCTTACCACACTAACCTGCTTTCCAACTCCGTTCTCCTGTGCAGAGCAACCAAAGAAGACCCAGCCAATCAGCCGAGACTCGATGGGAGGCGGAGAATAGATGGGGGTGGGGCCAGTCAGAGGTAGGATTGTCCGGTTCTCCGAACTACTCAAAATTTCTGCTACCAGTTCTCCAGAACCTGCTGAATGCCACTTCTGACCTCAATCCTAAGTGGGATCTCAGAGGCTTACATTATCCATGAACCACTTCTAGGAAATTTGAGCTTTCTCGTCCCACCTACCTGTCCCGTCTTCCAAGTGTCCGAAGTTACAGATCTGAGTGATGTGGTGGATCCACACGTGCATTTCCTCTTCCGACTTGGCCACCAGGTAGAAGGTGCGGTAGGTTGTTTTCACAACAAAGACAAAGTTATTCTGGAACTCCTTCTTGATCAGGTTGGAGCCTGAGTGCTTCACCACTTCACACTCGTTCAGATCGATCACCCGGATTGGCTTCTTGGAATGACTGTTCCGATAATATTCCAGCACGTCAGGGTTACCGCTCATCCGGCCTTGACGTAACACGAACCAGCGTTTCCGCCAAGCCTGAGGAATAAGAAAATAAAAATAAGAAAAATGATTGAAAAAAGAGAGAGAAAGATACTCCCTTAGTCCTGACCGTATTATTTCTCTACCTCTGGGCTCTTCCAGAATCTTCTAGAATATACAGGTAGTCCTCTTCTTAGGACCATAATCGAGCCCAACACTTCTGTTGCTAAGTAAGGCTATTGTTAAGTGAGTTTTGTCCCATTTTATGACTTTTCTTGGCACATTTGTTCAGTAAATCACTGCCGTTATTAAATTAGCAGCATGGTTGTTAAGTGAATCTGACTTTGTTATTGATTTTGCTTGTCAGAAGGTCACAAAAGGGAATCACATGACCCCAGGATGCTGGGGTCTGCAACTGTCATAAATGTGAGTCAGTTGTCAAGCATCCTGACGTACAGTAAATCGTGCCTATAGGGATGCTGGAAAAGTTATAACTGTGAATAAGTCGGTCATAAGTCATAAGTCACGCTAGTTTGTTTAGTGAGCGTTCGAAGTTAAAACAGCACTTTTTTCAGTCACTAAATGGTCACTAAACAAACTAACATGTACTATCTGTACGCTGTACTACTGTACTACTAAAATTCTTATTGTTATAACCCTTAACTGGACAAAATAGTGTATCATGGCAACACTTTTTAAACTAGAATACATCAAATGGGCAAACTTACGGAATGTGTCCAAAATCCAGGACCCATGAAACCCGAGGGAATGAAATTTTGGGAAGCTGTGGCTGCTTCAGTGAAGTCACATGATCTTCACTTTCAAACTTCCATGACAGTTTCCCAGCCACTTTTGCAATCTCCTTTCTTCCTCCCTTATCCAGCAGCAGCCACTTACCCAAAGGAAGGAGAGAGGAGGGGAGGGAGATTTCTGATGCTTCTTGCCTGATTCCCATAAGGAACCTCAATAGGGAAACCAGCAGGAAGTCACTGCTGCTTCCACTGCTTTTATTGCCAATCCTTGGTCATTCTGTTTAGGTTCATCTCTGAAATGATGACCCAATGAGGCATCTAGTCTCTACTGAAGTTCAATTGCTTATGCGACAGAAAGTAGGACAGTTAAACACATGAATAACAGTAGGAGCTCTCCTTAACTAATTTAAATGAAAAACACTGAATCACAATTGAAACAGAATTATATGGTTTCCCTGGCCTCACCCCCTTGTGGAGAGTAGACTTCCACAGTCTATTAAATGCCAAACAAGTATTCAACTCAAAAGGGGCTGTACATATTTATTACCCAAGGTGTTTAACTAGAAAGTCTTGAAGTACAGGACTTTCAACAAACAAACACATTTGTGTCTTTATTTACATATTTATTCCTGTATTTATAGTCTGCACTTAGCAATCTCTCTCAACCTCTTTCCACTGAAATAACAAGACACTGTCAAAAACACTGCATCATCAGTCAGAGAAGCAATTTGCCAACTGCAATAAAAGAAGAGTAGAAAGGGAAAGGGAAGATGGGGGATCTAGAATCCAACAGTTGCTCAACAGACTGCACACCTCAAAAAATCCCAAAGTTTGTGTAAGCCACTAAGTCTTAAGGAAGAGCAAAGATAAATTTATTAGGATGCTGAAAATCTGAGAAGAGACATCCTATAAAGTTGTTTGCTCTGTTTGAATTAAACCTTGAAGCTCTGTGTGAACTTTGTACTTCAGTTGGCTTTTTACAGTTAATTTGGCAATTTAGTTGTTTGCAGCAATTCAAAGGAGATAAAGGTGGTTACTTATCTCGAGGGACTGTTTTTGACTCATTACGGACTGGGAATGAACATAATTCCCAGCACTGAAATAAAACAAGAGTTGTTTGGACTAAAGCCCATGTCACACTGAACCAACGGATGCAAAGAGGATGTAAAACGGACAAAAAACCTTGCCATCCATTGGTTGACGCGATGTATCCGTTCTGTACTCACTGCCTCCGTTTGGCTTCCTCTCTATCCGTCCAGCATCCGTTTATGAACGTTTCATCCGCTCCAAAAGTTTTGGGCTGCCTAAAACTATTGCGTGGAAAATGTATCCAGTTCCTCCATTCTGCATGCGCTACGCATCCATTACGCATCCGTTACGCATCCGTTACGCATCCGCTATATCTGCTTGGCGTCCGCTGCGCATCCGCGCAACTCGCATCCACCCGGACGCAGGGAGGAAGCAGAACGGACGCGGAACAGATGCAGAACAGATGCCTAGCGGATGCAGAACGGAAACAAAGCGTTTAAAAAGGAAAAAACGTTCGCAGAGGGGACCTATCTCGGATATTAAGGATGTCTGCAGGATGCCTAGAGGATGCCTAGAGGATGCCTAGCAGAAAACCTATACTGCCTGTAAAAAGGGGGAGCAACTCGCCTGCATCTCACTTTCAGAACAGCAGCCAAGCTGTGCAGACCTCTGCAGCCTTCATCTGACTCTTCCTCTTCCACAGCATCCAGTCATGTCCACCGTGGATTGTGACAAAGTCCTTTCGGCAGCCACCATCCTTCTGCAACAGTGCGAAACCATCTACAGGCTCTGTGAACTCTACTACGGGAAGAAAAGGAGGCATCCAAAAAAAGTCTGGGTCCAAAGATGGTTCGCCAGAAGAGCAGAGTACGGACTGTACAACAAGCTGATGGTGGAGCTCAGGAACGAAGACACTCGGGCATTCCAGAACTTCATGAGGATGCCTCCAGCCATGTTTGATGAAGTTGTGCAGCGCCTGACACCCAGGTTGACCAAGACAAACACCAACTTCTGGCCCAGCCTGGAACCTGGGCTCAAGGTGGCACTCACTCTGCGCCACCTGGCCTCAGGGACCACCTACAAGAGCATGCAGTACGGCTGGAGGGTGCCACCCAACACCATCAGCATTGTGGTCAGAGAAGTGGTGCAGGCCATCATCGAAGAATACAAGGAGGAGCTCCTCCAGTGCCCCTCCACTGAAGAAGAATGGAAGAAAGTTGCAGAGCAGTCGTATCAGAGGTGGAACTTCCCCCACACCATTGGAGCCATAGATGGCAAGCACGTGGCCTGCAAAGCACCAGCCAAGTCGGGCTCCACTTATTTCAACTACAAGGGCTTCTTCAGCATCGTCCTCTTCGCCATGGTCGATGCTGACTACAAGTTCATGTACATCGATGCTTCAGGCAACGGCTCATCTTCAGATGCCCAGGTATACAATGCCAGTCACCTCAAGGAGGGGCTGGAAAGCAACCTCATGGTGGGCTTCCCAGATCCAGACCCGCTGCCCAACGACACACAAGATGTGCCCTACTTCATCGTGGAGGATGACGCCTTCTCCCTCACAACCTACCTCATGAAGCCCTACACCTCCAAATACCTCACCCGTGAAGAGAGGATCTTCAACTACAGGCTGTCCAGGGCAAGGCGGGTGGTGGAGAACGCCTTTGGCATCCTGGCCAACAGGTTCCAGGTACTTCTCACCAACATGCAGCATAGCCCAGAGACCATGAGGAGGATCGTGGAAGCTTGCTGCATCCTGCACAATCTCATGCGCACCCGCTACCCAGTCTTGCAGAACAGGCTTGTGGACCGTGAACAAGGCAATGGGGACATGGAGGCTGGGGAATGGAGGCAAGGGCAAAACCTAATCAACACTGAGGATGTGCAAGGCCCCAACAGAGCCTCACGTGAGGCGAAGAAGCAGCGCAACCTCCTGAAACACTGGTGCAACTCCCCAGCTGGAGCAGTGGAGTGGCAAGACAGGATGGTAGATGCTTAATGGATGCTTCCTTCAGCCTGTCTCATCACACGGATGAGATTGGGCCATGTATGTTTGGTTGGCCTACAATGAACAGGGCGTTTAATAAAGAGTTGTGTTTATGTTGACATGTGTGGATAATTTTTACATTATTATTGATAATAAAGGGCCATAGGTGTGGCACCTGGGAGGGTGGACCATACAGTCCCACTATGCTTGCACTGGAGGTTTATCTATCCCACAGCTATCCTAACCCATCCCACAGCTATTACCCATCCCACAGGTATCCTAACCCATCCCAAAGCTATCCTTACCCATCCCACAAGCATGCAAAGGCTTAAACCATTTCTAAAAGTTTCCAGCAAGACTTTATGAAAAAAAAGAAATGAAGCAAGTGTGTGAATCATAAATAGACTTTATTAACAACAAGCTATAAGACAAAAATGAGTCTCTGGCACTCCTCTTGGTCGCTCAGTCCCAGGGGTGAAGGGTGCAGGTGCTGTGGAGGTGGCTGGTGCTGGAGTGCTTGTCATCAGCTCCTCCAGAAGCAGAAGCAGCAGAAGCCCCAGCCCCAGAAGAGCGAGCCCATGCTGCAGAAGCCCCAGCAGAACCAGAGTGAGGGCCAGGGGGCGGGATGGTAGTCCTGTCCCTCTTGCCAGGGCTGGCAGCAGATGGCTGAGGCTTGCTGTGCTTCCGCATGGTTGTGGGGTTGCTGGCTGGCAGGGAGGCTGGCAGGAACCAAGGCTGGCAGCAAGGCTGGCAGGCAGACATGCAGGCAGGGCAGGCAAGGCAGTCGATGTGTCCGGCAGCAGGTCTTTCCTCTGAATGGCGACCTGCTTCCAAGCTGCTTCCGTTATATCCGCGGGGCTGACACAATGCATCCCCCCCGCATGCACAATTAACGCCAGGCATCCGCTAGGCTTCCGCTCTGCATCCGCTGTACATCTGCTTTATCCGTTCGGCGTCCTCTCTGCATCCGCTGTATCCGTTCCGCTTCCGCTTCGCTGAGGCCCCCCGGAAGCCCAGCGGATGCGCCATCCGCTCCCATCCGCTTCCATCCACTGGGCTTCCATTCTGCATCCGCTTTCCATCCGCCCTGCGTCCTCCCCGCGTCCATGTTATCCGCTCCGGTTATGCAAATTTTGCCCCTTTTGAGAGCGGATAACAACGGATGGAACATTTTGCTCGTCCGCTGTGTCCTTTTTGCATCCGTTGGCCAGTGTGACATGGGCTTAAGCGTGTGCTTAATTATGGTCTCAGGAAGCCTTGGTCAGAACAGCCCTCAACTTGTCCTTACGTACCACCTTGGGAAGGAAAATAAAATTCTGAGACTTGGAATCTCAGAACATTTTCAGACATTGACTTGGAGAAGGCAGGTCTAATGCAGGAAAGCTCTGCTGACCCTTTGGAATTACAGAAAACTGAAAGTCCACAAAACCAACAGTCACTGAACTGAGGCTTGGGGGTTGTTTTTCCTCCCACCTGTCATTCAAGGCTAAATTCATGTTGTGCCCAAATAAATATTTGGCATAAAACCTAGGAGCAAGAAACATCTATCACCATCTTTCTTCAATGCTTTCCCAGAGGGAATGACGACCAAGTGTCTAAAGACGCTGAGCTTGTCGGCTGAAGGGCTGACAGCCCAGGTTCGAGACCTGAGTGGAGCCCAACAGTTGACCTCCCATTCTCTGTCTCTGTCTACTTAGCAGTATAAAAGCATGCAAGTGAAAGTACATTAATAGGTACCATTCTAGTGGGAAGTTAACAGTGTTCTGTGTACCTTTGGCATATATAGCCACATGACCACATAAAATATTTTTGGACAATGCTGGCTCCCTTGGCCAAGAAATGGAGATGAGGCCCCATGCCCTAGAGTTGAACACAACTGGACAGAAAAACCTTTACTTTCACTCAATGCTTTCCCAGAAATCCAACTCACAAGAAACAAAATTTATGTGACCCACACAGCAGATCCAGCTTTCTTATTCCCATCACTGAATCTCTGAACTTGGGAGGGTTTAAATATCACAAAGTTTGCCTAAATGGAGGCTTCCAGATCCTCCAGAAGCCCTCTCCATCCCATCAACTGCGTCTTTCAGCTCCAACTCTCTTCTCAAAAGATCAATAAAGCATCTTAACATTTCCTCAAGGTCTTCTGAGACCTTAGGAACTGCCGTCCAACCTTCCAAAATTGCACATAAGACTACCAACATCTTTCACAATTTCAGTGAAATCTTGTGAAAGGTTGGCATTCATGCACAAGATATCGAAGGATCACTACAATCTTCAACATCCTATCACATTTTTAAGGCAGAAGTGAAGCTACCATGTAACTGGGTACTTGATGGTGGTTACATCAAGGCCTCCTCTTCAACACACAGAGGTGGTTTTGCTATTAAGACTTTTGCTCGCCAACACTCATCCAAAATACAAAGCCAAAATACAACAGGTGAAAATGTTTTAAGCTTCTCCCTCCTGGACAACCTCTTCCCAAGGTAGTAAACATCTGCAGGACTTCAGTTGTATCTGACTAGACTTGGCAAGCCAAAATCCATTGGGGAAACATTACGGGCAGGGTGATAAGAATTTTGTCATTAGCTGCCCTTGTCACTGTCAAAGTGGACTAAACAAAGCAGCAACACAAGAAGCAACAGATTGAAACTGAACAAAGAGAAAAGCAACCTAGAAGTAAGGAGAAATTTCCAAAGAACAATCAACCAGTAGAACAACTTGCCTTCAGAAGTTGTGGGTGCTCCAACACTGGAGGCTTTTAAGAAGGGACTGGACAACCTTTTGTCGAAAATGATATGTCTTATCTTGCTTGAGCAGGTGGTTGGACTAAAAGACCTCCAATATCACTTCCAACTCTGTTATTTTATATTCTAAAAACAGAAAGCAGTTTGTGCTGTTTTGAGCTGGCTGGGAGACGATTCAGCACATCTATTTTGTGGTTTTTGGAAATAAGTGTCTAATGGTTTGGTGGCTTAGATGCATATCTATGTTATGCATTTTCTGGGCCTTGTTTTTTCCTAGCATAAGAACAGACTTCCAAGAATGATTTAAGCCAAATCATATAGACAGCCAACATGACTCTGTATTAATTTGCATTGACCCTTTGCAAATAGTTATAAAACCCCCACAGTGGTTAAAGAAAGGATTATAAAGTGAAACTTGCTATCTCACTGCTTGCTTGTCATCTCTATATTCTTGCTTGCTTATCTGCACCACATATTTGCCTCCAACAACCTGAACAATTGCATTTACAAATTCTAACACTAAACCTGGATTAATTTTAGGATAGGTTGCTGAGCACGATAGAGCCCCCCTTGAAAGCAAAATAACAATGCCTTGTTTTGGAAATCTTACTTGATGGATTTTCATCCTTTTTCCTCAAGCATCTCAAAAAAACTGGAAAGCAGGTAATGACAAAATAGAACAAAACCAGAAACAAGTCTGGGCTTCTCACAAGCTATGATTAAAAGAAGCCCATTAAAAAGCAACTTAGCATCAATCCATGATTAAAGTAATTGAAAGTGGATTAAGATATTAAAGAGTATTCACAACTAGGTAGAACAAACCCTGATCTTACTTTTATATAAAGCTACTCCTCAACTTCACAACTATTTTTTTAATGACTATTCTAAGTTATACCATCAGTGCAAAAAATGACTTATGATCATTTTTCACAGAACCCCCATGGTCACATGATCAACATTTAGATTTGGGGTCCCCAAACTTGGCCACTTTAAGACTTGTGGATTTCAACTCCCAGAATTCTCCAGCCTGCATAGAAGTTGAGGTCCACTAGTCTTAAAGTTACCAAGTTTGGAAACCTCTCATTTATATGCTTGGCAACTGACTTGTATTTATGACAGTTGCAGTGTCCCAAGGTCATGGATCCCTTTTTGCGACCTTCTGACAAGCAAAGTCAATGGGGAAGCCAGATTCACTTAACAACCGGGTTTTAATAACTTTAACAACTGTAATGATTAACTACACAACTGTGGTAAGAAAAGGCATAAAATGGGCAAAACTCACTTAACAACTATCTCACTTAGCAATTGAAATTTGTGGTCTTAAGGATTCTGTTGTCCAGCTTCTGAGCTTGTTTGAAGAAAGCATCTAATCCTATGAGTTGCACTTTGCACCCACTTAAAACCCTAATAAGTCATGTGGAAACCCCTATCTAGGCTTTCCCCAAATTCTGAACCATCTTGGAGAAGACTACAGCAAAATGATTAGAAAAGCAAAATGGATTACTGTTGTATCCCCCAAAGCAAGCAGTTTGAAAATGAACAAAAGCCACCATGTAGTCAAATCCTTATTGCTCTGCTGCCTTGTGCATTTATTGATTCTGGTGGTGAATCAATAGCAGGGCAACTGGTCTGCAGCATCTCTTTTGTGGTTCGCTGGCAGCAGGTGTGGACAGCTAAGTGAGGACTCAGATGAGGGCCCTGCGTGCGATGCAGTGATGGGGCCAGGACCATCAGAGAGTGGAATGCTGCCTTTAGAGATTGTGGAGGCAGGCAGCAGTGAGGAAGAGGCCTCTGAGGAGCCCATGCCAAGTGTGGAAGAGGAAAGAGCAGCTGCAGCAGCACGGGTGACTCGCAAGTAAGACTGCAAGGTAATGGCCCCTCCCTTGAGAGATAAAAGCCAGCTGAGAAACCGGAGTTCTTTGCAGGAAGCAAATACATTTTTGTATTCAATCCTTGTGGAGGTTTGGATTATTTTGGTTGGTGCTTAGAGAGACTTTTTGTGTTTGAAATATTTCTAAGCAAGTTTATCTAATGTTCTTGGCAACCTTGCACAACCTTGGCAAGGCTTGTTCTTATCAGAGACAATAAGTTTGAAACAGCCTTTTAATCATGAAGGAACGGAATTCGTAAAGAAACATTAAAAGGTTTTGCTGTTAGCTCTGTTTCATGTTTGCTTCCTTGGAACAAGGCTTGGGTCAGAACAGTATCTGGGTTCAACCCTTGCATGTCTAGAGTTGTAATCAGCTAACCATCCTCAGTGAGAAGATGTGGGAAAGGCTTTTACCAGTGAACTTGGGAAAGACTCTGTTTCTCCAGAAGAAAGCTGCAAGATCAGTTCCTGGAGGATGACGACATAACGCAACAACAAGATCATACGAGATTGGGACAGTGGCACAACTGAAATGGAATCCACCCCTCTTAAGGAAGAAAACTAGCTGAGCCAATTCAACAGAAAGAAAGAGAATTCACACAGCGGCAAACTAAACCCTGGCGGAATTAATTCTCCATACTCAAGAGACAATAGATTCAATGAAGAGATGAGTTTGAATGTGGCCACGTTGGTTTGGGACCAATGTGCATCTTTCTGCGTAAACTGAAAATCTTTCTGTTCAAACCATGACTTGGCTTACTAATACTGAGAGGCAGTTCCGTCCTTCTCAAGCAGACCTGAGTAATTTGTGGTTCGCCAAATGTGGCGCTTGTGTTGTCATCAAAAGCAGTACTTCTGATAAACACCCCCACCCACCCACCCATGTTGGTGTGTGTGAGTGTGAGTGTGTGTGTGACTGCTGAGAAATATTTCTCCAAAATCTACAGGGTAAAAGGAACAGCTGAGCTATGATTCTGTAGCCTGCAGTTTCCTGCAGTTTGCTGCAGCTCGGCAGATAATTCCGATTTTTAACAGCAGGAATTTCTTGCTCAGGACAATCTTACTGACCTCCTTGTCATTTATAAAAACAAGGCTGGGAACCCTCCAGTATAAGATAAAGGGTTTTCAAATAATGAATGCATGAAGTCTTCTAGATGCTGTAGCACACTTACAACAGTTCATTTAGTGATCTTTCGAAGTTACAATGGCATTAAAAAAAAGTGACTTATGACCATTTTTCACTTACTACAATTGCAATGGTCCTGTGATCGAAATTCGAAAGCTTGGCAACTGACTCATATTTGGGACAGTTGCAGTGTCATATGACCACCATTTACAACCTTCTGACAGTTAATGAGGAAGACTTGCCAACCATGTTACCAATTTAACAACTGCAGTGATTCATTTGTGGCAAGAAAGATCAAACGCATAAAGATCAGGCAACTTTATGTATTCTGCAAGCAAGTCCCCACTGTTGGGTGCCGAAACACTGGAAGCTTTTAAGAAGAGATTGGACAACCATTTGTCTGAAATGGCATAGGGGTTAGTCTAGAAGACCTCTGAGGTCCCTTCTAACTTTATTCTGCAAAACTCACTGAACAACCATCTCACTTAGCAACAGAAATTTTGGGATAAATCATGGTCAGATGTTGAGGGCAACCTCTGTTTTTTAAATTTTCATGGCATTGGTGTCAAGGATTTCCCCCATTACTTTTGTGACTTAAAAGTCTCATAGGTAGGTAGGTAGGTAGGTAGACAGATAGAATTCTTTATTGGCTAAGTATGATTGGACACACAAGGAATTTGTCTTGGTGCAAATGTTCTCACAGAAGACATAAAAGAAAAGATACATTCGTTGAGAGTCAAGAATCCTAAGGTACAACACTGATTGTGGAGACAAGAACTTGGTCCTCAACACCAATAAGATCAAGGAGCTTATAGTGGACTATAGAAAGAACAGATCAGACCTCCAGCCCTTGCTTATCAATGGAGACCGAGTGGAGCAAGTGGCCAGTTTTAAGTTTCTGGGTGTTACCATAAAAGAGGACCTGACCTCACATTGCAGACCTGGTCAAAAGGGCCCAGCAGAGATTATACTACCTGAGGCTTCTCAGGAAACAACAACTGAATGAAAAACTGCTAGGGACCTTCTACTGCTGCACCACAGAGAGCATTTTAACAGACTGCACTTCTGTATGGTTTGCCATTTGCACAGGGGCAGATAGGAAAGCACTCCAGAGGGTGAATGTCATTGCCCAGAGGATCATTGGTTGCTGTTCCCCCCTTTTTGGAAGAGCTTTATAGCTCCCGCTGCCTTAAGAAAGTTCAAGACACCCTCAAAGATCCATCTCATCTTGGGCACCCTTTTTTTGAACTATTACCTTCTGGCAGACAGTACAGGAGAATAAAAACAAGTACAAATAGGCTGAAAAACAGCTTCTATCCCAGGGCAGGAGCTCTTTTGAATTCTGCTGTATAATGCAAGTGTTAGTGTGGTGTCGAGGGTTTCCGGTTCAATGGGTGAAGGAGGTGTGTTGTGTTTATTTTCATGGTCATGGTCATGATGTGCACTGAATGGTGCAATAGTGTTGGATTTCGTTGTACGAAGTGCAAGGACAGTAAATTAAATTAAACTAAATAGGGTACAATAAGCAATCAAATCATACTAAGAAACAGTCGATAAAAATTGTTAGGATACAAGCGACAAAGTTACAGTCATACAGTCACAAGTGGGAGGGGATGGGTGATAAGAAGTGATGAGAAGATTATTACAGTAATAGTAGTGGCAGACTTGTAAATAGTTGGACAGTATTGAGGGAATTATTTGTTTAGCAGAGTGATGGCGTTCGGGAAAAAACTGTGTCTAGTTGTTCTGGTGTACAATGCTCTATCATGTCATCTTTTGTGTCCCCCAATCCAGGGTGGCTGAAAACTACAATATCAAATTTCAGAGATCACAGAGAAGATCTCTTTTAACCTCAGAATTATTATCCATCCTACCATAGATTAACACAGAATGTTGTCATTCCCCTTGGAGTATTCAGGAGGAGAAAAAGGTCCCTGGCATATTCCAAGAACTTGTAAATCATTTTTATGAGCCAGAAATAATAAAAAACAACAGATCATTAAAAAAAAATCAGTGATGAAATCACCTCCCCCATTCTATCTGATATACATACACGGTTAAGAAAACAAGAATGGGCAAAGAGAATTTTTGTATTTGTTATGCAATGAGCATTTAAAAGAAAGGGCTGTTATTTTGTAGATGAGCAAGGATGAGTCCATTCTTCGTTGGTCAAATGAGACAAGATATAGAATGCCAAGTAAAGAAAGGAAAGCTTACATGCTCAGAATAAAATCAGTGCACCTTTGAATTAAATCAGAATAAAACTGGAAGCAAAAGGAAAAGACCACGTACTTGTCACACACTGCAGGCTTGGTCTTTACCCCTTTTATATTTTAAACACCAGGAAAGAAAAAGCTGCAAATGAGTTTAATAAACTTTCAAATTTCTTGTCTGGATAACGGGCATACAATGGAGTGGGAAAATGAAAGAGATTTTGTTGCATAATGATTTGTTTGGAAAAAGCTATACAGGATGCTGTGGGAAGGGAAGGCCACATACGTATTGAGCACATGGGCTGGTTTTATATAAATATACCAATAAAAAGTTTCGGCACCTGTATTCATATGACAAATATGCTGAATGAATTATTCCTGCTAACTTTGGAACTAATGTACTTCTTTTTAAAACCAGGGCAGAACAGCCAGGTTAGCATATGGTTGTAAAAAAAAAAATCAGAAGGAGGAATCTGGTAGAACTTTTTTGGGACCAACAAATGTTTATTGCAAAACTTTATGAGCTGCTGTCCATTGAACTTTATGAGCTGCTGTTCGCTTCATCAAGGACAGAGAGTGGCTCTACTGATGTAAAAATCAAGATCCTGCTCACAGAGAGCCAATGAGGCACAGTTAGTCCTCAATGTACAAGAGTTTGTTTAGTGACTGCTCAAAGTTACAAAGTGACTTATGACCATTTTCCACACTTGCCACCTTTACAGCATCCCCATGGTCACGTGATCAAAATTCAGACAGTTGGAAACTGACATAGTTATTTTGATGGTTGCAGTGTCCCAACAGTTCACTGCAATTAAGTTAGGAACTGTGATGACCTGGGGTGTGGCACAAAAGCAACATAATCACAAAAGTAGGCAAAGCCCCTTTAACACCTCCAACTTGGCCTCCAGTGTCCAGTTATCTTTGGCTTTTAAAGGGAAGAAATTCCGTCTGAACCCAAAGTACACATAGATTATAAATAAAAACCAACACAAACTACACTGCAGCAATTAACGAGACAGGGCAGCATAAGGAATTGCAGACTTGAAAGGTCAGCAAAACACACACAGTTGTGAGGGCACCAGAACCTAGATAAGACTTGACAAGAAAGATAATTCACGCTTTGCTTCCTGTTTTCCCAGCTGCAGCTAATGAAGGGAATCAGGGCCCTTTTCTCCTCTGTAACCCCCGTAACTCACATTGCTCCTTTCTCTGTTCTTCCCTGCATGCGCTAGGATGAAGAAGGGATGGCCCTGTGTCTTCCTCTGAATGCCCAGCTGGACTGTGCCCTTCCACAGTTTCTTCCGGAGCCACCAAAGAACACTCCCACTCCACTCCCTGTCAGTTGCTCGACCTCCCCCTCGGAATCAGATTCCAACAGGGGCATGACAGTAACATAGTTGTTAAGTGAATCCGGTTTCCTGGTTTCTTTGCTCATCAGAAGTTTGCAAAAGGTGATCACATGATCCTGGAAAATTGCAACTGTCATAGCTATGAATCAACTGTCTGAATTTTGATCACGTGACCATGGGGATGCTACAAGGGTTGTGAGGGTGAGGGCTATGGCTAAATGTTATGCTATATTTCAATTTTCTTCAAGCCTGGCCCACTGGAACTGTTATCTACAGTCTTTGGGGAAAACCAAGTTGCTAATCATACAAAGTAATCGTTATGAAAACAAGTAACCAGAATAAACCATTGATATCATGTGATAGTATCAACTGGCCTCCTCTTGCTCCCTTGCAGAATCTCTAGGGATGAGAAGAAGCATTCAGAAAATAGAGTATCAGCTCTCAACAGTGGGGAATGGTTTTGTAAATTCTCCAATGGAGACTGCCATTGACTTGCCTGCAAAAAACTCCCCTCTGCAATTTTGTGCAGCTTAGCAAAAAATAAAAATAAAATCTGTTCAGTAATCAAAGGGGGGAAAGCAATAGCATAAAGAGTGGGTATTTGGGAATCGATTTTCCTTTTCTTTTGCAATAAATTTTACTTTATTAAAAGCTGTGGTGGCGCAATGGTTAGAATGCAGTATTGCAGGCTAATTCTGCCGGCTCTCCAGCTGTTCGATTCTGACCAGCTCAAGGTTGACTCAGCCTTCCATCCTTCCAAGGTGGGTAAAAGGAGGACCCAGATTGTTGGGGCCAATAGGCTGATTCTGTAAACCACTGAGAGAGGACTGTAAAGCACTGTAAAGCAGTATATGTCTCTAGACTTTAAGTCAGAGGTCTTCAAACTTGACAGCTTTAAGACTTGTGGACTTCAACTCCCAGAATTCCTCCTCCAGTCATGTTAGCTTAGGACTTCTGGGAGTTGAAGTCCACAAGTCTTAAACTTGCCAAGTTTGAAGACCCATGCTCTAAGTGGTATTGCTATTATTCAGAAATAAAGAAATAAAGTGATGGGTCATACGTTGAGGACCACCTATATTTCAAAATACTTCTGATGCAAAATACTTCTTTTGCAGCTAAGCTAAATGTTTAAATTAAATTGTTAAACATGCCATAAAGGTCCAGTTTGTATCTATCACTCAGCTGCAAGGCATAGAGTGGGCCGATCTATCATGTTAAAACCAAATCACCAAATCATCCTATGGTTTAGCGCAGCGTATAAACACAGCTGCCATCCCTCCTAGTTAAATCAGACAGGAAACACAACTAGCCGAGATAAATCTAGCAATAGCACTTAGACTTATATACCACCTTATAGTGCCTTACAGCCCTCTCTAAGCAGTTCATAGAGTCACCATGTTGCCTCCAACAACCTGGGTCCTCATTTTACTGACCCTAGAAGGATGAAAGTTTGAGTCAACCTTGAGATCGAACTTGTGGCAGTCGGCAGAATTAGCCTGCAACCCTGAATTCTAATCACAGTGCCACCACAGCTCATAAACTATTTCATTATGAAACTAAATTAACAGAATCTTGCAAGTCTTGACAGCACAAAACTACCCGCTGCCACTTCTAACTGTTTGATCTATTCAGGCCAGTCCTTTGTAAGTTTCTTCCTCTGACCATTAAACCACTAGAGGCTCCTGCCTCTCTTCTCTGGTTGTTTCCTGGGCAACATCTCTTCCCTTGGAACCCCAAAGTCATCCACACGTTCCATTACATCAGCCAACATGTCTCCAAAATACTTTTTCAAGAAGGCAACTGGGCTATGTTTTTTTCCCCTTGAGGAAGATGTTTCGCTTCACATCCAATTGCCTTTTTTGAAAAAGCACCTCTGAGACAACCATAACCTGGACGACTAAGAGTCTCCACAGACATCAGTCAGTCTGTTATCACAAAAGGCCTATTTTTTTCCTCCCAGGTGTAATTTTAGAAGGAACTGAGCCTATATACAATCACTGGTCTCTTTATCTTGGCATGTTTTCCATACTGCAAGGGTTCAGAGAGGCTTTTCCCCAGCTGAACTGAAGTGAAAGTGAGATGCTCTACTTGGGACCAAGGTGCCATAATCTTAAGATATGGCTGTTTTCAAAGCATCCTACCAGGGCTAATAAAAGCAGAGTTATTCACCCATGACCTTCAAAAGATCTGCAGGTGGAGCACACCTTCAGAAGGCACAGCACAGGGAGTCCAAAGTATAAAAAGGTAGCTTTTTTAAAAAAAGTAGCTTTCCCTTTTCATATCCAATTGACTTCTTGCTTCCTCTCTTCCCTGGCTTCCAGCAGAACTTAAAAGAACATATGTGAACACTCAAAGGGAATGTTCAACAAAGACAATATAAAGTTTATAACTGCTGTAAAAAAAACACAAAAAGGTGCTTCATTATACTCACTTTATTTATTAATCAGATTTGTGTGGCTACCCATCTTACAGAAAGTGACTCTTGGCGGTATAGCACAGGGGTTTCAAACATAAGGTTTGGGGACCAGATCCAGCCCATGGGGTGTTTAGATCTGGCCCGTGGGACCACCCTGGAAACAGCAAAGGACTGGCTTACAGTGCCTCTGCCAGCGAAAATGAAGCGGCCTTCCCAAGAAAATGTGCCACCCTCCCGAGCTCCGTTTTCGGCTGCAACAGCCTCCTGCAGAGCTCTGTCAGGGAAAACAGAGCTTGGGAGGGCTGCCCCTGACATGAGTGATGTCGAGCTGGCCACAACCACCCAGCCCCTGAGGTCAAACACAACCGTGATGCAGCCCTCAATGAAATCGAGTTTAGCACCCCTGCTTTAGCACAGGAACGGTCCTGGAGATAATCTTTCTTCTCCTGCAGTGGCAATGTCATTGATACAGACAGTCCTCACCCTACGACCAAATTTAGGACCACAATTTCCATTACTAAGCAAGGCAGTTGTTAACAGAGTTTCACCCGATCTTACAGCTTTTCTTGCCAGAGTTGTTCAGCAAATAATTAAGTAAATCTGGCTTCTCCCGTTGACTTTGTCCATCAGAAGCTGGCTGGGAAGATCCTAAATGGCGATCAGAGGACGCCAGTGATAAATGCAGGCCACTTGTCCAGAGCCCAAATTTTGATCATGTAACCCTAAGGATGTTGTGAGAGTCGCGGGTGGCCTTTTTCAATGCTTTATGCTTTGAATGGTTGTTAAACCCATGTTTGTAAGCCGAGGACTACCTGGGCAGGAAGCAGAAAGCTGGTGAGGAAGGGCAGGCGAGGAACCCACAAAGCTTAGCACATCAGCCCCCACCCCGCTGCCTGGACCCCTTTCTCTGCCCATGTTGCTATTGCTGGCAAAAGCTGCAGCCTGATGTTTTTTGACCTTTTGCTATTCTCCAGATAGAAACGGGAATTGTCTGGGAATTGGAATAACTTCCGGCTATTGTGTAGGGAGGGCTGGCCTGGCGTGATAGATAGCTGGCTCTGTCAGGCTGGCTTCAGAAAGGAGAAAGGAGTCCCTGGGTGACTAATTGCAAAGAAACTTAGGGAGGCAGCCTCAGCATTCTCAGCTGGGCTCCTAATGGATACAGAATGCCGAATAGCAGAGTTGGAAGGGACCTTAGAGGTCTTCTAGCCCAGAGTTCTCCAACATTTCCAGTTTGTGGACTGACCCAGAGGGGGTGGGGGAATGGCTCTCGAAAAGGGCCGGCAAAAAGGCATGCGCAGCTCCCACTTATGCACGCAGCTGTCATTTACATTAGGATAACTGTCATAAAATGCAGCCACAAGACAATGAGACACTATGTCATTGTCTTCATCCGTCATTCAGTCCTGTCCGACCCCTGGCCACTCTGGGGATCAGCATTCTCCATGCCCCTCTGTCTTGCACTGCTTCCATCAGATCCACCATGGTCATCCTGGTGGCATCCTTTATAGCAGGGCTCTTCAAACTTGACAGCTTTAAGACTTGTGCATTTCAACTCCCAGAATTCCTCCTCCAGTCATGTTAGCTCAGGAATTCTGGGAGTGGAAGTCCACAAGTCTTAAACTTGCCACGTTTGAAGAGCCTTGCTTTATAGCTGTGATGACAAATCTATGGCATGCTTGCCAGAAGTGGCAAACAGAGCTCTCTCTCTGGGCATGCGAGCCATCACCCCAGATCAACTCCATTGCACATACGCACGCGTGCCTCCCACTGGCCAACTAGTCTTCAGATCTCTGCCATGCATGCGCAGGAGCAGAGTGTGAACGGGGCACATGCAGGCATGTGGGGGAGAACACATTCAGGGAGTCACATGCATGGGGTCACGGAGGTCACATGCGCAGGGGCATGCATGGGGTACACACACAGATTGCATTTTGGGGATGCGCATGCACGCACTTTGAGCACTTGGTGCTGAAAAGGTTAGCCATCACTGCTTTATAGTGTTCAGCTAGCAGGTACTTCTCCTTTTACTGCTGACTACTCCCAGCATGAGGGAATCAGTTATCACCACATGGCCAAAGTGTGACAGCCTCTGTTTGGCGATCTTGGCTTCAAATGATGTTTTTGGTGAGGTTCAGTCTAGGATTTCTTTTGCTGCAAATGGCTGCAAATGTGGCTGGTTGCTGGGTACCCAAAATACCTGAAATGCAGTCATGTGAGTACAGGTGGTAGATGGGTCATCAGTACCTCAGGAAATCCATTGCAACTTCCAGCAGTCAATTAAGTAACTAGTTGCAACTTAAAGATTACCTGAATCACAACTGAATGCCTGAGTCAGGCCATTTTAAGTGAAGCTATATAGTTCTTGGAATTATAAAGTTATATATCTCAGTAACACCATTTCTCCCCCCAGCACTCAGTGGAAACATGCAAATTCACTCATACCAAATACCAAACTAAATAAAGGGCAGTAATTGTTTTTCAACAATGAGATGAGAACTAGCCACAAACAGTATGATGCAGCGTAAGTGCAATGAAACGGCCACTCATCTTAAATGTTATGAAAGCTACACTATGACTCACAAACCTGGTGGCTGTCTCGCCAGCCAGAACTTTTTCATGAACTCTGAGACATGTTGGTCTTTTTCTTCCCCAAAGCTGAAGTCTCCAAGGTATGTATGGACAACATGTCCCAGAGTCCTGGGCCAACAGGTCCTTCTGGAAGGCATTCTTGGGGTGCAGGCTTATGGAAGGGCATGGACAAGGCGTCATGTTGCAGGAGCAACCCTTGTGCTGCTGAACTGAATCCACTGAACTCATGTCCTCCACAAATAAAGGAACTAGCACCCCTCCAATCACACAGGAAGAGCTGCCTCCATGGAGGAACAAAAATGATGGGCCACACAAACAGCAGCAGAAAATCAAGAGCTGGTTGTCTGTGACTAAACCAACAGCAAAAAGAAAGTAAACAATGAAGTATTTTGAGTAAAGAATACAACCCAGGAGTGGTTTTGGATCATTAACCTTTACAACAGTTAAGGAGCACTTATGAAAGTCTAGCAGCGCAGGTTTCAGGGCTTGGAATATACACCTACACCCACACACAAAGAGAGAGGAAGTTGTATTGTTGTTAAATGCTTGCCTGCACTTAGTGCTGGAGGGGAAGATTCCATAATAGCTAATAAATTCTCCTTTGGAGGCCAGCAATTTAACACATGAGTAAGGAGGCTTTTGTTAACCAGGATCCAGTTGAACTTTTGGAGGCAAAGATAGAACAAAATAACAATAGAGTCAGAAAGGATCTTGGAGATCTTGTAGTACAACCCCTTGCTCAAACAGGAGCCCCTGCACCATCTCAGACAATATTTTCTTGAACACCTTCAGTGATGGAGCACCCACAATTTCTGAAGGCAAGCCGCCACACTGATTAATTGTTCTCACTGTTAATTCTCGCTGAATAATGATGAAAGATTGGTGAAGCTATAATGTCAGAGATGTTGGAATGGCCAAAGTACTGTTTTATTTCCTTTGATCTTTTTGGAAGGAGGATTTATAGAATTGTATCTTGAGATAACTTTTTTGGATGTTACTCTACCTTAAATGAAAGGAAACCGCTTTATTTGTTCGACAACCGTATTTGTCAAAAATAAAGGAGAGTCCAGAAGTCCTATGGGTAGCCTAGTTTTAATATAAGTATCACACCAAGGTTCGGGATAACCGAGGAACAATGGAAGAATGCAACAAGTGATACGGCTGGAATTGCATTCCAACATCCTACCATTTTTGTTTGGGGGTTTAGAGCAGGAACCTGGTTATCAAGATATTTTCAGGACCACCTTCTTCAATCAGAAGTGATCCAGAAACCCTGCAGCAAAAATTCCCTGCCACCATGACAATGAGGGGTGGGATCAAGGCTAGGAGGAGAAACTTCTCAGTTGTGTTCCTTATTTGTAGAATAGCTTTTCTTCAGAACTTCATTTTGTCCAGCTATGTTGATACTCCAGAAACTGGCACAACTAATCTTTTTTGGAAGTCTTCTCTTTTCATTAGCTAGGACATGGGATTTCTTAGTGGTTATTCAGACAGATAGTCCTCAACTGAACCCCAAATTTACACTGCTAAGTGAGAAATTTGTTCAGTGAGTTCTGCCCCATTTTACAACTTTTCTTGCCACATTTGTTAAGTGAATCACGGCAGGTGTCAAATTAATAACATGGACTGCCTGTATATAAGTGCATTCTGTTTCTCCCCTCTATGGAAGCTGATCCAAATGTTTCAGGAGTGATTCTTTAAGTTCCCATCAGGACTGGGTTGTCCATTCTGGAGGAAAGTGGCAAGTTCTGAAGTTTGGATCATTCTAGTTCCTACAGCTCTCACTGTAACCTTTTAACCTCTCCTTGTCCATATCTCTCTTCCTACATGACTCTTTCCCTTTCAAGCCATCTATTGAGCCCCCAACAACACAACCACTGAAGTCTCCAGATGAGAAACGGCCTTCAAAAGTCTTCCTGACAGTCCTTCCGCTGTTCCCCAGCCGCCATATTCATGATTCATGTCTACAGCCACCAGCTATTAGTGCTGCCCTATCTAGCTATTTCTGGAAAGGAGGGCCCCAAATATGAAAGGCAGCATATGAACTGCCAGCGTAACTATAGAAATGACATCAACAAACACAAGCATGCTGATCCCGAGGTCAAGGAAAGAGTGGGCTTGAAATAACTCATTTTTAAATCAACAACAACACAAACAGCCCATATCCTGTGCAAGAGAATACCAGCTACATCGAAAACCCTCTTGTGCAGTGTTTTATACCAGCCTACTCGAATCCAGCATCTGCCCATAATCCCCAGCCAACTGTTATTTTATGCAAATATCTGGGCTCACTAACAAGAGTTATTCTAGTTCTTGAACTGTTGGTCCAGATCTACAAAAGAACTTCCCCTCTTGCATGCGGTCATCTTTGAAAAAAGGAACATCTGAAATACGTAGTCCTTGACTACACAATTGAGCCCAACATTTCCTCTGCTAAGCGAGACAGTTGCTAAGTGAATTTGGCCCCATTTTTACGAACTTTCTTGCCACAGTTGTTAGTTCAGCTAGCAACACAATTGTTAAGTGACAATTGTTAAGTGGCTTCCCTGTTGACTTTGCTTGTCAGAAGGTGGCAAGAGGTGATCACATCACCCCAGGAACACAATAGGAGTCAGTTGCCAACATCCAATTTTGATCATGTGACATGCTGCTGCTGCAATGGACATTAAAGTGTGAAAAATGGTCAAATCACTTTTTTCAGTGCCATTGTAACTTTGAATAGTCTTAAAAGAATTGGTTGTAAGATGAGAACTACCTGTATCCACAACAGCAAATTTCCCTGTCTCTTTTCTCAAGCAATCGGCCCAAAAGTCCTACCCAACCTTGCAAATACTGAATGTTTATAATTCTGAACACTTTCAGAATTAAGTATGCCACAAAAAACCAGAGAGAGGTAGATTAGCTTCTTCTGCGTCACCCAAGCATTACCCCCAGGAGAACATGCATTTGCTCAGCTGGAGAAAGCCCCAACCCAACTGCGTCATAAAATCCCAGGAAGTTATTTTCCCAAAGACGTTTGCATGCCCAGCATGCAAAATACACAACTAAATAGATGCAAAGAGTCGAAACAAATCCTTATATTTAGTTGGAATCAAAATAAACCTTAGTCATCTGGTTGTTATTGTTGTTTTTTTAAAGGAAAGCACCGTCAAGGTCTATGGAGAAATGTGGATGCCAAATAATTTCCCACTGGCTTCTTCTGAAAGTTCACTATGATTTTTGCAGTGTATATTTTGGTATGTTTGTTAACAAAAAATCTACATGGTTATGTTGTGGCTGTGATAAATAAATAAAAAGGGGTAAACTTGGTAGAAAGCTAGTCTTCCTTATATTAGGCAGTGTTTTTATCCTCCAAGTTTCTTTTAGTAGGTTGAACAATGGCTTGACAACTTAAAATAAGTTTTCATCAGAGACAGTCCAATATTTTATGTAGCTCATCCACAATCCTCATTGATAGGCCCTGCTAAAACTGTGTAGTCTAGAGAAAAGAAGGACTAGGGGTGACATGATAGCAGTGTTTCAACATTTGAGAGGTTGCCACAAAGAGGAGGGGCTCAACTTATTTTCCAAAGCACCAGAAGGTAAGACAAGAAGCAATGGATGGAAACTAAACAGGGAGAGAAGAAACCTGGGATTAAGGAGAAACTTCCTAAGAGTGAGAACTCTGCACAAAACAGGTCATCACATTTGGTGTGATCGTATCGTATGGCAACTCACTTCATGACGGTCATGACATATGACTAGTCACAATTACAGTTGGAGCTGAAAACCTGCAGGTGAACCTGCAGTTCTCTGGAGGAGGAGAAGAATCTCATGCTGGGAAAGATGGAAGAAAAAGGGAAGAAAAGAATGACCAGCAGCAAAGGGGAGGGAGTCAATTGCAGTGATGAGTGCTCCACTGGAAGAGCTGAAGGACCAAGTTGGGACAGAGGATTAGAGAGAAAAATTTGCCTAGATGGTCACTAAGACCATCAACACCAATTGGATGGCATAGAATCAACCCATTCAAAGTGTAGTAGGGCACGTCATTCAGGATCCTAGAATAGGATGGTCCCCAACCTTGACAACTTTAAGACAACTTTAATTCAATCTGGGTCTGTCACTAGGACCAGAGGTTTAGCCTTCCAAGCTTTTGGACTTGTGCTGGAGCCCATCCTAGGGAACTTCTCTCTAGCACGGAGGTCTCCAGACTTGGCAACTTTAAGACTTGTGGACTTCAAATCCCAGAAGTCTCCACCCAGCTGGAGAATTCTGGGAGTTGAAGTCCACAAGTCTTAAAATTGCCAGGTTTGGGGGGCTCTGCTGTAGCAGAATGTGTTCTTCAGCATGAGTCTGAAAGTTGGTCCCAAAGCTGGTCCCAAGGACTGACCCAGATTGGATCCTGCAACAAAAAAAACCCCGTTTTCTGTACTCTCTGGCCTGGAGTCAATTCTTTGCCCAGGCAGAGAAGTTTGAGCTTCCCTCAAAGGAAAGAAAGAGGACTGCCCCTACGGAATTGCTGATATCCCCACAGCTGATGCTGGAAAATGTATGGTTGTTGGTGCAAGAGCAGGAGAACTATCTCTAAACAATTGCCTCCAGATCTATTTAACTCCTTGGTAAGACATTTCATTTGGAAGACAGTGGACTTCAACTCCCAGAATCCCCCAGCTGACTGGTTGGGTATTTCTCACACTGATTATGTACCATTTTTTAAACTCTAGGCACTGCATAGATATTCTAGAACAGGGATTCCCAATGTTGGCAACTTTTAAGAGGTATGGATTTCAGCCGGTGAATTCTAGGAGTTGAAATCCACACACCTCCTAAAGTTGCCAACGCTGGGAACCTCCGCCCCAGAATATCTATCCATACCATGCTGGCTCAGGAATTCTAGGAGTTCAAGTTCACAAGTCCTAAAGCCGCCCCCCCCTCTGATCTGTGTGGCCACTCGGGGTTTGAAAACAGCACATATTTAATGGATCAACCACAAAACCATCAATGGGATCAACCCCACTTATTTTTCCCTCTCCAGTTGCCAGAATAAGAAAACAGCTCCTGAGCTTCTCCATCTGCAGAACGTAGCCCTATGCCTTTGCCTCATCACTCTGGAGAGCCGTGGGTGTGGACCGTGGCCATCAAGGTTCTCTGCCTTTGCCAAGTCTCAAGCAAGTGGAAGGAATGGGAACAGTCATCTAGTTCTCATCAATGCTGAGGTTGCAGGCAGACCAGCTTCCACTTCCCAGCAGGACTTCCCAGCAAGCAGACACAAACACGTCAACAAAGTTGTTTCTTGGAATTCTTAGCCCAAATTTCCATGGAAGGATTGTTGTTGCAAAACTGATAAACCAAAGCTTAAAAAAGAGGAGGGAGGCAGTTGGTTTTTTTTTTTTTTTTATCAAATTGATCTTTTAAAAGGTTGCAGTTTAAAAAAAATTTTTTAAAAAAACCAGCCAGCTCAGTCCACTTTGCCCTGATAGTCATTTAGTCATTGTCTTCTCAGTTTATCTCTCCCTCCCTTTTTCTCTTTCTCTGTATCAGCATATAACAGGATTCTGCCTCAGCAGAAATTCCCAGGTGTTCTCTTCCAAGCAAAAAGCTCCTGAGTTCATAGTTCCCACTGCAGTTTGTTTGGTTAAATTAACTGAAAAACAAATGCCGTACAAGGTGAAAAACTGAAATATCAGAACAATTGCAAAAAAAATCTGTAATTTGGAAAACTATGTGAACCAAATTTGCAAATGCACATTTCTTTTATAGGTAGTCCTCAATTTACAAGTATCATCGGGACCAGAATTTCTGCTGCTAAACAAGGCAGACATGATTTATGACCTTTTTTGGTCTTGGTTGCCAAGCAAATCCCTGCAGTTGTTAAGTGAACCATGAGGTCACTAATTGAATCTGGCTACCCCCATTGACTCTGCTTCTCAGAAGCCGGCTGGCAAGATCGCAAATGATGGTCACACAATCCTGGAATGTTGCAACCATCACAAATACACACCGGTTGCCAAATTTTGATCATGGGACTGGGGGTGGATGCTACGATGGTCCTTAAGTGAGAAGAATTGTTATCTTTTTTTCAGTGCCTCTGTAGTTTTGAATGGTTACTAAATGAATGGATGTAAATGAAGAACTACCTTTATTTCATCCATGAATCTTTGTTTTGGGAAATTATAAATTTGGAAGGAAATTGCCACCAAAGTTACCATTTGCATTTTCTGTACCTAACTATGATCTCTCTCTCTCTCTCTCTCTCTCTCTCTCTCTCTCTCTCTCTCTTTTTTTTTTTCTCTCTCTCTCTCACTTTGCAGGAACTGAGCGATGAACACTTATCTCTATTTTGCAATTTTCGTTCTCTTGATCTGTGGGCTCCACTTCTACTTGTCTGGGTGTTTCCCTTTTTCTTTTAGTCAGCAAAACAAACAGCCACCATGTTGATTAGCAAAGCAACTTTAAAAAGAAAAAGAAAAGCAAACACCCACAACAAAGCCAAATGTTGGCACCAACCACAATGATCAAAGGGAAACAGCAGAAAACTCACACCTGTGGCTGAAAAACAAGACAAAACAAAACAGTCGGTCCCTGGGGGCGGGGGCAACAATTTGTAAGCATAAACAAGTGTAAGGAGGTTGGACTGAAATGGCTTAGGGCAGGTCTCCAAACTTGGCTACTTTAAGACTTGTGGGCTTCAACTCCCAGAACTCTCCAGTTGGCTGGCTGGAGAGTTCTGGGAGTTGAAGTCCACAAATCTTAAAGTGGCCAAGTTTGGGGACCCTCGGCCTTAGGGAATGTAGGGCAGGGATGGGCTACTTGAGGGACCATCTCACCCCACAGGGATTGGCCCCTGCCACTCGTGCCAGCAGAGGAGGCATGGGGAGGGTCCCGCCATCTGCCTGGAGGGGTCCAGGAAGAGGCCCTTCCTTCTCTGCTGCCACTGCTGCTCTCTGGAGCATCTTGACTTCCCCAATGTGAAGTTGGTTCCCAACCCTCCTATCTTTTCATAAGGGCTTAAAGGTGTGGCTCTGCTTGAAGCCCCCAATTGTGTGTGTGTGTGGGGGGGGGGTTTCAGCACAATGGAGGTGGCTGATTGTGTAATAGCAGATCCCAACTCCCCCCACTGCCCTCCCCATGTGTCCTTGGTTTTAATGTCTGATTTTAACGTTTTATGTTTTAGCTGCTTATGTAAGTGTAAGCCTTCCAGTTACCCTGTGGTAAGAAGGGGAGGGGCAATAAATTTCATAAATAAATAAATAGTTGGAAGGAAGGAACGAGATGAGAATGGGAAGGAAGAAAAAGGAAGGAAGGAGATGAGAATGGGAAGGAAAGAAGGAAAAGGAAGGAAGGAAGGAAAAAAGGAGATGAGAATAGGAAGGAAGGAAGGAAGGAAGGAAGGAAGGAAGGAAGGAAGGAAGGAAGGTAGGAAGATGAGAATGGGAAGGAAGGAAAAGGAAGGAAGGAGATGAGAATGGGAAGGAAGGAAGGAAGGAAGGAAGGAAGGAAGGAAGGAAGGAAGGAAGGAAGGAAGGAAGGAAGGAAGGAAGGAAGATGAGAATGGGAAGGAAGGAAAAGGAAGGAAGGAGATGAGAATGGGAAGGAAGGAAAAAAGGAGATGAGAAAAGGAAGGAAGGAAGGAAGGAAGGAAGGAAGGAAGGAAGGAAGGAAGGAAGGAAGGAAGTCCATCAAAGAGACTATGGGCTTGACTGCATAGTTGTGGCCATCACCTGGACTTTCCTGGTACTCTCACCCTGGATGCCCTGGGGGTATGTGGGGTGGGGTCCATTTCTCAACGGGGATGTAAACATCACTAGAAATAGCTTTAGTGGTTTTGAAGAAAGTGCAACAGAGAACAGAAAGCTTACAAAGCCAAAGCTTCTTTCTTTTCAGTCAAAATAAAAACTGTGCTGCTACTTTCAGCTTCTGCAAAAAAAAAAAAAATATCGATTCAGAACGAAGACCAAACCAACAGAGCAAGTCAGACCACAGGTATCCATAACAGACACTGAAATTTCTTCCCAGTGATAAAATAGGTGCGATGACATCACAACCCAACCTCCATCTCTTGTAAATGATGGAAGGATGCACAAGCTTGGTCCAGCAGCGTCAACTCAGGCCAGATGGCTAATGTGACCTTGCAAAGGAAGCTCCAACATTTTCTCTCTCTCTCTGACTATGACTGCACATGCCTCTAAGTTTAAACATGGCTGGAATTAGCCACAATTTGTTTGTATGACAAGCTGAGCTGCAAGCCATGATTTACAAACTGCATTCAGACTTATCATGTTCTATGAATCATGACTCAGCAGCTGAGGAAAACATTCCTCCTTATCTGTTGCTAGCTGAGAAAGGAAATTTGAATAGCTCGCAGAGCTTTTGAAATGCAGTCAAGACTGCAGAGTGCTAGCATCTGCAAGTACGTTATCCAGTTTCACATCAATTGTATCGTTTATGTCAACAATATTGCCTCTCATTTAACAGGCACCAGTCTACAAACCATAACTACATAAAATATGATCAAAACTTATTACAAATGCATCAAGAAGAACTTGGCATGCATTAAAAGTACATCAAGATACAAACCTGACATGTATCAAAAGCTGCAACCAAGAGGGAGACAACTTATTTACCAAAGCACCAGAAGGCAGGACAAAAAACAATGGATGGAAACTAATCAAGGAGAGAAGAAACCTAGAACTAAGGAGAAAATTCCTCTAGATTAACTAGTGGAACAAATTGTCTTTGGAAGTTGTGGGTGCCCCATCACTGGAGGCTTTCAAGAAGAAACTGGACAGCTGTTTATCAGAAATAGTATAGATCTTCTGCAGGGGTCTTCAAACTTGATAACTTTAAGACTTGTGGACTTCAACTCCCAGAATTCCTTCTCCAGCAGGGGTGGGATTCTACCAGTTTGCACCTATCCGCTAGAACTGGTTGTTAGCAGTTCAGAGAACCGGTTGTTAGAGGAAATTACTGTCCTAATCCTGTAAGGAAGGCAGGAAGGAAACATTCTGGTGTTGCTTGCAGAAACTGCCTCTCCATTAACCCTTATTACATTTTTAGACTTCCTGTCTCAGGAACTTCTCTGGAGTTTTCTTTCACTCCTTTGCTGGTACTTTGCTTTTGTGGAGTGACCATTCAAAATTACAATGGCACTGAAAAAAGTGACTTATGACCATTTTTCACACTTATGACTGTTGCAGCATCCCACAGTCATGAGAGGCCAGGCGAGGAGATGCATCCCTTGATGTGAGTGGTGTTGAATTGGCCACAACCAGCCAATTAACATGACCACCAAGCCATGTCCACCCAGTCACATGACCACTAAGTCACGCCCACCACCTAAGCCACGCCTACAGAACCAGTTGTTAAAAAATCTGAATCCCACCCCTGTTCTCCAGTCATGTTAGTTCAGGGATTCTGGGAGTTGAAGTCCACAAGTCTTAAAATGGCCAAGTTTGAAGACCCTTGATCTTCTCAATGAGCAGGGGGTTGGACTTGATGACCTCCAAGGTCCCTTCCAACTTTGTTACTGTTACTGCTGACAAATCAAAACAGCAGAATTGTTGCAAAGTCTCAAAAGTCAAGACAACACATTTTTCAACCAATGTATAAGCATGGAGAAAATATCTCTATATGGTTACCGGGAATTGAAAATAACTTGATGGCGCATAATCAATCAGTCAATTGATCACATCACACTAGGCCTCAATAGAAACACTATATACTGTATATGACGGCTTCGCAGGGTAGCCAAATACACACAGTCTGTTAACACCATGGCTGATTCCTATAACACGGTCATTTGGTCTTGTGTGTGTATATGTAGTACGGTGTTTGCTTTTTTGAAAACCAAATCTGCTTATTTGGGATTAAATTACTCTGTGTTGAGTTTCCCACCCCAAGTGGGGGGAAAAAAAAACCCAGTGTCATTATTCAGAAATCACACAACCAAAATCTGGCATCATGATAACAAACCAGGTTTTGGAGATGAAGGAGGAGTGGCAGAACCTGGGAGTGGAATCAAAAGAGGAATCAGCCTAGAGTTGTTCCATAGTTGTTCTTTATCTAGTAATGCCAGAATAGTGCTAATTGTTTGTTTTTTTTTTTAATAAATTTTATTGATTTTACAATTTAAAAAAAAATACAACAACATAATAACACGTACATAATTGAAGGGTAGAAAGAAAAGAAAAGAGGGGATGGGAAAAGAGGACCAGAAAAACAGAAAAAAGAAAATACAAAAAAAAAATGTTAAAATTATTCTTACTTTCGACAATTTGTGAGATCTTTTCTTCCTTTAGTTTTACTATCTCTAAACACTTTATCTTTACAAGATTTTATACATCACTCCTGTAAATTTATCTTATTCTTTCAATCCTATATTATAAAATTCATCTTTGTTCTAACCACTTATACCAATAATTCCAGCTATTATAATATATTGAAATTTCTTTGTTTTTTAGAGCTAATATTAATCTGTCCATTTCTGCACAGTTTGAAATTTTTTGGATAATCTTTTCCTTTGTAGGTATCTGTGGATGCTTCCAACACTGAGCAAAAGCCAACCTAGCTGCTGTTAATATATGTATTGTAATATATTTTGTCTTTTTTGATATTTGTTTGTCAAAAATCCCTAGTAGAAAAGACTCTGGTTTATATTCAATCTGTTCTTTAGTAATATCTTCTAGCCAATTTCTTATTATCTTCCAATATTTTGGGGCTTCTATGCATGACCACCACATGTGGAAAAAAGTTCCCTCTTTCTTTTTACATTTCCAGCATTTTGGACTCATTTTGGGGCACATTTTTGCCAATCTCAAAGGAGGAAGGTGCCATCTATAAAACAGTTTATATGCATTTTCCTTGTATGCTGCCGATTTTGTAATCTTATTATTACTTCCCCAGACTTTTTCCCATTAATTTAAAGTGATATTACGTCCTACATTCCTACTCCAAGCAATCATATATCCTTTCTACTATTTCTTCTTCTAATTCTACTTCAAGTAAACAATTGTAAAATCTAGTTATATTCTTTTTTCCTGATCCCATTTAAATTTTATCTATATCCAGCCCCAGCTTGTTTCATCACTACCAGAAATGACAAAATAAGCCTGTTTTTTGGCCTCCAAAGGCTGCAGGAGCTTTGTTCGAGCCCCGGAGGAGGCAAAAATGGCTTCTCCCGGGTTCCAGAGGCCCCCCAGAGGCTAAAAACGGGCACTTCCAGTATTTCCGGAAAGTATTTCCATTTTTCGGCCTCCTGAGGCTGCAGAGGCTTCCCTCGAGCCTCAGGGAGGCTGAAAAAGGCCTCAAATGGGCTGAAAAATCAGCTAGGAGGCACACGCATGCACAGTCCAGGTAAGAGGGGGGTTGCACGCACATGTGCGGGGGGGGGGGCGCATTGCCTTCTGGGTGCTGGCACGTGAGCACATGCACAATTTTTGGCAGGGAACCCAAAATGGTTTGCCACCACTGTCCTATACCAGGGGTGTCAATCTCAATTTCATTGAGGGCCGCATCAGCGCTGTGGTTGATCTCAGGGGCCCGGGCAGGTGTGGCCGACTGGGTGGGTGCAGTCATCTTGATGCCACTCACTGGGCCTGGCTGACTAGGTGGGCATCCCTGACTGGTCAGGCCATCTTGACGCTACTCCCCAAACTGCTGGTATGTTTTCTCTTCGCATTGGGTAGACTGGCCAATGTAATGTGGGCTGTCCCCTTACATTTTCCAGGACAGCCCCACAGACTAAATCCAGCCAGATCATGGGCCTTGGGTTTGACACCCCTGTCCTATACTACTTAAGACAAGTGACTGTCCAGTCTCTTCTTAGAAAACCTCCAGTGATGAAGCATCCACAATTTTGAGTAGATTCCTGCGCATGGGCTTTTTAGCAATAAATCAACCAAACCTCATCTTTTATGTCTGCTAGGAGGTCTGCTAACAAGACTCAGGCCTTCCAATGTGCCCTTGGTGGGAGAAGAAGAAAAAGAGTTTTCCTGACACATCTACCTCCTTTCTTAAGCGTGTGATCAAAAACCCTATAAGGAAAATCAACATGGTGATTTCAAGTCCCCATTAGCATTTATCTACAGTTGTTTTGTTAACTTTTCTTTCTTTTTTTTTTTTTTTTTCAAAATTCGTTTATCATGCTTTTCCTCTTCAAGTTTCAATTCCTGGAGGAGAGAGAAGAATGAGAACACTGTTCAGTTACAGAGAATTCTTACTCATGACACAATTGTTCTCTGCCTT
This sequence comes from Laticauda colubrina, assembly GCA_015471245.1. Lineage (NCBI taxonomy): Eukaryota > Metazoa > Chordata > Lepidosauria > Squamata > Elapidae > Laticauda > Laticauda colubrina. The sequence continues at coordinate 17,165,381 of BLBF01000058.1, forward strand.
GTTAAGCAATTTGACATTGCACTCAGAATAAGCCGCAGATTAACTGGAAGGCTGGTTGGTAGACATGTTCAACCCTCAACCGCACGTGTAGAATTGGCTGATAAATAAGGACTGTTCCTTCTTGACATTTTGAGTAAGTGAAAATGCCTCTCTGGGGCATTCAAATTAACATCGGTCTAACCTGATGTAAAACAAATTACCCCAACTTTTTTTTTTTCAAATCAGGGCCTTGTTTTTCTGTACTTTACTTCGTGGATTTCAGACGAGGGGCATCCAACCTTGCCCACTTTTAAGGCTTGTGGACTTCAACTCCCAAAATTTCTGGGACTTGGAGTCCACAAGTCTTAAAGGGGCCAAGGTTGGACATCCCTGTTTTAGATTTACATAGAAAAATTCTGAATTTGAGAAGCCAACATTATGCTTCATTCAGTGGACAAAGGAAGATGTGAGCAGGATTGGGGGAATTTCAAAAGTTATGGAAATTCCCCCCTCAAAAAAAATTGCTTCTTGGGGGAAAGACCACTTGTGGGATGGGAAAACACCTCACAAAGAGTCCAGTGAAGACAGAGTGACCAAAGGACGCTAGTTAAGAGCTGGAGGAAAAGATGAAGGGCTAGAGGAAAGAATGAAACAACCTGGAAAATTAGATGTTGCTTTTGCACTGCAACTGAAGATAGTTTATATACTGGTGACAGAATGACAGAGCAGGAACCAGGGGAAAAGTTGGCTATTTCAAACACATGAGTAAAGCATCTACTCTTTGGAGCTGCCTCTGACAGACCATCTGGGAAGCAAAACCCATGTAAGAAACAAGAAAGGAACATCTCTTTCCTCACTTGTGCATTGCTTCTCTTCCTATCATGCACTCCCTTAGTCTAACATTTTGCCTGGGTCAAGTAGAGGCCATGCTTTTCTCAGGGACATTCTGTGGAAGCGAAACTTGACTTTGAAGAAGCCAGATAGAAAGAGGGTTGATGCTTTTTAGCTTTGGATTGGAGAAGACTTCTAAGAATACAGTGAACAATAAGAACAAAAAAGGCAATGGATCATCAAAAAAAAATATAAATCAACCCAGAGAATGACCAAGCTCAAATTATCTTGCTTTGGACCAGAGGTCTCCAAACTTGGCAACTTTAAGACTTCAAGTCTTATGTCCACAAGCCTTAAAGTTGCCAAGTTTGGGGACCCTGCATTATACGAAGACCCATCTCTTTGGAGAAGGCTCTAAAGTTGGGCAAGGTGAAGGAAAGAGAAGAAGAGATCACCAGTAGAGAGGTGGAGAACTCAATTACAGTTATGATGACAGCACCATTGGAAGACCTGAAGGGGCAAGTTAGAAACAGATTATCCCATGGAGATCCCATGGAGATTATCCCATGGAGACTCTTCCTAAGAGTCAACATCAAGTTGTTGGCACATAATTAATCAACCAAAAGTGGAGGGCACATCATCCACCACTCTAGAACGGAGAAGCAGAACAAGTTTCAAGCCAAGGTTCATACAGGTCGTTTGGGAGGTATTCAACATAAGGCTGGGAGAGGACATGTCTTCCAGTCAGTGGGTGAGAACAAGACGATTAAACATTTAATTTGGTTTTATTTCATTCCATCAGAATGAAATGTAAATCCCTTTACACAAGTTAAGGCTTCCTTTCCCCCCTTTTTGTTATAATGAAATTATGGTTTGCCTGCAGATTTTTCAGATTGCGGGAGGGAGATCTGAGTTCTGCCCCTGAAGCTATGAATTCCTATTCCTAAATTAGTACTATGTTAAAATAACTTGCATTTAGCTAGTAATTGCTCTTTAATTTCATGAAAAAGAATTTGCTTTTGAATGTTTTGGTCAAATGAAAAGATATTTTTTAATAAGGGAATGGAGGGAGGAAAAAAGAGAAGGGGGAAGGGAGGAAGGAAAAAAGGAAGAGAGGGAAGAGGGAAGGTAGCCTTTCTATTTTGATCAACTGAAATAAGACCTATTCTGTTAAATGCAAGGGAACTAAACATGGAAAATACTACATACTAGCTTTATATTTTTTGTTTTCTTTCAAAGAATGTCATTCACTCCCACACAAATTTTAACATTATTCATCAGAGGTTTTAATAAATACAAGATCGATACTTCTCCTAAGTTGTCTCTCTGCAGATGGGTTGAGATGGCTATTCCTAGGATGCCTGGCTGGCCTGAAATCCAGGCTAGATAGAAATCTTAGCCAATATAATAATCCCCATAGATCTGGTGGTCACCATCCTGGGGATAGTGCAGATGTAATTGTCATGTTATTTACAACTGGTGTTTCTAAAACTCAGCAGTTCTATGGAACAGGCTGTTCAACTTCAACGCACCACCGAACGGAAAGCTCAACCAGATTGCCTCTGACTGATTGAGAAACATCCTAGTAGTAAAAACAGAAATTGGTTCCATTGTGGTGTGTCTTTCCAGGAAACTTCATGATTATCAACCTATTTTGAAGGCCTATCTAAGTATTTTGTAGATAGCATGTTTGTTTTACAATCAATTAATCAGAATAGAGCTAGAAGGGACCCTGAAGGTCTTCTAGTCCAACCCCCGTTCAAGCAGGAAACCCTGTACCATTTCAGACAGGTGGGCTGTCCAATCTTTTCTTAAAACCTCCAGGGATGGGGCATGCACAATTTCTGAAGCCAAGCTGTTTCACTCAGGGGTGGGATGCAAATATTTGTACTACTGGTTCTGTGGGTGTGGTTGGTGGGTGTGGCCATGTGACTGCGTGGGCATGGCCTTTTTTTGCAGCCCCCCCCCCGCAATCCGTTTTTTTTTGGGGGGGGTTGCCTCTTGGGCCTCAGGGAAGCCTCCTCCTGGGCGAAGCAATAAGACAGCTGGTTGTTTTTTTACTTCCGGTTTGGCTGAACTGTCGCATTTTTTACTACTGGTTCTCCCGAACCAGACTGAACCGATAGAATCCCACCACTGGTTTCACTGGTTAATTGTTCTCACTATGAGGAAGTTTCTCCTTATTTTCAAAGTTGCTTTTCTCCTTGATTAATGTCCATCCACTGTTTCTTATGCTGCCTTCTGGTGCTTTGGAAAATAAGTTGCCCCTCCTCTTCTTTGAGGCAGCCCCTCAAACACAAGAATGGCGCTATCCTGTGAGCCTTAGTGACATTTATTGACTGGCTTGTTGCATTTGTATTTCACATTTCTTCCAAGGTGACGAGATAGTGAGAAGATTGTCTGATGTTGGATGGACTTTCAGTCCTTTAACTTGACTCTGTCTTATAAAAAAACTCTCCCAAAAAGGGCTACCCTTCTTTGTAACTGGGATAGCCCAACTGACATGGTGGAAATTCAAGCCCACCTTGGCTTCTTCCAGCCAATTCTGTCAAGATCACAATACTTCTTATAATATGAAATGTTAATAAGCAGTCAAGCTATTCTCCAAATTACCTGAAGGGAGGAGAAGAAGCAATGGGTGGAAACAAATCAAGGAGAGACTCAACCTAGAACTAAGAAGAATTTTTCTGACAGTGAGAACAATTAATCAGTGGAATGACTTACTTCTGGAAATTATGGGTGCTCCAACGCTGGGTTTCTAAGAAGAGACTGGACAACCATTTGTCTGAAATGGTATAGGTTTTCCTGCTTGAACTGGGGGATGGACTAGAAGACCACCAAGGTCCCTTCCAACTCTGTTATTCTATTCTGCTCTGTTCTGTTCTATTCGTCCAAACATTCAGCAATAATTTGTTGCAGATGAAACTCCAAGAACATAAACAAGATGACATGTTACTGTAAATATGTAACAAATACTAATAAGATTAGCCCCCAACCATCAACAAATTCATGAGATTAGCCACCACCCACCAACAAACAATTCTGCTCATAAGGCCCAGTAGAAATTGAGTTGAAAAGATTCCTGACAATCAATCACCTTCCCTTGTCATTTGCTGTACCTCCTACAAGTTAGGACTCTCATAAAAAATTCTTAAATACTTGGCTTATCCTGACAACCCACAGCAAGATTTGCAATACCATTAATCCTCTATTTATGACCACAGTTGAGCCTAGAATTTTTGTTCTGGGTGAAAAATTTATTAAGTGAGTTTTGTCCCGTTTTAGGTCTTTTCTTGCTATGTTTATTAAGTGAATAATTGCCATCATTGTTCAATTAGTAATTTATTTTTATTTGTCAATAGCTTACAAGATAATAAACATTAAGTATAAATACAGGAAATGGGTACAAATAATTGGGGACAATAGGACAGGGACAGTAGGCACAATTGTGCACTTATGTACTCATCTTACAGACTTCTTAGAAATGGGGTGAGGTTAATAGCTTGAGGAAAAAGGAGTGTGGGTTTGGGGATGTGGCAAGAGTCAGGTAGTGAGTTCCAGACACTGACCATTCTGTTGCTGAAATCGTACTTTCTGCAATCGAGTTTGGAGTGGTTTACATTAAGTTTATATCTGTTGGGTGCTCTTGTATTGTTGCAGTTGAAGGTGAAAAAGTCATTGACTGGTAGTACATGAAAGCAGATTATTTTATAAACTATGCTTAAGTCAAAAAAATAAGTGGTGCAGTTCTAGGTTTTCCAAATTCAAACTCTCAAGCCTGGTGGTGTAGGATATTCTATTGAGAATAGAGGAGTGTAGTACTCTTCTAGTGAAATACTTCTGGACATACTCAATTGTATTAATGTCCGATATACAGTGCGGATTCCAGACAGCTGAGCTATATTCAAGTATTGGTCTAGCAAAGGTTTTGTATGCCCTAGTTAGCAATTTAGTATTACCAGAGGAGAACCTTTTTAAGATTAGATTTACAACTCTTGAAGCTTTTTTTGGCATTGCTGCCAGATTTCCAGTGTTGAAGCATTCACAACCTCTGGAGGCAAGCTAGTTCCACTGATTTAATTGTTCTCACTGTCAGGAATTTGGTTAATCTCCCTGACAGATGTATTGCTGAATGCAAAATCCTGGTCTCGGCATCCTTTGCTCCAGTGGGAAAGAGGAGTTGTGACCTCAAGGAACGTGAATTCCTTGCTAGTAGCCTTTGCCTTTAATGTCATCCAGGCCAGTCAATCTCCATCACTGTAAACCATCTGCAAAGGACAGAATTTGCAGCAACTGCCCAGAGTATTACAAGCAGCTGTTTCACAGAGTTGCATGGATTTTTTACAGTTTACACTAATGGTGATTCTAGACAGGGTTTGTTTATAACCCTGGCTAATCCCAAGGAGTTTGTATAGGACGTGAGCTATGAAATATGGGCCATTCGCACAATTTATATTGTTTGCCACATGCAAAGTTTAGACAGAAAAGGCAATTGCTTTGCGACATAGATTGTCAACATTAATATTTTTTTTTTTATAAGCAAAGGGCTCAATGGGAGGGTTTCCTTCCTTCCACCCTCCTCAAACAATCTTGTGTGGTCAGTTATTTCCATCTGTAACTCAGCAGATGGGCAACTGGCCTGAATAGCCAAGCGGGAATTTGAATTCGTGGCTTCTCGGGAGCAGCTGAGAAAGAAACAGAAAGGCTTCCTAAAGAGGCTGAAGGGCTGAAATAGAGGCTCTCCAAAAACAAGAAGTCAGAATTGCCCTGCTTTTTTAGATAGATAGATAGACAGATAGATAGATAGAATTCTTTTATTGGCCAAGTGTGATTGGACACACAAGGAATTTGTCTTGGTGCAGGTGCTCTCAGTGTACATAAAAAGAAAATATACATTCGTCAAGAGTAATCAGGTACAACACTTAATGCTAGTCATAGGGTACAATAAGCAATCAAATCATATCAGGAAACTGTCAATATAAATTGTAAGGATACAAGTGACAAAGTTACAGTCATACAGTCACAAGTGAGAGGAGATGGGTGATAAGGAGTGATGAGAAGATTAATAGTAAGAGTAGTGCAGACTTTGTAAATAGTTGAGAAGTGTTGAGGGAATTATTTGTTTAGCAGAGTAATGGCTTTCATTTTTTTTGTTTATAATCCTATACAGGTAGCGCTTGACTTATGAACAGAGTTGGGACCAGATTGCTTGCTGCTAAGTAAGTCGTTTGTTAAATAAGCCGTGCCCAATTTTACAACCTTTTTTGCCACCGTTGTTAAGTGACTCACTGCAGTTGCTAAGTGAATCATGCAGTTGTTCAATGAATCCAGCTTCCCCCATTGACTTTTGCTTATCAGATGAGATCAGACACACATGACACAAGAATACCACAATACATGCTAGTTGCCAAGTGCTCAAATTTTAATCACGTGACTGTAGGGATGCCAAGCTATAAGTGTGAGGAACAGTCACAAGTTACTTTTTTCAGGGCCCTTTGTAACTTTAAATAGTTGCTAAAGGTATCGTTATAGGTCAAGGCCCACCAAACTTACAATAAAAGATGGGCACCAGGAACAAATTCAAGGAACCTTATCCTATTTCACCCGCCTCAGCTAGGTCCATCCATAAATGCCTCCCTCGTCTCGTTCATGTTCTTAAGTTTGTGTCAGGTGTGAAAAGATCAGGTCCACACATAATTAAACAGATTTCTTGCTATTCCTGCCTATGCACAGGAATCTTCTCAACCAGCGATTAACACCTGCTTGGTCTTAGATAAGGGCCAATGACACTCAAGGGGGTGAGGTTAGGCTTAGTTCACTTGTGACTACTTAGGAATTCTAGGCTTATCCCCCTTTTCACTCTGCCTCCGGGTTCTGTCATCCCTTTTCCTAGAACTTGGGTAATGATTTTTGGTGGCCAGAGGGCATATTTCCAAGACCCAGCAGAAGGGGAGGTCATGTAGAACAGGCAAGCAATATACATGAAGGGGAAGGGGGTTTCTTTTCCCTTTTTTTACTACATGGGGAACATTTTCTCTCATTTCTTTAGAGCGTTTCTTTTTCTTTCCTTTTTTTTTTAAAAAAAAAAACTATTTTCAGGGTTACGTTACAGTTTGTGTGTGTTTCCTGCTTCAAAATGGCAGGAAACTGCACCGCCAATTTCTGGCAGTCATGGTATGAGAAAGCAGAAAAAAAAGGGGATCTGCAGGATCATAGGCAAATCTGCCGTTCGGGTGCCTCCCCAGGACCACGTGGTTCCTTCCCTTCAGCTTCTTCAAAACTATACATTACTGAAACTCTGATTCAGTTAAAGTGAGCAAAACTGTGCCTAATAGGAAAGTTTTCAAGCAAATTTTCAAAGGGGCTAACTTGCAGAATGTACCCCAAATCCAGGACCTAGGACTCCCATGGAACTGAAATTTGACCGATTTTATAAAACATTTTGCGACATAAACATTATTATAAAGCAACTTATCACATAATACAAAATGTCGTAAAAGATTTCCTGCATTAATGGGTCATTTCCAAGACAGAATTATTCCTGAGTGTATCCCAAAGTCTATAGGTTCTCAATCATCCAGGTCACAGTTTTCCTAAAGGTGCTATTTTCAAGAGGCCACTGGACCTTCTTGGCTTCTTGAAGAACCGAAGCAGCTTCTTGGTTGAGAAGCTAAATGTTTTCCAATAAAAAAACAAGAACATTAAATGGCTTTTTTGGGGAAAAAAAGTACCTCTGGGATGACTATAATAGCATAACAAGAGTTGGAAGAGACTTTGAAGGTCTCCTAGTCCAACCCCCCGCTCAAGCAGGAGATCCTGCACCATTCCAGACATGTGGCTGTCCCAATTTTTCCAGTGAAGGCAACACTTTAGAACCTCTGTCATTCTTGAAGGCACTGGAGAATCTGGTAAGCAAATATCACTGAAACGAAGACTCGGTGGGGCATGGATTATCTAGTAGGAGATAACAATATTCTTTGCAGATTCCCCCAACCAGGTATCTGATGGGTTGGGTATGTTGGGAGTTGGAATTCAAGCATGTGGACCCACCTGAGTGGCATCTCCTAGCACTTCTTGGCTGACCAGGAAAAATGAATCTGTACTGAACCTAGATAGGAGGTTTTTAAGAAGAGATTGTACAACCACTGGTCTGAAATAGCAGGGGTCGCCAACTTGTTGGACCTCAGGGACCACCAAACTCATAATTTTAAATCCCGCAGACCAGAGAACCTGGGAAAATCCAAAAAAAAGTCTGCAGGAAAATTCCCCGTTTTCCTCCCGATCGATCATTCTTTATTTGGGATTGCAGGATACCGTCTCCAGCTCTGTTCTCAGGAGGGGAGAGAGAGACTTTTGGCTTCATGAAAGGAAAGCAGCAGAAGCAGCAGAAGACTTTCTTTCTTTCACCCAAACTCCGCCAGAAATGAGTCTTTGTGAGACTTGTCCAGCCTCTTGGAGCAGGAGGCCTTGCAGGGTCCCAAAGACTCATTTCTGGCAGAGTTTGGGGAGAGAAAGAAAGATTTTTGCTGCTTTTCTTGTATGCAGCCAAAAGCAGAAGAAAGAAGCAGAAAGAAGCAACCTGGTGGCCAGGTGAGGTGCATGGGGCAAGTGGGGCAAGTTCCCCCCACACCCTTTCCCCCACTCCCCTCACTACCTCGTGTTGTTCACAATGCAAGCAATGCAAGCGTTGTGTTCCCATGGGCCATGTGGGCAGCACAGCCTTGTGCTCCCACGCAGCCAAGATTAATTGCTTTGGGGGTTATAGTTCTCTGCGGACCACCAAAATTTTCTCATGGATCACCAGTGGTCCCCGGCCCACTGGTTGGTGACCAGTTGTATATAGGGTTTCCTCCTTGAGCAAGGGGTTCGACTGGAGGACTTCCAAGATCCTTTCCAACTCTGTTATCCTGTTAAGATGTCCGGACTTCAATTCCTACAATTCCTCTGCGAACAAGTTGACCTGAAAAACCCTGCTTCAGACTGTGTGCTAGACCAGAAAGTCAAAGCAACATCCTGAAAGGAAACCAGTGCTAAGCTACCTCTGCCAAGAAATCTACAGGGATGTGCCTCGGTGGTCAATACAAATCAAGAAAAACTCAGGGGAGACTAACAATTTCATCCAACCACATCACTGGGATGTCACAGAATTGTGCAAAGCTAATCTAGACCTCTCCGTGTGGTTTAACATCAAAACCCCATTATTAGTATAGTTTCCCTTGAAAAGAGGTTGATAACATATCATTCTTGGATGCTGAAAACAGATTATTGAAGATGATACTTCCAGGACCTCTGGATTCCTACGTCCATTAGCCAAAATTAATTGTCCAAGGGAAATGACTCTGTTGATCAACCAGCAGTGTTCTTTGCACAATTTTCCTCCCATGAAAGGCAGCAAAACTTCATCTCAGAAGAACAAACACCCAAAGCATTTATCACTATCTAAAACGATGAAGGTAGCACCTTCAGCTGCCCAGCCCAATCCTGCTTCCTTCAGCCAAGAGGCGTTGGTGATGCCCAAGCCCTTGAATGTTCCCTAATTGCAGATGAGGTCAGCAGGGACAGGATCCCAAGTCCACACGAGCCAATGAAGAAATGTACAGGGGGCTGAAATCTTTAACTCCTCCCAGGCTGGCTGATCTCCTGGTTTTCTTGGGAGGAGGAGGAGGAAAATAAATGCTGACCAGCTAATCCGTCTTTTTGCAAGAAAAATGAATGACGCTCAGATCATTGTTTCTCAATCATAGCAACTTTAAGATGTATGGACTTGGGAGTTAAGTTAAACCAGTTGGGGAATGCTGGGAGTTGAAGTCCAGACATCCTAAAGTTGCCAAGGTTGAGAGACTCTGGCTGAGATTATTTCATTATAAAAGAAACTTAATGGTGAGGGTGCAATGTTATTACAGGTGGTCCTTAACTTATAATAGTTTAGTGACTAAACTATAACAAAGCTACAACGGCACTGAAAAAATGACTTATGACCGTTTTTCACACTTACAACCACTGCAGCATCCTCATGGTTACCTGATCAAAATTCAGATGCTTGGCAACTGACTCATATTTATGATGGTTGCAATGTCCCAAGATCTCACGATCTTCTTTTGTGACTTTCTGACAAGCCAGATTCACTTAGCAACTCTGTTACTAACTTAGGAATTGCAGTGACTCACTTAACAATTTTGGCAAGAAGAGTTGTAAAATGGGGCAAAATTCACTGAACAACTGTCTTGCTTAGCAACAGAAATGTTGGGCTCAATTGTAGTCATTAAGTGGAGGACTACCTGTATTGTTTTGGGGGGCAAGAACCAACATTGTGTAGTGGATAGGATGCTAAATGAAGAGTTCCAGATTCCAGTCCCAACTTATTCTATGAGTCTGCGGCAATCTTGACTCAATCTCCCCCCTTCAGAAGTTTGTTGTAAAAATTAAATGATTGGAGGCCCCTCCTTGCCCTTACTCACCCTTTTAGTACAAAGGGGGATTTAAAATAGTAGTAAATAAACACATTCTATAAGTGTGAGAGAAGATAAGAGCTGTGGTGATGCATTGGTCAGAATGCAGTATTGCAGGCTAAGTCTGTCGACTGCCACGGATTTGACTCCTGCCTTCCAACCTTCCGAAGTTGGTAAAATGAGGACCCAGATTGTTGGGGGCCATATGCTGACTCTGTAAAGAGAGGCCTGTAAAGCACTGTGAAGCAGTATATAAGTCTAAGTGCTCTTGCTACTTCTTGATAATGAAAACATCAACTGTGAGTTATTGGATGGGGCCCCTGGGCCAACAACGCCAACCAGTCTGTTCTCACAATGGCCAATCAACAGCACCACAAAGCCACTGGTCTCCCAGCCTTCAGAAGCAGCCTTGCTGCCATCAAGATGAATAGCCATTGATCCCCATGACTTTCCTCATAATCATTGATCCAACACTCCCTTGATCCTTTATCACTAGTCCCAACACGGCAGTTGTGACCAGTTGAGCATTGCCTTCTTCAAAAGTTCATGTCTTTGCATTAACATGGTTGAACATTACATTAACATTTGCATTAACAGGGCACATTACAGATTACAGATAATCAGAGATGGAAGGGACCTTGTAGGTCAAGCATATAAACCATGTATAAAAATTGCACATTTTCAAGGTTTATTTTCATGATTGTTAGGCTTGCAATGTCTTTAACAGATATTTTTTTAACAGATTAATAGAGTTGGAAGGGACGTGTAGGTCATTTAGTCCACACACCCCCTGCCCAAGCAGGAGACCCGACACCATTTCTGACAAATGGCAGTCCAATCTCTTCTTGAAAGTGATGGCGCTCCCACAGCTTCCGAGGGCAACCTGTTCTATTGGTTGATTGTTCTCACTGTCAGAAAGTTTCTCCTTATTTCCAGGTTGAATCTCTCCTTGTTCAGTTTCCATCCATTATTCCTTGTCTGGCCTATAGGCCCTTTAGAAAATATCTTGACCTCTTCCTCCCTGTGGCAGCCCCTCAAATATTGGAAGATGCTTTTTTGTCTCCCCTGGTCCTTCTCTCGACTAGACTTGCCTGTAAACATTCTTCATCTTTACTTCAGTATCACAAGGAAAGTACATCGCTCTCTTCCCTGTAAGCTTTCCCAACAACCCTGTAATGCATGTTGGCCAAAAGACACCCTAGGAGCTTCCCCGATGGTAAAACACAGAAGTGGACTTGAATCAGGGCCCTTCAGATCCTAGTCCAACATCTTAACTTGACTCTTGTCCTCTTATATTCAGACCATGTTGAGGAGTTAGTTAAAGAGGCATCCTTTTCCACCACCAAGACACAAGCCAGGATGGAGCATCATTTGAGGCAAGTAGATGAGGAGCATGATTCCTCCCACATTTGTTGAAAAGAGTTGACATTGTCTTTCCTGGAATGAAAAACTCAAGTTGTGACCTCAGCAAATGAAGACAAGCAAAAGTTCAGTGGGGTGACTTGCTCCTGAACTTAAAGGCCACCTGCTTCTGTTCCATCCAAACAGGCTAGCCTGGTGACCATTTCAGGGCTGTTTTCATAACCGAGGTTCTAAATAGGGTTTGAAGAGGATGACATTCACTCCTAGGGGACACTAAAAGCTGGTTAACAAATTACCAACAGGCCCCCAAAAAGCAGAAGGAGGTCAAATGACTGAGACTTCTGCTTTTAGAATTGTTGCTGTCGAAAGGAAGAACTTGGAGAATCCAAATACGTAGGTGGGGAAGATGGCCCAGTCTTGGTTCAATGTCGCACCACCCAAAAATCACACAGCGCAGAGCCTGTCAGATGTTTCTCCACCATCAGAAACCTCCTCCAAGTAAAAATAAAAATTAAAAAATGGACCAGTTCATTTGTTTATGGCCAGGGGGATTTTTTTTTAGCAAGGCAATGCTTTTAAATAACTCTCACCCATGTGAATTTGAAGAAGGCCTTAAAAACACATGGAGGTTTGTACCATTCAGCTCACAAATCTCCCTATAAGGAAATTTTGCTTTTAATTACAACGGCCTCTTTGCTAATCTTAGATAACCAGCTTCAGGCAATAAGCACTTAATGGGGGAAACTATAAGTTTTATTCAGAAATGTAAGAGGGGCTGAAGGGACTTGCAAAATATATAATAGGACTGTAAGATAGTAATTATCTCTCGAAAGGAAATTTCTGAAGCCACTATATATTCCTTTAACTTTAGCCTCTTTCTTTTTTGCATTCCTTGCACTTTTTGGTTCCTTCTCCTCTTTCTTTTCTTTCTTTTTTTCAGTTTGCCTTTTATTATACAGAAACAATTCTTGATAAATATAAATACACAAATAAAAGAAACTTAGTAGTGTTTACTTTATAGTGACGTTTAAAAAGAGATACAGGAAGTCCTCGAGTTACAACCATTTAGTGACTTTTCAAAGATACAGCGATACTGAAAAAAAGTGACTCAGGGCTATTTTTCCACAATTACGGCCTTACGACTAAAAAATTTACAATTTATACAATTACGACTAAAAAATTCATATGTTGGACAACTGAGTCATATTTATGACGATCACAGCGTCCCAGGGCCATTTGATCCACTTTTGTGACCTTCTGACAAGCAAAGTCAATGGGGAAACCAGACTCACTTAACAACCACGTCACTAACTTAACAACTGTAATGATTCCCTGAACAACCGCGGCAGGAAATATCATAAAATGGGGCACATTTCACATAACTGTCTCACTTAGCAACAGATATTAAGGGGCCCAGTTGTGGTTGTATGTCGAGGACTACTTGTATGAAGTTCCTGTTTGATCTCAAACCCCTTGTCAACTCATAAAATATTTCTAGGGTCTTTTTAGAGTTGCCAACAGAAAGGGAGAGGGGGAGCAGTGCAGCCGCTTGCAAACCAAAACTGCATTCCATAAATGTTTTCAAAGATAGTAACTAGGTGACCGAAGTTTCTGCTATGCAAAACTCTAACTGGAAAGCATGATGATGACTCTTGGCTATGGATGTGTCCCATTGGAGAATATTAATTATGATACACCCAGGGGGTGTGGGAAAATCAGGGTCAAGGGTGACATGAATGATGTGTCTCAGAGTCGGCTACACCCAGACAGTGCCGGCATATTAACTCCCAATAAATCCTTTTGAAGTTTTGGAAGTTTGGCTTGAGACTCATGATTTAAATAGGGATAACTGCCAGAATCCTGACACCCCTATCAACCGTCCCTACACTCTAAATCAGGGGTGTCAAACTCAATTTCATTCAGGGCTGCATCAGGTTTATGTTTGACCCGGGGGTGGGTGGGGAGGATCAACTCAACATCACTTGTGTCGGGGGTGCCTGCCGGCGCCTTTTGCAATGTTCTGCCAGGGAAAATGGAGCTCGGGAAGGCCACATGCAGCCCTCCCGAGCTCCGTTTTCTCTGGCAGAGGCACCACGGGCCAGTCCTTCGCTGTTTCTTTTGCGTCTCCATGGGCCAGATCTAAGCATCCCGTGGGCCAGATCCAGCCTGCAGGCCTTGAATTTGACACCCCTGGTCTAAATTGACAACTACCAATCTTTAACACAGTAAATAATACCACTATTTAAAAAAAAGAAAGAAAGAAAACACATTTGAAGATAATGGTGTCTTTGTTCTGTAGATCATCATAGGAATGTAAACATGTTGGGTTATCTCGAACAAGATGTGCCTAACCATGATGGCGGCCAGAGGTTAAAATATATGCATTGCAAGTCTTTGCATCACGAGGTCACACCAAGAACGTAAAGGGCGAAGTTCTGGTTGTGGCATGTTTTAATCATTTCCACACACACACACACACACACAATCTCTCCCCACGAAGACCTATAAATTAAAACAAGAGAGGTCACTTCCATTGTAAGTCAGTTACCCGAAGAAGCCTCCAAAATTAGAATTAGAATGCCTTGTGCTTCTGGAGTGAAACTGACACGTGGGTGGCAGAGCTAATGTCAGTTTCATTTACGCCTCCTCTCTTTCAACTTTTAAAATATTACGCTGCAAAGATACTCTGCGGAAGTGAAAGTTGGGCATTTGAAGAAACAGGATTAAAAGATTATGGATGGTTTTGGTGTTGGAAATTTCTGAGAAGAACCTGTTGTGGTTCGCCGGCAGTCGGTGCAGATGGCAGAGGTATCAGACAGTGAGGATGAAAGGGAACCAGTCAGGGAGTCTGGAGAAGACTTGGATGAGGGTCTTGCATCTGATGCAGGGATGGGGCCAGGACCATCTGGGAGTGGGGGGGCTGCCTTTGGAGCCTGGCAACAGTGAAGCAGAGGACCCCGGGGAGCCTGTTCCTAGTGTGTGTGTGTTGTGTGTGTGTGTGCAGGGCTGCTAGAAGCTGAGAGAAGCTGAAGCAGAAGAGGAGACTCGGGAGTAAGGCTGGGAGGTGATTGCCCTCCCATCAGGGATAAAAGTCAGTCCTCGATGACGAAGAGCTTTGCAGGAAGCAAACCAGTTCTGTAATCTCTGAGTCCTTCGTGAAGCTTTGTACTCCGGTCATTTTTTTCTGGGTTTTTTGGGTTGGTTTATGGACTTCTTTCTTGACAGCATTCTACAGCAGAGAAAAGTGTGCTCTTATCTGGAGGAATTGCGTCTAATGAGTTTTGGCTGGGAATGCAAGTAATTCCCAGTGTCACATTTACTTTTAAATTCAGTTGGGGGTTTATTAAGTTTGACAAAGCCTGGGTCAGAATAGAACCAAGGATATGGTATACCTTGGAAAACCCAAAAAACAGACTATGGGAATAATCAATCCAGCATTCTAATTTAAAACAGAAATAGCCAAGCGTCAAATTAATCATACTTTGGATGCATGATATGAAGAGCCACCTTCTTTGACAAGTCCATAAGGGTGGGAAAGTTGGGAAGAAAGAGAAGTCAAAGAGGTGGCCAGCAGCAAGGTTGTGTGGATTCAGTTATGCTGGCAATGGTTGCCTCATTGGGAGACCTGAAGGACCATGATAGGAACAGATCATACTGGAGATCTATCTATTTTAGCAGTTCTTACATCTTTTAGATGAATCTCCTCTTTAGTTTGGCCCAATGTTAGAGAGTGGATCTCAATGATGCACTCTGCAGCACTGTTGTGAGAGTCAAATCTGTTAGCATTTAAATCCATGTTCAAAGTGATCTGTGTCAATAGTCACTGATTTGACATCCCTCTTGGTGAACCACCTGCCTTGAAGACAGTCATCCAAACAATGCAAATTCCTGACACTCAACTAATGGAACAGCTTGCCTTCAGAAGTTGTGGGTGCTTCATCATTGGAAGCTTTCAAAAAGAGATTGGACAACCATGTCTGAAATGGTCTAGGGTCTCCTCCTCAAGCAGGGGATGGATCAGAAGACCTCCAAGGTCCCTTCCAACTCTATTATTCTATGTTCTTTGCCTGGTCATAAATAATACCAGGAAAAAAAAACCTATACTCTCGTTTCACATGTCCCTAACCGGATCCTTGACTCACAAATTGTTTCATTACAAACTGCCCTATTACTCCCTGGATATGTCCAAATTACCTCGATGGGTAATTACTCCCAGTTTAAGTACCACTAATCTATATACCATTAAGAGTTATCACTAGCTTGATGGCTTATAATCATATCTACCTATTTCAAGGAACATTGAACTATTGTATAATATAGAAGAAACCAAAGTTACTATTAAACTCAACTGCACATCCACATACAGTATTTGCTTGAGAAGTGAAAATTTCCCCTATGCCACCTTGAGTCAGTTGAGAGTTAGATGGTCTTACAAATCCTACAAATGTTCTAGCCAGGAACATCTGTTAAAAGGGAATGAAAGATGCACAATATTTGCAAGACAGCCTAATGGCTGGGGAATTCCGAGAGTTGGAGTTCCCACATCTGAAAAGTTGCCACAATTGAGAAATTGCCCTAGTGCACAAGGACTTCTTTGCTTTGTGTTGCCTTCTATTATAGCAAAAAGGACAGGAAAGTGTCTAAGTCTTCAACTTACAACACAATTGGAATCAGAATTTCTGTTGCTAAGCAAGGCGGTTGCTAAGTGAATTGCACCCACTTCTACAACCTTTTTCCCCCATGGTTGTTAAGCAGATCACTACAATTGTTAACTGAGTCACATGGTTCTTAAGCAAATGCAGCTTCCCCAATTAACTTTCCTTGTTGGAAGTTGGCTGGGAAGGTTGAAAATGAGGATAACTTCATGCACAAAAATGGAAGGACACTTTGATTCCTACAATGGCTGCAAATGTTGATGGAATTTAGCAGAGATGGCTAAATTGACAGCTTTGATTAAAGAAAAAAAAAACCACAAAAACTTTTGTTTCTTCTTGGAAAACTCTTCTGGACTTTGTGCTTGAGATGGGGAAAAGATAAAAACTTTGATTTTGGGTTTTATCAATTAGATAGCTTTGTTGTAATGGAAATGGCTAGTTTATATTAGTATGTATAAGTAAAAAGTTGAGCTTTGATGCTATTGTCAGATTCTACTACACCAAAGAGAGTCGGGAGTTATTGCCTTTTTTCCTTTTGCCCTACGTTTTTCCCTTCCCTTTTTCTCTCCCTTACTTTCCCACTATTTTCTTTTGTATTATTTTGTATTTTATATTATAATCTAATAAAAAAATAAAAATAAAATGACATTCATTTCACCCAATGACACTGCAACGGTCATAATTACTTGCCAGTTGCCAAGCTCCTGAATTTTGATGACATGACCCTGGGGATGCTGCAATGGTTGTCGGTGCAAGTCATAAATCCCTTTTTTAAAGTGCCATTGTAACTTTGGTCACTAAACGAATGATTGTTAACTCAGGGACCACCCATAGTCACATTTAATGCCCTAACTATCTTCATCTTCAACATTCATCTCCTTCAAAGGGAATATCTTCCCTTTAAATTTACATTCACCATCTCACAGCACCAATAAACCATGGATTTAAACTTCAAACTTGATGGTTTTTGGGGAGGAAATTGTGTTTTATGATCCTTTAGCTTGTCCTCCTGAAAACTTCAAACTTGATGTTTTAACTATTTCTACCTCATTCCTGATGGGTTCCAACTCTCCCAGTCCAGAGATTACTGCGTTTGCTATTAAAAGGACTGTCAGCATTCCAGCTAACATCCTCCAACCCAATAAACTCCGAGACAAGCATTTCTTCAAAGTCCCATTTTATTAGAGTTGTCATATTGGCACATCTTGGAAAACCCGAATCTCAGAGTTCCAAGTTTTCCTTTCCAAAAGAAATTCAAAGACCCATCCCCTGCACCCATCAATCCATCACATGGTCTAATCACCATCCATCCCAACTGGAGACCTTCCTCCAGACCCTCCTCTCCTTTCTTCCTGAAAGTTTCAACCCATCCCAGTTCTACCAGCCTTGCAAGAACATCATTATCCAAACCCTCGTTATACAAATCTGAATTCCAATGAAGTCACATCCAAGAGGGCAAAGTGGAGGTTCTGAGCTCTAATCCGCTGCATGCATTTCGAGGACAGCCTGTTTTTCTCCCCCAACTATCTGATGCAGTCATCCTTCATTTTTAAAGTTCTCTTTGTACAAAAGTGATAAGATTCTTAGAAAGCCAACCGCCATGACTGTGACTTCATTGGATAAGCAGATCGAAATAAACATCCTAGCATTGTAGCTCAGCTCCTACAGACTTCTATGTTCAAATCTCACTCTAATAACCGAATTTCGACTCCATTTCTAGCATTTTCCAACAGCATTTTCTGGGAGCCATGTTTAGCACAAACTGCAAGCTGGCAAGTAAGCAATTATTTCCCACTCATTCTCCTTATCTCTGATTGATGTCTTCTTGATTTGACAGAACCCACCAAGATGTCTTGGTGGGTCAGCCACCACTGACCAACATTGTTAAAATTTACCACCCGCAAAGCAATCAGGAAAAAACAAGCTGTTTTCATTCTGCAGGTCAACTGGTCCAGTCCTGTTTCACGCCACTCAATGTGAATGACAAACGGCGCAAACAACAGCTCATCAAAAATAAAATACCACAAAGAAAGAAAGGGCAGCCAACACAAGTGGCAGTTTTTAAATCAAGAAGTTGGTGTCTAAAACTTCCTTGATTTAAGACCACAATTGAGCCCAACATTTCTATTGCTAAGCCACACAGTTGTTAAGTGAGTTTTGCCCCATTTTGCGACCTTCCTTGTCAAAGTTGTTCAGTGAATCACCACAGTGATTTAGGTAGTCACACGATTGTTAAATGAATCAGGTCTCCTCACTGACTTTGCTTGTCAGAAGGTCGCAAAAGGGGAATCACACGATCCCAGGACATTGCAACCATCATAAATATGAATCAGCTGCTAAACGTGTGGATTTTGACCACATGACCATGGGGATGCTGAAACAGTCATAAATATGAAAATCAAGTCAAAAGTCACCTTTTCCAGTGCCACTGTAACTTCAAACAGTCACTAAATGGAGTGTTGTAAATTGAGGACTATCTCGGTGCAGGCAGTCTACCTCATGGTCAAAAATGAGGATGATGAATGGTATTTCAAGCTTCTTGTGGGGAAGATTAAAAGATAAACAGTTTAGTTTAGTTTAGTTTTAGGTTGGTGTAGTCATTGCACCTCATACAATGAAATTAAATATCATTTTCAGTGTACATTATGACTATGAAAATAAACACAAATATACATCCTTCACATTCTATACACTGAATTGAAAACCCCGATATTGCATTAATATTGCACTATACAGTAGAATTCAATAGAGTTCCTGCCTTGGGATAGAATCTGTTTTTCAGCCTATTTGTCCTTATTTTTATTATCCTGTACCATCTGTCAGATGGCAATAGTTCAAAAAAACAAGGGTGCCCAGGATGAGATGGATCTTCTGTGGCTTATTTGTCTGTTAGTTTGCAGGCTGGCTGGGGAATTCGGTGAGTTGAAGTCAGCAAGTCTTAAAGTCACCAAGTTTGAAGACCCCTGAAGTAACTTAACTGGAGCGATTCCCTCATGAAACTGTGGCAAGAAGAGCCGTAAGATGGGGCAAAACTCACTTAACAACTGTCTTGCTTAGCAACTGAAAGGTTGGGCTCAATTGTAGTTGTACACTGAGGATTCCCTGTGCACAAAGGAACTCTGGGAGTTGAAGTCCACAAGTCTTAAAGTTGCCAAGGCTGCACACCCCTGTGTTAAGAGTAGCTCATGCCTCAGGAGTTCATGGCAACAAACAGTACTTCTTTCTCCAAATTTCCCCACAACACCAAACCTGTAAGGTAGACTGAACTGAGAAAGTGTAACTGTGCCCCTGTGACCGAGGGGGAAATAGAACCTGGGTCTCCCCGCTCCTAGTCCAGGCTTATAACCACTACACGGCACTGCCTCTTGGTCCTCACTCTTATGATTGTCACTTGCTGTGTATCTGCATTCACATGAACAAAATGCAGACACTTGGCAACCAGCCTGCATTTGTGACAGTGGCGGCACCCCAAGGTCACATGGTCGCTGTTTGAGACTTTCCCAGTCAGCGTCTGAAAAGCAAAGTGAACGGGGAAGGCTAGATTCACTCAAGGATATATGGTTCATTTAACAACTGCAGCAAATATATATATATATACATGTATGTATATATGTATGTATGTATATATGTACGTATATACTATATATAGTATGTACGTACTATATATAGACGAACACAATACAGAAGCCTGATGATGGCAGATGAGATTCTGCCGAAACGTTGCTAACAACTTTAAAAGCACAACTATAATTGACGTGGGAAAATACCTGAACAAAGCTGAATACCATACATGTAAGTACCCGCAAAATTTACTATATATATATATATATGTGTGTGTGTGTGTGTGTGTGTGTTTAAGTTTTCGCGGGTACTTACATGAATGCAGTTCAGCTTCCTTTTGGGTATTATCCCACGTCATTGTAGTGCTTTTAAAGTTGTAGCAACGTTTCAGCAGAATCTCATCTGCCATCATCAGGCTTCTGTATTGAGTTTGTATGTTTTTATACAAAAACATTTGTATGTTGTATGTTTTGTACATACAAACTCTATACAGAAGCCTGATGATGGCAGATGAGATTCTGCTGAAACGTTGCGACAACTTTAACAGCACTACAATGACGTGGGATAATACCCGAGGGAAGCTGAACAGCATGCATATATATATATATATATATATATGTATGTATGTATGTATGTATGTATGTATGTTTTTTTAGGCTTTCGCGGGTATATATATATATGTGTGTGCTTTTTAGCTTCCTTCGGGTATTATCCCACGTCATTGTAGTTGTGCTTTTAAAGTTGTAGCAATGTTTCCGCAGAATATATATATATATTAAGGACAACTCATTTAATGAGTTGTTAACTCATGAACCGCTTTGCTTAGTGATGGAAGTTCTGGTCCCAACTGTAGACATAACTTGAGGACTGTGTGTATCAACATACACCATAAACCTCCAAAGTGGGCTTCTCCAGACATCTAAAAAATGAGCCACTCTTCATCAGGATTTCTGGCAGACAAATAATTTTCTCATCTTTTGCTTTGAGTTGGAGATTCTCAATCCTCCCAGTCATGGCTGTCCCAAAGGTGCTTTTTCCAAATAGCAGCTGGACTTTCTTAGGCTTTTTTTTTTTTCCTTTGAAAATGTTTTGCTTCTCATCCAAGAACCTCCTTCACTTCACTTCACTTCAGAACTGAAGAAGCTTCTTGGATGAGAAGCAAAACGTTTTCAAAGAAAGTACAATGCTAGGCTGCATCAACAGAGGGATAGAATTAAGACCACAAGAAGTGATGCTACGGTTTTATAATGCCTTGGTAAGATCATACTTGGAATACTGCAACCAATTTTGGTCACCACAATATAAAAAAGATCTTCTGAGACTCTGGAAAAAGTGTGAAGAAGAGCAACGAAGATGATTAGGGGACTAGAGGCTAAAACATATAAAGAACGGTTGCTGGAATTGGGTATATCTAGTTTAATGAAAAGAAGGGCTAAGGGAGACATGATAGAAGTGTTCCAATATTTGAGGGGCTCCCACAAAGAAGAGGGGGTCCAACCTATTTTCCAAAGCACCAGAAGGCAAGACAAAAAGCAGGGGATGGAAAGTGAAGAAAGAGAGAAGTAACCTAGAACTAAGGAAAAATTTCCTGACAATAAGAACAATCAACCTGTGGAACAATTTGCCTTCAGAAGTTGTGGGTGCTCCAACACTGGAGACTTTTCAGAAGGGACTGGATGACATTGTGTAAAATGGTATAGGGACTCCTGCTTGTGCAGGGGATTGGACTAGAAGACCTCCAAGGTCCCTTCCAACTTAATTATTCTGCAAAACAAAGTTCAGTTGCCTTTTTGTGTGTGTGTGTGGGGGGAAAGAACCATTCTTGGGACCTTGCTTGGAGCGGGTGTTTTGCATACATGGTGTGTCCCCTGCAGTTCCCCCCACCCAGGCTTATCCCATTTCCAGCATCTGCAACAGCCCTTGGATTGTCTTCTTCCACAACCCTAAGGACACACTGGCCAGAAAAGGAAGCTGGTTGGTGAGAAGTAAAGTGATTTCAACCCAAATGTTTCTTCCAATGCACAGCAACTGATCCTCGGGGCTAACTGTCCATTGATCTGCTCTTTATGCGCAAATCTGTCCACTGCGCCCTGTTCCAAATGCAGCATTTGGAGCATTTTGTCCAACAGAACAAGGGGGTGGTGGTGCTCATCCTCCGCAGTCCAGAACACAATCCAAAGATACCAGAGATAGCTATTTATACGAGGCTCCCCAGAGACTGGCTGCAATAGTTATTTAAAGTTCGTCAAGGCGGGGCTGTGTGTGGGAGGGAGGGGAACGTTAAACAAGTCACTAATACACTACAAGCATCCAAAGCTTTGGGGATGTGGGGGTGTGAAATCCTGATGCCTGGGGGGGGGGGGGGAAGCATCCCTTCCTCTCGGATCCCCGCTTCTCTTTTGCTTTCATTTTCCAGGTTTCAAAAAAGGAAGGGAGGGTGAAGCAGGAGCCGAGAGGAAAACTCCGGGCGGAGGCGACCTGCAGCGCGGGCTGACCGAAGAGGCCCCCAGATGGGCTTTGCATCCTGGCCCCTGCAACCTCCCGCCCCCCCCCCCCCCCCCCGGCCTGCTCCCGAGAATTTTTCACGGGGCTCCAGACGAGGAAGCCCCTCCCGGGCTTCCCGCCTCCTCCCTCCGTCGGCTTCTCGCTCCCCTCCCCGGCTCAAGCCTGCGAAAGGGGGGGGGGGGGAAGGACCCGCGGCGGCGCTGGCCAGCTGGGAAGCTCCGGCGGGATTCTCGAGGGGGAAATTGGGCCGAAGGGCGGGCAAGAGGGCCCACGCAGCCCGCCTCACGGAGGCCAGGCGCCGGAAAGGCATCTGCTGCGGTCCTCCTCGGGCCCCGCTCGGCCTAGTGACGGACGGGGCTCATCCAGAGGCGGACGGGACACCACCACCCTCTTCCCCAGCAACCCCGGCGGAGCCGAAAGGCCTGGCCGGGGCAGCGGGGCGCGCCTGAGGAGGGCACCGGTTCGGAAATGGGAGGCGGATGGGGGGGGGGCGCGCCAGCTGCTTGCAATAGGCTGCGGCGGAGAAGCGGGCGGGGGGCGGCTTTTCCAGCCGCGAAGGGCGGCTCAGCGGCATCGCTCCCTGCCCAACGTACCAGGATGGGGACTGTTGTCAACCACACGCAGCGACACATTTTGACACATGGGGAGTGTGTGGTGTGTGTGGGGGGGGGGGGGCGCGCGCATGGATGTGTGTGTTGGAAAGCAGGTGGTTTCATGAGGGAGACTTAAAAAGCGAGCCGCTCTTCAGGCGCCGCCGCTTCTGAACTCTCCTGCATCCCTCCCCGTCTCCTTTTCTGTGTAACTTTTCTGCTAAAAATTCACGTCAGAATCCGAATCTGTTGCCGCCCCTCCCCTCCCCCAACCTCCGGTGCTCCACCGAGCCCGACAAACACCCCTCCTCATCTCTCTCCCACTCAGCCCGTTTCCACCGTTCCTGAGGGAGTGGAGACCACGTCTCGCAAGCCTCGTTTTCCCCTCACATCCTAACGACTGCGACCGCAACCTCTGTCCCAGCGCCCCCTTTTCGAGGACCGGTGAAGCCACCAGTCGGTCCGGCTCGCCCATCCCCCCCCCCCCCCCCCCCCCCCATCGCCCATCGCGGTCTCACAACTTTGGCAAAGCCGGCCATGTCGGGGGAGGGCGCCACCTCAGCCACACACCCCTCCCCAAGCGAAGCCCAAGGCGGCCGCCTCGCCTTGCAACCACCGGCGGGGCTGGAGGCGCGCGCGATGGCGTCTCGTTCAAAAAAAACAAAACCCCAAAAACCAAAAACAAAGCAAGCTTCGCTCCGGGTTGCGTAACGGGCAGAAGCGCTCGCAGATCGGGGAGCACTGGGTGGGGAGCGGGAGTCCAAGAAGCCCCCCAAGCCTACCCGGCGCCCGAGACGCCTCCTCCGCCTCCAAAGCGAGCGTTTCAGCCCCGAGAAGGCTGGGGTGGCAGCGCTCCTTTTCCCACGAGCGAAGCCAGCCCGCCCGCCTCCCCTTCGCCCAATCCCCTCTTGGAAGCCCGGGAGGATCCGCGCCCCGCCGGCCCTTCCTTGGGGACGGGAGAGGCAGAGGCTTTTGCAAGGCCAGGGCACCGGGCGCGGGATGGAGGGTGGGTAGGTCGCCCCCCTTTCCCCCCCCCCCCGCCGCCGCCGCCGCCGACTCACGTAGCGCTTGAGCTTCTTCTCGGGGGGCGACTTGATCAGCCAGCCGGTGCAGACGACGTGCCCCGCGCTCATCTTCGTCCGCCTCCGGGCCGCCGCCCGACCCGCAGCCACAGAGGCGGCGGCGCTCGCCCGCACCTCACGCGGACCGGAGCGCCGGTCGCCGCCGCCCTGCTGCCGCTGCCGCTGCCGCTCTTGCAGCCGAGGCAGGAAGTCGCGGCATTGAGCGGAGACCCGCGCAGCTGCGAGCCCAAGGCCGGCCGTCGGGGCACGTGATGCCGGGCCAAGCCCAGCCTTGTCAACAAAACCAGGCACGTGTGAAAAGGGCCGGGGTTCGCCTCGCCCTCCTCTGGCTGCGCAGTCCGGCGCCGCCTGCTTCTCCTCCTCTGCCCCGGGGAGAGGGGCCGACGGCGGGGGCGAGCAGGGGCAGAGGGCCTTCAGGGGAAAAGCCCCCTCCCCTCTGGCGCCCCCTCCGCCACAGGTTCTCCTGGAAGCTTGGAAAAGTCTTCATTGGTTTCCAACCCGGGCTTGAGCGCCGCTTTTGGAAAGCCCCCCCCCCCCCCCCGAGTAAGGACGCGCACCTAGAATCCTGCGTCCAGTTTTTGAGTCCCCACGTTACGTTGGAGGCTTTGGAAAGGGTGCATAGAAGAGCAACGAAGAGGATTAAACGTTCTGGAGACTAAAACAGGGAAGCTGCAAGGATTGGGTTTGGCTAATTTAATGAAAGGAAAGACTAGAGGAGACATGAGAGCAACCTTCCAATATTTGAGGGGCTGCCCCAAAGAAGAGGGGGGGTCAAGCTATTGTCCAAAGCAACCTTGGGAACTTGAAGCCTGGTGGACTTCAACTCCCAGAGTTCCCTAGCCAGCTGGGAGTTGAAGTCCAGCAGGCTTCAATAGAATAGAATAGGATAGAATAGGATAAGGAATAGAATAGGATAAGGAATAGAATAGAATAGAATAAGGAATAGAATAGGATGAGGAATAGAATAGAATAAGGAATAGAATAGAATAAGGAATAGAATAGAATAAAATAAGGAATAGAATAGAATAAAATAAGGAATAGAATAGAATAATGAATAGAATAGAATAGAATAAAGAATAGAATAGAATAAGGAATAGGATAGGATAAGGAATAGAATAGAACAGAATAAAATAAGGAATAGAATAGGATAGAATAAAATAAGGAATAGAATAGAATAGAATAAGGAATAGAATAGAATAAGGAATAGAATAGGATAAGGAATAGAATAGAATAAGGAATAGAATAGAATAAGGAATAGAATAGAATAAGGAATAGAATAGGATAAGGAATAGAATAGAATAGCTTCATTGGCCAAGTGTGATTGGACACACAAGGAAATTGTCTTGGTGTAAATGCTCTCACTGTCCATAAAAGAAAAGATACATTTGTTAAGAATCAAAAATCATCAGGTACAACACTTCATGGTAGTCACAGGGTACAATCAACAATCAAATCATGCTTGGAAACAGTCCATATAAATCGTAGGGATACAAGCGACAAAGTTACAGCCCTACAATCAAGTTGCCACGGTTGGGAGACTCCTAAGTCCCTGAAGGCCAGACAAGAAGCAACTGATGGAAGCTAATCAAGGAGAGAAACAACCTAGAACGAAGGAGATGCTTTATCACGGGAAGGTTTTTAAGAAGGCGCTGGACAGTCACTTGTCTGGAATGGTCTTGGATCTCCAGCTTGATCAGGGGGCTGGACTAGAAGACCTCCAAGGTCCCTTCTAGTTCTGTTCTGATTCTGCCTACTGAGCCCTCAAGCAAGGATGATAAGCGGCAGGGGCTGAGTTCCCACTTTGTTTAAATCAGGGGGCAGTTTGCACACTGAGCCGGCCACGATCTACTTTCACCTTGCTCCCCTGACTAAACCACAGCAGAGAGGATTCCCACGGACCATAAGGCCAGCCAACCTGCCTGCCTTTGCTCCGGTTAATCCAGGCAGTCCTTTACTTACAACAGTTCATTTAGTGACTGCCCAAAGTTACAACATTACCGAAAAAGTGACTTATGGCTGTTTTCACACTTTGTTGTGGTTCGCCGGCAGCCTGTGGAATCGGACAGTGGGGAAGAAAGGGGATCAGTCCGGGAGTCTGGAGAGGACTCAGACAACAGTCCTGCGTCCGATGCAGAGATAGGACCAGGACCATCTTGGAGTGGGGTGCTGTCTCCGGAGCCTCCGGAGTCTGGCAGCAGCGAGGCAGAGGAACAAGGGGAGCCTGCTCCCAGTGCATGTGTGCACAGAGCTACTAGAAGGCCAGAGTAGCTGAAACAAAAAGGATGACTCGGGAGTAAGGTTGGGAGGTGATTGCCCCTCCCATATGGTATAAAGGACAGGCAAAGATGATGAAACCTTTGCAGGAAGCAAAGTCATTTATTCGGTTCAGATTCATTCCTGAAGCTCTTTGTACTCGGTTTTTTTTTTTTTCTAGTTCATTTGATACTTCTGTTTATGGCAGCACTTCACAGGAAAGAAAGGTGGGTGCTTATCTTGAGGGACTGTGAGATTCATTACTGGCTGGGAATGAATTACAGGCTGGTAATGAAAATAATTCCCAGCGTTGCAATAAGCCAAGATTTGTTTTTAAAATAAGCATGTGCATAATTACGGTCTCAAAAGCCTTGGTCACTTATGGGCATTGCAGCCCATACTTATGGGCACTTATGGGCATTGCAGCATCCCCACAGTCGCATGATCAAAATTCAGATGCTTGGCAACTGACTCACATTTATGATGGTTGCCTTGTCCCAGGATCATGGACCCCCTTTTGTAACCTTCTGACAAGCAAAGTAATTGGGGGAAGCCAGATTCATTTAACAACCACTGTTGCTAATTTACTCTCTGCAGTGGTAATGCTCTTGCCACAGTTCAGTGAATTACCGTAGTGGGATAAGTTAGTAACCGGTTGTTAAGCGAATCTGGCTTCTCCATTGACTTTGCTTGTCAGCAGGTCACAAATGGTGACCACATGATTCCAGACCACAGCAACGGTTGTAAATAGGAACCAGTTGCCAAGCATCTGAATTTTTTAAAAATATTTTATTGAACAAAACAAAAACAATGAACATCGTGAAGTCAGTTTGACATAACTTTTGGTCAGTATCGCATAGATATATATTTTCCTATATACAATTATTCAAATATATACATATGTTCGCTCATATATTTTCCAACATCATTGGTCCTATTTTCATCTCGTACATTCTCATACCTTCTCAGCAACTCCTTTCCCAACTTAAGACCTTCCTTTCTGCTCCCACCAGTGATAGAATCTATCCCAAATTGCATAATATGTTGACTCGCCTTTATTTCTCATCTCTAAAGTTAGCTTGTCCATTTCAGTGCATATCAAGATTTTGTTTATTACTTTGTCTTCACTTGGCATGTCTGTCTCTTTCCAGTTAATGGGCAAATGCTACCCTTGCCGCAGTAATAATACATATAATCAAATATAGCTCATCCTTATTGTATTTTTTTTTTGATATGATTCCTAATAGAAAGCATTCTGGACCACGGCCTAATTTAAAACCCAATGTTGCCTCCAACCTCTTCCCCGTCCTCATCTGAATTTTGAACACGGGGATGGTGCAACAGCCGTGAACATGAAAAACAGTCACAACTCACTTTTTTCAGTGAGTTTGGATGGTCACCAAACAAACTCTTGTAAGTTGAGGACTACTTGTATTCCCAGGGGCCAATATACTGCAGAAGAAATGGAAAGACCATGTGTAAATTCCT
Organism: Laticauda colubrina; assembly: GCA_015471245.1. Classification (NCBI taxonomy): domain Eukaryota; kingdom Metazoa; phylum Chordata; class Lepidosauria; order Squamata; family Elapidae; genus Laticauda; species Laticauda colubrina. Next base: position 17,193,136 of record BLBF01000058.1, read on the forward strand.
GTACCTATTTTCCAGTTAGTCCGACTTGTCAGAGGTCCTTTGTGATACAGAAGGGAGCGATTATTCATCATCTTGCACAGCTGAGCTGATTTTGCAAATGATTCATGATTGTAAAAATACCTCTGGTTTAAAAACAGATTCCAGTGCAGTGTATAACCGTTGCCTTGTTCGCAGAATTTTACAAGGCTCCAAGTGGCAATTTCTGCTAATAACCCTCATAGCTTTTCCTGCTGCTTCGATTTGTCTTTTCCCCTTATAGAATAGAATAGAATTCTTTATTGGCCATGTGTGATTGGATACACAAGGAATTTGGGTGCAAATGCTCCCAGTGTACATAAAAGAAAAGATACATTTGTCAAGAATCATAAGGTACAACACTTAATGATGGTCACAGGATACAATAAGCAATCAAATCATACTAGGAAACGGTTCATATAAATTGTAAGGATACAAGTGACAAAGTTACAGTCATACAGTCAAAAGTGGGAGGGGATGGGTGATAAGGAGTGATGAGAAGATTAATAGTAATAGTAGTGCGGACTTTGTAAATAGTTGGACAGTGTTGAGGGAATTATTTCTTTAGCGGAGTGATGGCGTTCGGGAAAAAAACTCTCCTTGTGTCTAGTTGTTCTGCTGTGCAGTGCCCTATATCGTCATTTTGAGCGTAGGAGTGGAAATACTTTATGTCCAGGATGTGAGGGGTCTGGAGATATTTTCACAGCCCTCTTTTTGACTCCTGCAGTATCCAGGTCCTCAGTTGAAGGCAGGTTGGTAGCCATTGTTTTTTCTGCAGTCCTAATTCCTCTGTGGAGTCTGGGTCTGCCCTGTTGGGTTGCAGAACCAAACCAGATAGATACTGAGGTGCAGATGACAGACTCCATCATTCCTCTGTAGAACTGGATCAGCAGCTCCTTGGGTAGTTTGAGCTTCCTGAGTTGGCACAGAAAGAAAGTTCTTTGTTGTGCTTTTTTCTGATGTTTTTCTGACGTTTCTGATGTTAGGTGTCCATTTTAGGTCATGTGATATATAGTAGAACCTAGAAATTTGAAGGTCTCAACTTATCTATCCATACAGCACTTAAGCAGGGGAAGATGAAATAAATGGGGTTGGGGCCAATAGTCCAGATAAGAAGTACAACCAGATGGACAAAATTCTAGAGGTAGTCTTCAGTTTACAGCAGTTCCTTTTAGTGACCATTCAAAATTACGATGGCACTGAAAAAAAGTGACTTCTGACCATTTTTCACAGTTGTAGCAACCCCATGACCATGTGATCAAATTTCAGAAACCACGTTACTAGTTTAACAACTGCAGTGATTCACTTAAAAGCAATGGCATGCAAGGTTGTACAAAGGGGCAAAACTCACTTTACAAACGTCTTGCTTCGCAACAGATATTTTGGGCTGAGTTGCGATTGTAAGTCAAGAACTACTTCATTGTAAAGTTATATGGACAGACTCTTTTAGTATCTCTCATCTCCCTTGTTTTTACAGCCTGAGAAACTAGAGAAGGTCCTTCAGAGATGCTTGCCACTGACCCACCCCATTCCTTCTGCGGGCTACATTGCCTCTTGTCCAACCATTCCTCTGGCTTTGGCTCTTCCTCCTGCCTCCCAAGGTCCTTCTCACATGCCATTTTACCTGCACCTTAATTAACAGATTTGGAAGGGACCATGCAGGTCATCTAATCCAACCCCCTGCCCAAGCAGGAGATCCTACACCATTTCTGACAGAAGGCAGTCCAGTCTCTTTTTGAAAGCTTCCAGTAATGAAGCTCCCACATCTTCCGAAGGCAACTTCTGTTCCATTCAGTTGATTGCTCTCCCTGTCAGAAAATTTCTCCTTATTTCCAGGTTGAATCTCTCCTTGTTCAGTTTCCATGCATTATTCCTTGTCTGGTGCTTTGGAAAATAGCTTGACCCCCTCCTCCTCTCTGTGGCAGCCCCTCAAATATTGGAAGGCTGCTATGCTGTCTCCCCTGGTCCTTCCCTTTACTACACTAGCCATCCCCAGTTCCTGCAACCTTAATTGTATGTTTTATCCTCCAATCCCCTCATCATCTTTGTTGCTCTTCTCTGCACTCTTTCTGGAGCCTCAACATCTTTTTTTAATGAATGCCTAGCTGAATTACTGGAAAGCTTTATCACAAATCAGGCATAGGATGAACAAATGACAGATGGCAGAACTTGGCTGATCTCATCTGGGCTTGATACCTAAACAGAGATGAGCTTCTTTGCTGTGTGAATAAAGCCACCAAGGCTGTAAGTTAAACGAAGTCAAGCCGATATCTCAAAGAAAGCCACTTGCCTATGTTTGTCAAGAAAATTGCAGGGAGATGTTGTAGGGCGTCACCCAAAGTTCAAGGAGGCCATCCTTAAGAAGGGAGGGACTGAAAACTGGATTGTTGGAGAAAAATGCAGAATGCTGTTGGTCACAGGAAGGGTAGCTGGTTATCCATCAACAAACAAGAAGAAATAGAACACTAAACACACACGTACACATACAGAGTCAAAACCCCTAAAGAGGATGCAGAAAACTGGTTTGCATAATATTTGCATATCCTATCATCTAGGCAAACATGCAAATGAATGTCACATGACTAACTGAATTAGAAATGTGTTATATTTTTCATTCTTGGAAGAGAAGACAACTGCCAAGGAAATTGGGTGCCACCTCAACTATTCCCTATGATGGCTAATTTCAATATTTCCATCTTTGTAAGGCTTGGATTAAATGCTTCTTCTGGTAGGTCAATAAAAGATTGCTTTCCCACCATTCACTGTTCTCTGTTCTCTGGTCAGAGGCAAAACCATCAGATCTCTTAAAACATTTCACAACGAAGGTGGGTAATTATATCATCGTGGCTTGTTCATTGAACCACACAAAGCTTGAGATAACAACTCACTTCCTAAAGCAGTGTTCCCAAATGGCAGGATACTGACCCTTCTCAAGGACTGGAAAAGGAATCAAGTCTGGAAAACTCTTACATGGGGATGGAGAAATCAAACGACTTCTGACTGCCGGCTGACTGCAATTTGGCAGTTCGAATCTCACCAGGCTCAAGGTTGACTCAGCCTTCCATCCTTCCAAAGTTGGTAAAATGAGGACTGTGATTGTTGGTGATGACTCTGTAAACACCACTTAGCAAGGGCTCTAAAGCACTGTGAAGCAATATGTAAGTCTAAGTGTTAGTGCTGTTGCTATTCCCCTCCCTCCCTCCCTCCCTCCCTCCCTCCCTTCCTTCCTTCCTTCCTTCCTTCCTTCCTTCCTTCGCACAATGGTTAGAATGCAATATTGCAAGCTAACTCTGCCTACTGCCAACAGTTCAATTCTTGCTGGCTCAAGACTGACTCAGCTCTTCCATTCTTCCGAGGTGGGTAAAATGAAGACCCAGATTGTTGGAGGCAATAGGTTGACTCTGTAAACCACTTAGGGCTGTAAAGCATTGTATAAGTCTAAATGCTCTTACTAGTGCTATTTGGCTGGAGCTCGTTACTAAGGACAGTTCATTTATATTGCTTTTACCCAACTTCATACTTGACCCCTCTCTTTCTTTCTTTCTTTCTTTCTTTCTTTCTTTCTTTCTTTCTTTCTTTCTTTCTTTCTTTCTTTCCTCCCTTGTTTGGTGCAAATTTTCTCTTGGAAAGAACTATCCTCCCTTAAAGCAGAAAATGGACCTCAACCTCACATAGCCTATATTTAGAACACACTTGTAATATACAGATAGTCCTCGACTTACAACCATAATTGAGCCTAAAATCCCTGTTTCCGAGACAGTTGAATTTTGTGAATTTTGTCCCATTTTGAGACCTTCCTTGTCAAAGTTGTTAAGTGAATCACTACAGTGGTTAAGGTAGTCACACGATTGTTAAATGAATCAGGTTTCCTCACTGACTTTGCTTATCAGAGGATTGCAAAAGGGGACCACACAATCCAAGGACACTGCAACCGTTGTAAATATGAATCAGCTGCTGAACACCTGGATTTTGATCATGTGACCATGGGGATGCTGCAGTAGTTGTAAACAGCCACTAAATGAACTGTTGTCAGTGGAGGAGTTTCTGCACCAAGTCTTTGTTGACTGGATATATGCATAGTGCTAAACCAACATGCGTACTCTTGGCTTAGGTTTACTCTGAACCTGACCATTGTGGCCTGCAAATAATAGTTTATGGTTTAGCATGGGTTAAGCCATCCACTCCTGTCTTTCTGGGCTAAAGCAATGCTTTCTATTATGGCTGCCACCTACTTCCTTCCTCCTTGTGAGCCCCTTGTCTCTCCTGATAGGCTCCCATTCAACAATTAATGGGATCCAACCTTGAGTCCAGCCAAGGTCAGCTCGGAGAAGTGACAGACCAAGAATGAGACTTTAACACTTACTTGCTGGTGCCTCCCTTGTGCCCTGGCTTTTTCAGAAATTCTGGCTTGACCTCTTGGATGTGCTGGGTGTTGAGCGGTACAGTTTGGTTGCAGAGATTAGCCGGAGTTGGTTCTGAACTAGGAAAATCCAGGCAAAACTAGAAGCGAAATCCAGGCAGGACTGGAAGGGAGCAGAGCCAACAATAGAACGGAAAGGCCGTAGGAGAGGGTGGAGCACAGGGACAAAAGACCAGCTGGTTTTGAAAGCAGGGAAACCATGCAGATCTGGAGAGATCCTCCTTGCTTTCTCCTCACAGGCTCTCGGACCTAAGAATTATTTTTCAGATTTTGTTCTGTTGCAGTTTATTAATTTATTTGATTCTTTTTGTTGTTTTGTTTTAAATATAGTTTTACATCCTGTAAGCCACCTCAAGTCACCATGGGCGAATAGGTGGCAATATAAATTCAACAAATAAATGAAATAAAATAAAATAATGAAATGAAATAAATAAAAAATTAAAATAAAATAATAAATGAAAAGTGTTTTGCCTTTCCAGGAAGGAAGCATTGGAGAGAGCTTCCAAGCCCTCCTGGACTTCTCTGCCCCAGTATCTGATCAGAATCCAGAGGGGTGCAACTAATTATAGGTAGTCCTTGACTTACAACAGTTTATTTAGTGATCGTCCAAATTTACGACACTGAAAAAAGTGGCTTACAACTATTTTTCACACAACCGTTGCAACGTCCTCGCAGTCACAGGATCAAAATTCAGATGCTTGGCAACTGACTCATTCTTTTTTTTTTCAAGTTTTAAAAAGTTTATATATATATACAAGAGAAAAAAAATCAATTTCTAGTTCAGCAGTGTGATGTCCAAGTACAAATAATTTTGAGAAATAATAACCACAATATTCACAATAATATTCATCACATTGGTGTTAGTCTCATAGTAAATCATCATATTTGCTTATCCGTTTTAAAAGCAGCTGACTCATATTTATGATGGTGGTAGCATCCCGGGGTCGAGTGATCCCCTTTTGTGACCTTCCAATAAGCAAAATAAGTGGGGGAGCCAGATTCACTTAACAATCGAGTTGCTAACTTAGCAATTGCTGTCATTCACTGAACAATTGTGGCGAGAAAGGATGTAAAATGGGGCAAAACTCAACAACTTTCTTGCTTAGCAACAGAGAGGACTACATGCATTTCCAAGCCCAGGGGACCCAAAACTTGCAAGTTAACAACAAGTAGCATCTGTGGCACAGTGGTTAGAGTGTAGTACTGCAAGCTACTTCTGCTGACTACCGGCTGCTTGCAATTTGGCAGTTCAAATCCCACCAGGTTGACTCGCCTTCCATCCTTCCAAAGTGGGTAAAATGAGGACCCAAATTGTTGGAGGCTGACTCTGTAAACTGCTTAGAGAGAGCTGGAAAGCACTATAAAGTGGAATAAAAGTCTAAGTGCTATTGCTATTTCCAAAGCGGACCACTTTTCAAATAAATAGGTCAGCAAGCAAACACCCACTCCTTTCTTTGAAACGGACAGCCCGAAGTCTCAAAAACTCTACCCTTTATTATTCGTCAAAGGAAGCCAGGAATGTGACTATGGGAATTTGGTCCATTTGAACTCCTGTCATGGCAAAGGTGCCATCGCGCATTTCTCCCACTGTGGAGGGAAAAAAACAACCCCTTCCACATTTGGGAGTGGGGAGAACGATGCACGGCCTCTGTCCCAGCTCTCTGTGGCAGCAGCCCTGCTCCATTTCCTCTGCAGACTCAATAACAACCCCACCTCCCAGAGCGGAGCTGAAAGGAAGACGAGTTTTTGGCACAGCACTTCATCTTTTCTGCGCCCACATACTTGCAAAGAGAGAGAGAGGTTCCTTTCCCAGAGATGCGGGCTGTCTTCCAGATCGCCTCTGCAGCAATCTCGGGAGGAGCATGCAACCTGCCCTTTGGTATCTGGCACAGCCCCATCTCTTGGCAAGGGCTGGAGGCTGGACATGGAAGGCCGGAGCGTGGGCTTCTCCGTGGCTCCATCAGCCAGGAGGCCAAGCGGCTGCACCGCTGGAGGACAATGGCAGGGAAGGAGCCCTGACTCGGGAAGGTTGATCCATGCTCTCTCTCTCTCTCTCTCTCTCTCTCTCTCTCTCTCTCTCTCTCTCTCTCTCTCTCACACACACACACACACACACACACACACACCACACACACACACAGGAACTGAACATTTCTTCCCTGCAATCGGCAGAGCAATCCCCATCCATCCGAATTGCGATACGGATTGCTACGGTAGCAATCATTCTCTTGTCTTCTTCAAATAATGAACAGATGATCTTGTTAGATCTCCGGGGCTTTTATTTGTAGTCTAGCATAGAGGAATTGTTTTTCAAAATGCAGGAGGTTAAATTCATCTTGGAGATTTCTCATCAACGTTGAGACTCTGGAGTTCTTATTTTTGTTCTTCTTAATGTCGTCACTATAATGCATGGTTCTTTGCTGGAGTAGGATGACAATAAAGAGATGGAGTGATGGGGCCTGGAATTGTCAAATGTGTGTGTGTGTGTGTGTATCTTAGATCGAAGATCCCTAAGAGGCATCTGCTGAAAGTAGTTGTGGTTGCCAGACTCACTGCTTCTCTACAGAGTTCCAAAAGTGGCCAATTTTCTTCAAAAGATCAGGAACTCCTTTAAAACATCTCTTTGTATTGCATGGTAGATCTGGGGGGTGGGGGGGGGGTTCTCCTTGTTACAATCAGCCTGGAGTGAGTGCTATACTCCAGCACAGAAATTTTGGGACAGGGTTTTTCAGACTATGTCCCATGAGAGACTAAAAGCAGAAGCAAAAAATGGTTTATATAAATGCACGCAATTTTTGGTCACCAGAGCTTGATTTCTTGAATACTGGGATTCATTTAAAAACATCTAATAGTTCCTTGGACCAAAAAGGTTTGAAAACTCAGGTTTGGGGGCATTTGTGCAAAACTTATGATTCTGAGTTGGGGTAGGTCAATGCAATGCATGTTTTGCATCAGCATTAACCCTGATGATGTTACCTAGTTGGGTCATGAAATGTCTGCAAGAAGATAGCCAAGATTGAAAGGTACTAAAGACCCTACAGTCGTCGTCGTCCTCCTCCTCCCTTCTAGCACTGATGGTGTTCCCTAATTTGGGAATGAAACTACCAAACTTCCAAGATTGGTACTTGCAGAAAACCATCAAGCACCAAAAGACCCCACAGTTCAACCCTGAACTACAAATATTCTCTTCTATTAACACATTTTTCTCTTTGGCTAACCAGAAAGGTTCCTAAATTTTTTTCCTCCTCTTCCTTCTTTCCACCAAGTTCTTGGGTCCTCTCTTTTTGGTTGTGGGGGTGGGGGAGAACATTAACTAATGGGTGGATCAAGCCTTCATGGGAACATTGTTCCTTTTAGAAAAATTCAGCACAAGAATTGGAAGAGACTACTTTGATTTATTGCTGCTTTCTGGAAACTAAGAATTCTGCAGCTGGAATAATGCTGGAATAATGCACATTTATCAGTGCTTAAAGAATGCCATCCCTTTCCCCCAATTCTTGCAAAAAACAAAATAAAGCTAAACTGTTCTGACATTTCAGGGGGAAAGCAGCCTCAGGAAGTGATGCTTTGGATGGGAGAGGGTTCTTCCATGCTTGTTTTTCTACTCCGAATCCTTTTTTTCCATTGTTCGGAGTCACCCAGGGATTCAAAAGCTTTGGAGAAAGAGGGAAAAAAAGCCCATTTTGGCTGTTTAATAACAACTATGAGGACACTCATGAATCAAATTCAATTCATTTAGACTGCTAAAAACTGGTGCTTTCCAAGTCAAGACTTGCAGCATCATTATTTTGTTTTCGAGAATATTTGTTTCTCATCCCATTTAAGGAAAGGAAAGCATTTCTGGCTGATTGCCTCCTTTACATTGTAGTTTGGTATTGCCCAAATGAATAATTAAATGATTTGGATATTGATATGCAATCTAATGCATTTTATTACAAGCTATCCAGAGAGATTCAGCTATTATGGCAGTTCCCCATTCTACAATTAGAAGAGAATCTCTGTAAGTCCAGAGTTGAATTGTGAAGTCCTTGGTGCTCTCTGAGCTTGGTGATTTCCTTGCACACATTTCATTACCCAACTGGGTAACATCATCAGTGCTGGGGAGGAGGTTTCTCTCTTTTTATATGTTAATAGCTTGCAGTCTTAATAACTGAAGAGATTGGACTGCCATCTGCCAAAAATGGTGTAGGATCCGCTTGGGCAGATCTACTTATCTTCACCAAAATATTAAAATATTTCCACAGCCTGCTGTGATATTAAACCAGTATTTCTCAACCTCAGCAACAATGGGCAGGACTTCAGCTCCCAGAATTCCCCAGCCAACCTGCAGAGTGTAGAAGATAGTGGCCTGGTCCAAGGTAGGAAAATATTTTCACTTCAGAGATGGCCAGCAAATGAACCAGGGGCAAAAGCCAGTGGGTGAATTTATATTTTACCAATAACGGGCAACACAACTCAGGGCTTGGGAAGATGAAGATCTTTTCCTATCCAACTGTTACCCTGTGTGAAGATGGGCAGCCAGTTCATTTAGTGATAAATAAATAAAACTGGGAAGAGTAAGTGCATCTTAATGCAGAAGAAAAAAAATATATCATTCTCAGTAATAGAAGTCCTCTCTTGGAATGCAAAGGGTAGGCACAGGGAGCTGACCAGGATCTCAGTAAAGCACAAGAACAAGTACTTCCTAACCCATTGATCAGGATCAGCCACATTGGAAAAAGAATGCTTAACCACCCTGCATAGCTTAGTTGATGCATCCAAGTAAGGAAAGGTGTGGGATACTGAAATGGTAATGTGTTATTAAAATACATTACAAAGAACAATATTTTCATTTTAAAAAGAGAGAGAGAGAGAGAGAGAGAGAGAGAACATGTAGGTTAAGAGAGAGCAAACATTTGTAGCAAGACTACCCTCTAGTGGGTTTTTTTGTGAAATATACACAGGGCTGGTTTCTGTGTTGGATTTTTGGCAAGGCACCAGGCTGAGTTCTAGTCCCATCTTAATTACAAAGCCAGCTGGGACCTTGGGCCAGTCCCCTTCTTTCAACCCTTGGAAGCAGGCAAGGGAAAACCACTTCTGAAATCTTGCCAAGAGATCTGCAGTCTAGTCAGTCTCTGAGAATTGGACATAACTGAACAGAAGGGGGGAAAAAAATCTCAGAGTATTCCAAGAGATTCTCACAAAACACAATATGATTTCATGAAAATCATGCATCTGCAACACATTTTTTCATCTTCTTCCATTGGAAGATGTTAGAAATGTCCGCTTGGTCTCACACACGTTTCATCCAAGTCTATTAATTCAAAATAACACTGTAAGTTCTTTGTCCTTCAAGGTTTCAGCTAAAGGTTTAGGCTTAATGTAGGATTAAAAATAGAAAGGAAAGGGAAGGGTAAGGGAAGGAGGGAGAAAGAGAGGGAGGCATCTGTCTGCCTACATGTTGAATGGGGACTGGACTGTATACTTGACATGGACCCACATTGCATCAACAAGTAGAACCATGGTTAGTATGGGGGAAAGACCTTGGAAGATGGGATGAAGAAATGCTTATAGGGAAGAGACAGATAAAAGAGAGCATAGCCAACAGTTTAGAAATGGACAGAACAAGAGACTTGGGAGGCAACTTCCCTAAGTTCTCAGACTGTAAAAGAGACAGTGGGATAACTGTATTTTCAGACTTGCAATGGTCTGTTAATGTAGCTTTAGAATAAAAGGAGAATTAGGTCATATAGTTGTGATTCCTACCTGGTTTACCTTGCAAGGCCAGCAGCCAGCCAGCTTGCAATGTCCTCATTACTAAGGCTCTATTCCATCATCTTTATCCTTATTTTTTCATTTCCCTCCCCAACAGACACTCAGTTTCTCAAGTGTCCTGAAGATGCATCTATCAGGAGGGGGTATTCTGACCTTCAAATATTCTGCAAATGACATTTGCATCAGCCATGTTATTTTTAGAAATCCCTTTCAATAAAGCAGAACAACGGCAGAAAAAAATGGAAAATGAGAAAGCAATGCAACAAAAACATAAATACATAATATTATAAACATAATGTAATGAATATTTTTGTTATATTTGTTCCTTTGAGTCAATCTGGATTTCTGACAATTTCTGAAACAAATCCCTGCAATTTTCTTGTGAAGATAATACATTTGTATTCAAACTGAGTTGGAAGGGACCTTGTCGGTCATCAAGTCCAAACCCCTGCCCAAGACATTTCTGACAGAGGGCAGTCCAGTCTGTTCTTAAAAGCTTCCAGTGATAAAGCTTCCACATCTTCTGAAGGCAACTTCTGTTTTATTGGTTAGTTGTTCTCACTGTCAGAAAATTTCTCCTTATTTCCAGGTTGAGTTCCATTTCCATCTATTATTCCTTGTTTGGTGCTTTGGAAAATAGTTTGATCCCCCTCCTCTCTGTGGCAGCCCCTCAAACATTGGAAGACTGCTATCATGTCTTATCTGGTCCTTCTCTTCACTAAAGTAGCCTTCTCTTCACTTCTCTTCACTAAAGTAGCCATGCCCAGTTCCTGTAACCGTTGATCATATGTTTTAGTCTCCAGTCCCTTAATCAGCCTGGTTGCTCTTCTCTGCACTCTTTCTAGAGCCTCAGAATCATTTTTATAGTGTTGTGACCAAAATTGGATGCAATGCTCTCGGTGTGGTCCAGTGGTGGGATTCAAATAATTTAACAACCGGTTCTCTGCCCTAATGATTTATTCCAACAACCAGGTCACCAAACTGCTCAGAAAGTTAACAATTGGTTCTCCCAAAGTGGCACGAACTGGCTGAATCCCAGCATTGGTGTGGTGTTAGTAACGCTTTATAGAGTAGTATTAGTACCTTACTTGATCTTGATCCTTCTGTTAATGCAATTTAGGATTGCATTGACTTTTTTGGCTGCTGCTGACTCGTATTTAACTGGTTGTCCACTAAGAGTCCAAGATCCCTCTCACAGTTACTACTATTAAGCCTGGTTTCACCGAGTCCATATGTGTGTTGTTGGCTTTTCTTGCCTAAGGATAGGGCTTTACTTTTCAGAAGTGATTTGCCATTTCCTCCTTCCTGGGGCTGAGAAAGAATGACTGGCTGAAGGTCACACAATGGTTTCATGCCTAAGGCAGAACTAGACTACTGGTTTCTAGCCTGCTGCCTTGTCCATGGCATAAAACTGACACACACACGCACACGCACACGCACGTAAAAAGAAGCATTTCAATAAACAATAGCCATATTTCATATGACACATGGACAATTACAATGGTTCAGTCATATCATGATATCCAGGATAAATTACATAATTCAGGCCATTTACAGTACACAGTGACACTATGACACCCATAAAGTCATCATGGCTTGTACTGGGAAGCTATATGAACCCATGGTGTCACATTAGGACCTTGGGACAGGAAATTGCTGAATCAACTCTTAAAGAATTGATTCATTCAATGAAACCAAATATGAATTTCCTGAACAATCTGTTGTCTTTTAATTTACAAGCATCCCTATTTCTCTGTCTATAGGAAGCAGACCCTCCAAATTATGAGGAAGGGTTTATCTCTGGGTGTTCCCTTGCAGGTTCACATAATAGCAGTGATCCAATATTTGAGAGGCTCCTACAAAGACAAAAGGGATCAAACTGTTTTCCAAAGAGCCAAAAGGCAGGACAAGAAGCAATGGATGGAAACTATCCAAGGAAAGAAGCAACACAGAACTAAGGAGAAACTTCCTAAGAGAGCACTTAATCAATGGAATAGCTTGCCTTCAGAAGTTATGGGTGCTCCATCACTGGAGGCTTTCAAGAAGAGACTGGACCACCATTTGTTTAAAACAGGGGTCCCCAAACTTGGCAACTTTAAGACTTGTGGACTTCAACTCCCAGAATTCTGGGAGTTGAAGTCCACTAGTCTTTTTTTTATTATTAAAGTTTTTATTAATTTTCTACAAACAAACAAACATACAAAACATTAAAAACATCTATTCTCATATATACTTCCGGTGTATCGGTTGGTTCATCAGTTTTGTGCATTCATTTTATAGTGTCAATTACAATTATATTGCATAACCACTCATATTGTCAATCCATATTCTAATATTACTAAAGAAAAAAATAAAAATAAAAAAATCTTTTTTCTGACTATACTTTTAATCATTCATGCTTTGCGAGATAACAATACTTCAAACAAATTATTCTATAATTTGTCGTATAATCATAACAAATCAATCCTAAAAAACTCTTCATA
>BLBF01000058.1:17206207-17261860 GCA_015471245.1 Laticauda colubrina
TCTTCTGAAATACCCCTGTGTTTTAGTTCCCTTGTACCATAAAAAAGTTGCCAAGTTTGGAGGCCTCTGGTCTAAAATGTTATAGGGTCTCCTGCTCGAGCTGTGGGTTAGACTAGAAGACCTCCAACATTCCATGTTTTATGTTCTAAAATTGGTTAGAGTTTTCTACACACATTACGCAGCCCAAACTGATTCTACATCCAGTAAATTGCCTTGTCTTCAGATGGGGGTTTGTGCTGAAGAAGAAAGAGCTGTGTTTCTGGTGTGTAGGAGGAAGACTGTGAACGTTCCCTTGAATACACCCAGGGCTGACTCAGAGTCTGCTAACAGGGTGTTTCTGTTATCCTGGCCCTTCCCTGTTTCCTTTCTATCTTTAGATAAGGGCCTCCTTGCTGCAAATGTATGTGAGACTCATTGTTGTGCTACTGAACTCTCATTAAAAGGGGGAAAAAATGTAGATAAGTGGGAGTCAGCGACGGTTGCTGGCTCAGATTCTTTTGGCCCCAAAGGCAAAATAATTCCCTGTTGCTCGGAATCTCTGGGAGTTAAATTTTATCTGCCGCTTAATGGGGCTCTTCTTGATACTCTTTGAGTTCCATCTTGCTGTTCAGAAGCCCACCATGTTTCTGCTTTGGTTTCATTCTGGTTTATTTCACATTTCCATCTTCATTTGGAAAGCCTTCCTATCAGAGGTGGCATTCAGCAGGTTCTGACCAGTTCTGGAGAACCGAGAGCGGAAATTTTGAGCAGTTCAGAGAACTAGCAAATCCCATCCCTGACTGACCCTGCTAACCCCATCTATTCTCTGCCTCTTGAGTCCCAGCTGGGTCTCCTTTGGTTGCCCTGCACGAAACTGGGAAGTAGGTTAGTGGAGTGGGGAGGGAATGGGGATTCCCCTGCCATGCCCACAGAACCCGTAGTAAAAACTTTTGAATCCCACCACTGCTTCCTATTTCGGCCTTGTTTATGGTGATGAATTCAACGGGGACTGTAATCATTGCAGGGCAGCAAGTCCCATCATATAATACAAGGCTCCAAAAAAAGCCACCAAGGCTATGTTGGCTCAAGGGAGAGAAAAAAAAATATCTTTCAACAACTATGAGATGGCAATATCTTGATAGCACCTTCTAAATCAGGGGTGTCAAACTCAAGGCCTGGGTGGGGGCTGCATCCAGCCCGCAGGGTGCTTAGATCAGGTTATGGGGCTGCCCTGGAAACAGGGAAGGACCCGCCTGTGGTGCCCCTGATGGCAAAAAATGGAGCCCAGGAGGGCCTCCCACAGTCCTCCCAAGCTCTGTTTTCTCTGGCAGAGGGTTGCAGGAGGCCATCCCAGCAGAAAATGGAGCTTGGGAGCCCGTTTTTGCTGGCAGAGTTGGGTACCCCAACATGAGTGGCATTGAGCTTGCCACGCCCACCCTGGATCCCTGAGGTCAAACACAACCCTGATGTGGCCCTCAATGAAATCGAGTTTGATGCCCCTGCTCTAAAAGAACCAAACCTTCTCAAGGACTCTTGATTAACAAAGTGTTTCCAAAGGATGGGTGAAAAGCTCAAAGTCAGAGGTGTCAAACTCATGTCATCATGGCATTTGTCACATGACATATAGGGACTTTTCCCCCCTTCGCTAAACCAGGCATGTGGACATGGCCAGCGCATGACGCATCCAGCCCTTGGGCTAGGCGTTTAACAATCCTGCCCTAAGCTATGGGTTCAAATCCAAGTGCCAATTTCATGTAGTGATTTAGGTGCTGGAAGACCCTGAGTTCTAGTCTTACCTTAGATACAAACCCATCTGGGTGACTATGAGCCAACCTCACCTTCTTAGGGCTGTTCTTATGGGCAGGAAGCATCATGTACGTATGCTGTATAACAATAAAGGCAAAGTATACATTGAATAGAGGGGTCCCTGGTGCAACACATTGCACACTGATGATATTATCTAGCTGGATGATGAAACATCTGGAAGAAAACAAGCAAACTCAGAGAACACCAAGGACCCCACAATCCAACCCTGAGCTGCAAATATGATCATTTACAGATTAACTGAATAATCAATGAAATGGACTATTTATGAGGGTTTGCTAAATTAACCACTGATGGCTGGAATAGGTTCACGCTGGCTATTATACCTAAGGTTGTAGTTTATTAATGACAGGGATTAACCCTATGACACTATGACTATCCCAAGCCAATCAAAGGCAAGGTGATGTTTTCAGAGAATCATTTCTATAGACTTTTAGACAGATGCCATTAAAACGATAGGATGTATTTTTATCAGCTGTTGGAGTGTCTAGATTGATGTAGGATTTAACTTTCAAGGTCAGGCACTCTATGCATTTGAGGCAGCTGCAGCTCACAAAAGCACAGGTGCCTTTTAATAAACCAAATCAAACAAATAAATAAATAAAAATAAAACAAATCAAAACTTCTGTGGACTTCAGGGTTCCTTAGGGGGCATGCATAAGTGCACTACTGTGCCTATCAGCCCCATCACATTTTAGTTTTTTTCATTTTGTTTCTATGAATGTGTAATTTTTTGTTTGACAAATAAATAATATTTTTTGAAAAGGCTACTAAATTCCTGATTTTATTCCTCCATAAATTTACATGGCTCTCTTCGTGCAGTGTCCCCATATCGAATTGATCCATGGAGAAGAATATATTCATTTTTCACTACCATACTGTAGATATCCCAGTGAGAATCTCAGCCTACAAAGCTGAGCATTTCAAGCAATTTGAATGGTGACCAAATCAATCAAGGGGAATTAGCAGTTGAAGGTGACAGTTGGGTTGGGACGGTTAGGAGGTGAAACCACAGCACGTAACTGTTCAAGTTGAAGGACTGATGAGACAAATCGGAGAGGCCAGGAATATGAGTGGGTGAATGATGCGCAGCCAGATGATATCAGCCTGAGAGCCTGAATAAATTTTTAAGGCAAGATGAGACCACTCCCCTCCTCCTCTTCCTCCTCCTCCACCATCTATTTCAGGAAAGGGGGAAACGGCAGTTAGAAAACCACAGATACTGCCTCCCATTCAGACAGCAGCTGTCCCTTCAAGATAGCAAAAAGAACCCAAATGAGTGAAAGAGCAATGCCCAGTCTGAAACCGAGGGCAAAAATAAAAAATTAGAAATCCTAGAAAAAAGAGACCCAAAATGGAGAAAAAATGAAGTCCGCCTGAAGTGATGTTTGAAGAAGGAATGGCTAACGATGGGGAGAAAATGCACAAAGCATATCGGAAGGAGAACTATTTGAAAAGGATTATTGCACAATCGCCCATACTTCAAAATTAGACTATTTCTCCTCTACAGAAGAAATTCTGCAAAGGAGATTGAGTTCTGCCAGGTTTAAAATTGGAAAGAGACAATAGGAGATAATGTGAGCAGAAAATGCAAGCTGTGTTTGTCAACCTTGGCGGTTTTAAGATGTGTGGACTTCAACTCCCTGGGAGTTGAAGTCTACACATCTTAAAACCGCCAAGGTTGAGAAACACTGCCCGAGAAAGTTGCAAATGTGCCATGAAATCTTTGGACAAAAGAATGGAATTTCCCCAGTCAGCAAGTATAGTGAACAATAATCTTGTACAAGCACCAAAGAAGGTAGAGAGATGGCTGAGAAGGAAAACAGGATAGGAGGAAGCTGGTGGAGTCCTTGGTGCTCTCTGAGTTTGGTTGTTTGCTTGCAGACATTTCATTATCCGACTATATAACATCATTGGTGCTATTATACCGATAATCAAACCTAGCACTGATGATGGTAGCTCGTTGGGTAATGAAATGCCTGCAAGCAAACAACCAAACTCAGAAAGCACCAAAGGCCCCACAGTTCAATCCTGAACTATAAATATAACTATAAATAGTACAGGAAGGTGGTGGCAGGGATTTTTACAAAATGCTTGCTGTGCTAGAAAAACTAGCTCTTAATAGAAAAATGACTTTCGAGAAAGGGGGTTATACTGTCTTTTTTCCACCAAACTGCTATGGGATTTAAGTCTAGGGCACTGTTTTTCAACCTTGGCAACTTAAAGATGGATAGACTTCAAGTCCCAGAATTTGGAAATCCACAAATCCAGTGGTGGGGTTCAAGTTTTTTTACTACCGGTTCTGTGGGCATAGCTTGGTGGGTTGGTGGGTGTGGCTTTCTGGGCATGGCAGGGGAAGGATAATGTAAAATCCCAATCCCTCCGCCCCCACAAACCTGCTTTCCAGCTCCGTTCTCCTGTGCAAGGCAACCAAAGAAGACCCAGCCGATCAGCTGGGACTCAAAAGCAGAGAATAGATAGGGTTGATGAGGCCAGTCAGAGACGGGATTTGCCAGTTTTCCAAACAACTCAACTCAAAATTTCTGTTACCGGTTCTCCAGAACCGGTCAGAACCTGCTGAATGCCATCTCTGCACAAATCTTAAAAATTGCCAGGATTGAGAATTGTTGGTCTATGGCAGGGGTGTCAAACTCAAGGCCCAGGGGCCAGATATGGCCTGCGAGGTGCTTAGATCTGGCCTGTGGGGCCACCCTGAAAACAGCAGGTGACCGGCCCGCGGTGCCTCTGCCAGGGAAAATGGAGCTCGGGAGGCTGCATGCGGCCCTCTTGAGATCCGTATTCACTGGCAGAAGGTTGCAGGTGGCCGTCACAGCCAAAAAGGGAGGTTGTAAGGGCCACAGGCGGCACTCCCTACCTCCAGAGGGTTGCAGGAGGCTGTCGCAACCAAAATAGAGTTCGGGAGCCCATTTTCGCTGGCAGACTGCTCAGGCCACCACAGGTGCCCCCTGACATGAGTGATGTCAAGCTTGGCCATGCCAAACCTGGCCACCCCCACCCCGGCCTCCCAAGGTGAGCAACAACCCTGATTAAGCCCTGAATGAAATCGAGTTTGACCTCTGTGGTCTATATGGTATTGGACCAGACTTGGGGAGATCCATGTGAAACATACCACTTCAGTAGGTTCCTGTGATGACTTTGTCAGTGGAGCAATCTCCTTTGTCTAACTAAAAAAGCCAAACAGATATTCAAGCTGCTCAGAACCGCTCCAGAATAGAGTCACCTTAAAATCACAGTTGCAATTGGAACAAAATCTTACTAAAATTCAGGTAGAAAAACAGAAATCCCTCCGAGCAAGAGACACAAGGCCAGGCATATTTTGGCATTCTTTCCAAGCAAGGATGAAAGTCGGGAAGGAATTTCCAGAAGGGATGGCATTTGGGGACAAGGTCAGGGCTTTCCTGGGATGGGTGTGTGGAGACCAAATGGACTGCACATCCGGTTTATGGCCCTGGCAGCCTTAACAGGTGAATCAGACAGGAAACACGGCTAGATAAGAGAATTCTACTTTATTGTAAAGCTACATGAACAGAATCTTGCAAGTCTAAAAGTGCACATCTCCTGCTGTCTCTTTTAAAGGCTGAGAAGCTAAGGAAGGTCTCTTCTGAGCTTCTACTTCCATACACTGTGCTGCTGTGGGCTTTTGTTGCTGTTCAATTTCTAAGTCATGTTCAACTCTTCAGGACCCCGTGGACCACAGCATCCCAGGCTGCTCCGTCCTCCACTGTCTCCTGGAATTTGCCCAAATTCATGTTCATTGCATTGATGACACCATCTAACCATCTCGTCCTCTGCCGTCCCCTTCTCCTTTTGCCTTCCATCTTTCCCAACATCAGGGTGTTCTCCAAGGAGTCCTCTCTTCTCATCAGGTGGCCAAAGTATTTGGGCTTCAGCTTCAGGATCTGTCCTTCCAAAGAACAATCAGAGTTGATTTCCTTTAGGATTGACTGATTGGATCTCCTTGGGACTCTCAAGAATCTTCTTCTCCAGCACCACGATTCACAAGCACCAATCCTTCAGTGCTCAGCCTTCCCTATGGTCCAACTCTCACAGCTATACATTACCATTAGGAAAACCAGTAGTAATTTGCCTATATGAACCCTTGTTGGCAAGCTGATGTCTCTGCTTTTTAATATGGTGTTTAGGTTTGCCATGGTTTTCCTCCCATGGAGTAAACATCTTTTAATTTCATTGTTGTGGGCTGTGGTCTCTCTTATCTGATTGTTCCCTAGCCAGCATCTCTTTGCCATGCCTCCCCAGTTCATCCCCACATACAATTAGAAGAACCTAGAATCCTCACATAGATACTGGGCAAAACTGGCTTATTTTTCTAGTGAAGGAAGGGGATGAATGGGGAAGGTAGCAGGAAGGCAATCAGTAATGGGACTTAATTTGGGCATCAAGAGCTGACTTTGCTCCCTGCAGAAAATCCTATGGCACTTTTGGCTCTTTTCAGAAATCCAGTGGATCATCCACTTCTGTGAACATTGTGCTTCAGCTGAAAATGAGAGGAGGGAAGGTATTTCCCTTAGAGTGGACCGGTTTCTAAACAAATAATGTTTTCCAATGCTTAGAAGTCAGGCTGATAAATACCAGTTTCTACTTTCCCTGAAGGCTGAGCTTGTCCAGAGGAGTGCAGGGGAAAAGGACTCCATTTTCATTTATGCTATTCTTTAAACTTTGCTGATTTAGAATTGGGCTGTTTGATTTGCATGTTCAATATCAGTATACACATCAATTGTTAACAAGCAGTGCCTGGCACCGAACTGTAAGACTTTCCACTCTATCATGAGATAAGAGTTGCCATGCCTGGCTCTCTCTTGAACAGAGCAGATGAGGTCCCTGCCCATTTTTACTGAGAAGGTCTATCACAAATGGATGAAGAAAGTATGAGAAGCGTTTGGTTGTCTTTTAGACCTTAAGTGGTGTGTTAGGTTAACATGCCCATCATTCCCTCAGCGGCTTTCAGGAAGCCAATTCCAAAATGCAGCCTTCTGGAGGAAAAAAAAAAGGTTGAGCGTGAGCTCTAGATTTTCACTCAGCAACAGGGAAATTTATTCTACGAGAAGTTTGCCCTTCGTATTTTGTAATTTTCTACAACCTGGTCCTTTAAACATGATGAGCAAAATGACACAAAATAATTGCATTCTAGTTTTGAAGGAGGTCTTGGTGACATAACAAGCAGATTTACTTTTCAATTCCTTTCCTAAGGATTGAGCAGGGGGCTGCCACAGAGACAAGGGGGTCAAGCTATTTTCCAAAGTATGTGAAGGCCAGACAAGGAATAATGGATGGAAACTGAACAAGGAGAGATTCAACCTGGAAATAAGAAGAAATTATCTGACAGTGAGAACAATCAACCAATGCAACAGTTTGCCTTTGTGGGAGCTTCATCACTGGAAGATTTCAAGAAGAGACTAGTCTACCATCTTTCAAAAATGGAGTAGGGTCTGCTTGGGCATGAGGTTGGACTAGATGACCTACAAGTTCCTTCCAACTCTATTAATCAATATGTTCTGTATTCTCCCATATGAAAGTAGCTTTGTTGCTGGCAATTGCCCTGGATTCTGAAGGCAGGACAAGTAGTAATAGATGGAAACCTATCAAGGAGAGAATATAGAATTACAGTAAGGAGACATTTCCTGACAGTGAGAAGAGTTAATCAGTGGAGTGGCTTATCATTAGAAGTTTCAGGAAGTGATTGGACAACCATTTGTCTGGAATCATGTAGGGTTTCCTGCTTGAGAAGGTGGGTGGACTAGAAGAAGACCTCAAAGATCCTTTCCAGCTCTATTAAAGAAGGGAAAGGGAAGGAAGGAAGGAAGGAAGGACCCTTCTCAGAGGTGGGATATGATTATACCATTATTCTTCTGCTTACTATATTCATCTCTTCCAACACCCTTCCTCAAAGATTGTTCACCTCAGACCTACATAAGGCAATGCAACATTTGATTTGAGAGCTAAACCAAACAGGAAAATTTATGCACAGGAAAAAATGATAGCATAATGGGGAAAAAATATCAAAAGCTATATATGCCATGCCCATAACTGCAACTGAAAAGAACGTTTGGAACAGTAGCTACCAAACTATTGTATTTTTAAGGGTGCCACCAACCAGCCATAGATCCCTCTTAGTTTATGATTAACAAATATTTCAATAGTCCACACTTCAGAAAATGGTTTCAACTGAGCTAATTGTACAGGTGAGCCGGAGAACTGTTGGGGAGATCTGATAATGGAGAAAGGAGTCAACTCTTTGTTGACTGGCTTAGTTGATAAGTAAAAGTCACAGCCCATATCCCACAAACTCCATTTTGAATTTGCTCTTTCTCAGGGAAGCATCTTCTGTTTCTTATCCTGCGCATGAAAACGCTAGCAAGCATGCTGAGGATTTTGGCTATTCTGACAGCTATTCTAGGTAAGGCTTATACAATTTGACAGCTGAATTCAAAACAAGGGATAAATGATGGTTTTGTTCTTTTAAGGTGTTCAGCTCAGAACATGAATGTGATATTTGGAGAAACAGGAAAGCTGAGGGTAGAAGTTCAAAGGTATCTCCTTTTGTGATTCTATTTTGGAGAATTCACAGTTCTCCAGTGTGTGTGTAGTTTTATCCCTTTATTTCTGGAAGTGATCTGGGAAAGAAAACAAATATATAAATTCAACTTTTGGAATGGTTGCAGGAACAGAGTATGGACTGTTAGTAGAGAAAAAGAAGGACTAGGTTTGACATGGTAGCAGTATTTGAGGAGATGCCACAAAGAAGAGGGAATCCACTTATTTTCCAAAGTACCGGAGGGCAAGATGAATAGTGGATGCAAACTAATCAAGGAGAGATCCAACCTAGAACGAAGGAGAAATTTCCTGACAGAGAAGACAATGAACCAGTGGAATAGCTTGCCTTCCAAAGTTGTAGGGGCTTCATCACTGGAGGTTTTAAAGAAGAAACTAAACAGACCCTTGTCTGAAATGGTGTAGGGTTTCCTGTTTGAGCAGAGGACTGGACTAGAAGACCTCTAAGGTCCCTTCCAGCTCTAATTCTGATTGATCGAACTAAGCAGAAGGTTAGAAGTTTTCTTATGTGAGGTCAATTTACATGGACAATGTATTCAAACTGAATCTGGACAGATGGAGTTCTGAGAGGTTGCCTTTGGAGAAGAGGCAGCTCTCATTTCGGCACATCATCCTGGAAGAAAAGCAAGTGAAGATATTTCTTGATCCAAGACAAAGAGAGTGACCGAGGGTGACTAACATCAGCTTCACTTGTTCTGTCAATTCCATCCTTTTCGGAAAGAAAATGACTTCGATTTCCTTTTACCCGT
Source organism: Laticauda colubrina (assembly GCA_015471245.1). Lineage (NCBI taxonomy): Eukaryota > Metazoa > Chordata > Lepidosauria > Squamata > Elapidae > Laticauda > Laticauda colubrina. Next base: position 17,215,351 of record BLBF01000058.1, read on the forward strand.
GGTATAAAAATGCAGGTTTCCAGATTTGACTCCTCTTAAATGCTCTGCATGGAGCTCTGAATCTTGTCCAGAGAATTCATTTAGAGATCCCAGGATCTGGGTTGATCTTCTCAGATGTATCCATCCTGTTGGACAGAAAGATGTGTTCATGTATATGTGAATGCTCTTGAAAGCAGGCATTTAAGCTAGAGGAAAGCTTCATGAGCAAGCTCCTAACCTAGACTGAAAGAAAAGGCAAATTAAAGAAACTTAAGAAGAGATAAGAAATATGATCTTGGCTGCTACTATTTCCATTGTTCAGAGCCTTTGAAACTATGGAGAAGCTCAAAAGAAAAAAGGAATCAAGATGGAGCTAACATTTGGAGTCTCATAGACCAAACAGGCAGACTGAAAGAAAAAAGAAAGAACAGGGAATGAAACCTCCAAACTCTTGCTACACTCCATAGATGTCTGCAGGGTGTGCAATCAAAGTTTCATAGGTTTTTTTTTTTATGTGTGTCACATGTACAACATACCATGGTGGCTGACATCATCATGACATTTTAAATACTCACTGTATCTTCTGCTCTATTCCACTTGCTTCTTGCCTGAAAAGTGCTACTGCTACTATAGTTGTGCCAGGAGCACCAAAGCCCTTCCAGGTTGAAAGGATTGAATGGTGACATCACCACTGCTCAGGGGATGCCCATTTGGGGATTCTTTTCATGTCTTTGTTAAGCTACCCACCAAAGTGGTACCTATCAAATAATTTGCAATCATCCCACTTTCAAACTGCTCAGTCGGCAGGAGCTGGGGTGTGTGACGGAGCTCACCCCATCCTGCAGCAGCAACAGGGTCTCAAACACAAGCCTACCGATTATCAGCTCGGTGTCCTAAACTCATGAGCCACCGTGCTCTCTGAAAAGTGCTATAGAGGCAGGCTGGATTCACACAACATGTCAAGCTACACGCACGCACACAAAAAGAGATAATGGAAAGCAAGCTCAGTGTGTTTTGCAAATGAAGCTTTAGCAGGTGGAGAAGAGGTGACTTCTGAACAAAATACAAAGAGATTTCTACCCTCTCCACTCACTTGACCAGCACCCAAATTGCCACAGGATCATCTTGCTAGATTTTGGGATCAAGCCATTTCTGGAGATGGCTCAATTCCTTGAAATCTACTCCTTGCCTGCTGAGGAGCCAATCTCTCCACCGACTAAAACTTTTTAAAAGTTGCCCTTTAAAGCAGGCCAAGAATGGTTGGTTTAATCTTTGGTTCTTTTAACTGTTCTTTAATATCTAGGTTTTTCATCTACATCACCCTGTAAATTGGCAAGAGATTTTGGTCATATGCTAGATAGATTATTTGATAGCAAATTCTTGATCTTAGCTTTCCTCATAAGATGAACATCCTCTTCAGATGATTTGATCACCATCTCAGGGTTCCCAGCCACTACCAATGTTTCTAACTGCCTGTCTAAAAAAGATTTTCAGGCCCTCAGAACTATAAATAAACACTGCAGATGTGTGTGTGTGGGGGGGGAAACTTATTTTTTCAAAACCACATTTTTCATCATTATATGTAAAAATGAGCTTGTAAATTTGTGGTTTGAAATGAAAATCAGATAAGCAAAGAGGAAAACCGAAGTTTTCAATCAGCTTGGACTAACCATTGTATCCATTCATCTATCATCACACATTGGAGTTTATAGGCACGTTTATCATTATTATTTATAAAAAGAGGCATGAAACCTGGATAATGTTGGTTTTAATGATGGGCTGAGATATGCAGTCTGAGCCAAAATAACAGAATTAGAAGGGAGGTCTTCTAGTCCAACTCCTGCTTAAGCAGTGGTGACTAAACCGGTGGTGACCAACCTTTTTTGGCTCCTGTGCCAAAATTTGTGCACGTGCTTGCACGCTTGCATTTGCATGCCAGCACCCATAAGGCAATGCACACGCCCCCTGCGCTTGCGCGTGTAATCCCCACTCACCTCCCCACCCACCCCCGCTGCCCCCTTACTGCAATGCGCCTCATAGCTGATTTTCAGCTGGTTTGAGTGCTTTTTCAGCCTCTCAAAGGCTTGAGGAAGGCTTCTGCAGGCTTCTGCGGGCTTTGCAGGCCAAAAACTAGCCCCATTTCATCACCTCCAGTATTTTTGGAAAAACAGGAAGTGACGAAACAGGGCTAGTTTTAGGCCTGCAAAACCTGCAGAAGCCTTCCTCAAGCCTTTGGGAGGCTGAAAAAGCCCTCAAACCCACCAAAAATCAGCTGTGATGTGCGTGCATGCCCAGTGAGGTAAGTTTGCCTGCAGCTCACGTGCCGGCACAAATGGCTCTGCGTGCCACCTGTGGCACGCATGCCAGAGGTTCGCCATCATGGCCCTAAATCATTCTGTACAAATGGCTAATTTCTTCTTGAAAAAGTTGAAGACTTCTGCTGCTAGGGCATTTCAGATTTTATGACCAAAATGCAACTTTATTGTGATCATTTATAAATATTTCTTTATGGCTAAATAGACATTTTGTGACCTTAACTAAATGTTAAGGGAAATGCAACAAAATTAAATTTTATTTTGTCTTGTCCCACAGACTCTTTGGGGGGATGTGACCTCCAACTTGCCATTTAACAGGAAGTCCTTAGCTTGGGGAAAAGTTGTACATCTAAGTTTCATTAGAATCTGTTTCTGGTAGAACGGGTGGAGCACCCAATCTCCATTGATAAGGGTGGCCAGAGGGATAGGGCTAAAAAGTCAAGATAGCAGCTGGGAGTGATGTAATTGAAGGCCTACCTCTCATGTGCAGCACACATGAAACAGAAGCAGTGCCTTGATCACATAACTACATTACTTGATTTTTTTAAAAAAAAATTCCTCTACCATAGATGCCTCTATTCATTGATCTCTCCTGCACATTTAAGTGTCTACTTTCTTGAATGGAGGAGAAGAAAATGCTTCAGGAGGCAGATACATGGTTATGGGTGAGATGCCCATCAAAGATAATTTGTTTTATTGCACCACGCAAACAAACTCTTTACTTCCAGGTACATATTGCTAGAAGCCATGATTTGCTTCAACCACAACTTGTCAATTAAGGATTTTCCATGATATTAATCCATCCACTATAACAAGCTATAACAGCATAATATAAGCTATAACGGTATAATATAATATAAAATACTTAAACAAAAGGTTTCCATTAAGGCTCATCTAATGGGTGAACCCAACCTGGCATTCACTTAACTACTTGAGTATTGCTTCAAAGGTGGCATTTCACAGTGGCATTTCAACAACCCAGGAAGTCATAAGGAAAGAGTAACTCCTCATTTTTGTTCCACCCTCTACCCTATCTTTACATAAGCAAAAGGGATAACTGACAAATTTGGGGTTTTCCAGAGGGCTTGGCTTGCTATCCCTTTCCCCTTGGATCTCATTTGGGTCATGCAAAAAGATGTAAATTGAAATTTGAATTGTACTTAACTTCTAGGGATTCCTCTAAGTAGAGTGTTGTATTGCTGCTTTTAAGAAAAGAACAGAACTTTCCAACGTTTGAGTAGACTTTCCATCTGCTGTTTTATTTGTCTTCAATTATGAGATTATTAAGTTGACTTTTGTTATCTAAATCTTCCCACTGCTCAATCGTATTTATTGGCAGGGTCCTATATAACAGTTGTTAAGGATTGTTGGGGGGTTTTTTGTGTGTGTTTCACAAGGCGAGAGTCAGATGACGTCTGCATACAGATAGTCCTGGACTTACAACAATTCATTCAGTGACCATTCAAAGTTACAACAGCACTAAGAAAAGTGACTGATGACCATTTTTCACACTTAATGACCATTGCAGTATCCCCATGGTCATATGATTTACATTCGAATGCTTGACAACTGACTCATATTTATGATGGTTGCAGTGTCCTGGGAGTCATGTGATCCCCTTTTGGGACCTTCTGATGAGCAAAGTCAGTGGGAAGCCAGATTCACTTAACAACCAGGTTACTACTTATCAACTGCAGTGACTCACCTAAGAACTGAGGCAAGAAAGGTTGTAAAAGGTTGTATTTGTACAACCAAATAAAAAGGTTGTAAAACTCACTTAAAATTATGTCTCACTTAACAAGAAAAATTGTGGGTTCAATTGTGGTTGTAAATCAAGGGCTTACCTGTATTTTCTAGAGCAACATTCCAATCTGAATTATTAATTCATAAAAGTAAAGCTTTCTTTTAATGGATTTGGAATTGAACTTGATTCCTATTGACCTCAAGGCAGGGGTGGGTTTGTACCGGTTCTGTCCACCTCTGTAGAACCAGTAGCTCTGAAGAGCAGCAGACATAGAACTGGCTCTATGTCTGCTGCTGTTTTTGCTCACCTGCCCACCCACCCATCTGGGCTCTGACCTGATCTTTATTTCCTGATTTTTCAACTTCGGCTGCCGAATGAGGCACAGCTGCAGTTAAAAAAGCAGGAAAAGAGGGGTGTTTCAAAGGCTGCTTCTCTGCAGGAAGCTGCTGATGACGATTTACAGGTGCGCAGCTCGCAGCCTGCAGGGAAGCTTGTAAATCTCAAAACGGTAGTTAACCCTGTCGTATCCCACCCCTGCCTCAAGAACATATCCAGGTTGTTTTCTGGGCAGGAATTTGCTTCACTTTCTAGTCCAGATAGTGTCAGATAGTCAGATAGTCCCATCTTCTGAGATGTTTGGACAAAAGCTGGGATATAAATCCAGTAAAAAGCCTGGCAAGCAAATGTGGATTAGTCTACTCTATAGTGTTCCCTATAGTTACTTATGGTTATGAAAACTGATGGCATAACATACTACTTGGACTTAAACTAAGTTCAAAAATAGTCCTTGTTTAGTGACTACTTTGTCTAACAACCATTTGCTATAACAACAGTACTGAACCGTAAGTCCTTCCACTTTCCATCTTTGCATAATGATATCACAATTTACTTGTTGCTGTTCTGTCTCCCTCCACAGAAAGATGTTGAATAAAATACCTTTACTGTCATTGCATTCCACGAATATAATGAAATTTGAAAGCTACTCCAGCACAGTGCCTCAAACACTACATCACAATCACACTACAGAGTATTTAAAATTAAAATAATTAATATTAATATTATTATTAATAATAATAATAATAGTAATAGTAATTATAATAACTAGTCTAAAACCTATCTAAAACATTTAGTAAGTTAAATAGTTTTAAAATGCCACTATATATAGGACTAAATCACAAATGCACTGTTTGATTCAAGACACTTATTGCCTTGGGAAAGAAACTGTTTCTCACCCTATTAGTCCTCATTTTAAGACACCTATAATACCTCCCTGATGGTAATAGATCGAAATATGAATGTCCAGGATGAGAACGGTCTGTGGAGATTTATAGTGCTCTAGAGAGGTGTCTGGTCTTCATAATCTCTTCCAAAGAAGAAAGAGAGCAACCAATGATTTTTTGTGCTGTGGTTATAACTCTCTGGAGCATCTTTTTATCCACTACGGAGCATCCAGCATACTACACTGTTACACAGTATGCCAAAATGCTCTCGATGGCAGAATGGTGAAAAGTAACAGTAAAAATGTTGGATTTGCCTTTTCTGAGATAGATTTTGGTGTCAAAGCTATTGATCCCTTGTTCCCATTATCTGCCTTTTTCATCTCTTCCATGGACATGGTCCCTGAGTTTTCTTTCCAAATACATGGCTAGGAAGATAATGGTTAGAATTATTCCATCAGGTTGGCATATAATCCAAAATACCTGCATTTGGTTGATGCATTTTAACTGGCCAAAGAGCCAGAGCTTTATCTCCAAGAAAGAGATGGGAAAGGTTGAAGAACATTTTGGTTCTTCAATATAAATAGACAGTTGATTGATTTTTGCCTAATTGATTGATTTTCCACAGGTCTTGTGAATAGTGTGACTGTGACGATGCCAGAGAGTGTTGTGAATACAACAGTTGGTGCCAATATCACTCTTCCTTGCATTTATACCCCAGCATCTATTCCTGATATGATTCAATGGAATTTTTACGGCAGTGATCTGCAAACTCTTGGAGTAAGACATTATGCTTTTATTTCAAACTTGAACTGTTGAAGATTGCTTTGGATGCCAAATATTATTCTGAACACAATCTAAAGTTGTTGGGTCCCTGATGGGTATTTTGTTATGAAACATTTGCAACCAAGCTCAGAGAGCACCACAGCTCAACCTTGAGTTACAAATATTCTCTTCCGTAGGTACAATATAAAGTTGTTGTAGCTCAGTGGAATGGTCTCCACTGAGTTTAAAGTCAGATGTTTTTTATTTATAAGGAGAGACCAGTTTCTTCCCCAAACTCCAAAAACTTTAACCTTAGACTGTCTACTATTGACCTCACCCCCTTCCTAAGAGGCCTGTATGGGGGGTGCATAAGCGCACCAACGTGCCTACCATCCCTGTCCTATTGTTTGTTATTTTTTTTATAAGTATCTATTTCATAGATTCAAAACTATATTTATTCTTATACCTGAATCTTATAAGCAATTGACAAATCAAATAAATACTAAAAATACTAAAATGTACTTTAGCAGAGAGGTAATGTGGCCAAAGTAATCATATTGCTATTATATGATTCTTTAGAGTAGACTGATACATTTTAAGCCAGCAGAGAAGAAATCAATTTTGGCTTCTAAAGGCTCTCTTGTTTTGCTTAGCACTTAGAATGCTAAAAGTTTTAAATTTGGGCATGCTGTCAGATATTCTTCATCAATTAATATCCCTTCACCAGGGCAGAATCTACGATATACATTATTTGATGGCCCAATTTAAACCCTAATCCTAAATCAATTTTTTTCAATTGTAAATCCTTTGGGATTTATCGAACAGATATGACATACAATTCCACAATTTCTTAGTCATGGACCATCTTGCCTGAGAATTATTAAAGTTATAGAAGAATTATAGAAGTTTCCCAGATAGGAATAGCTGAGCTACAAAAACCAAGGGAATATTTGTCCCTCTGGTCTTTGGTTATGAGGACACCACTTCCAAATTTCTCTGGCTATACTCTACTTCCTAGATCATTGGCTTTGCTGATAGTGGGGCCCATTTTGTATTAGTCTATATTTTTGCTGCATATCAGTAAAATTTATTTATTCATTGATTTTTATCCCACCATAACCATTTTTGGAAATAACTCAAGGTGGTAAATATATCCAATGCTTCCAGAAGTTGTGAATGCTCCAACATTGGAAGTTTTTAAAAAGATGTTGGATAACCATTTGTCTGAAGTGGTGTAGGGTTTCTTGCTTATGCAGGGGGTTGGACTAGAAGACCTGCAAGGTCCCTTCCATCTATTCTATTCTATTCTATTCTATTCTGTTCTGTTCTGTTCTGTTCTGTTCTGTTCTGTTCTATTCTATTCTATTCTATTCTATTCTATTCTATTCTATTCTATTCTTCTATTCTATTTCCAATGGACCTTCTTCCTCTTATGTTCCCCATACTAACAACCTTGTGAGGTGGGTTGGGTTGAGAGAGAATGACTGGCCCAAAGTCACCCAGTTGGCTTTCAAGGCTAAGATGGGACTTTAACTCACACTCTACCACTTTCTAGCCTGGTGCCTTAACTTACTGTTGACAACTACCTCTATTACAAGATGGGTAGAAGTAAAATCTCAGGATAGGAAGCTAAAATAAGCAGTGGGCCTGAGATTTAGAACTCCAAACCTAGAGCCCTGATAATGAACTCCAAATGGTGATTTAAGGACCCAAAAGGCAATAAGGCAACCTTAAAATGAAAGTCCATATTTCTCATATTAAAAAAAAAAAAGTATGCTTTGTCTTTTTTAAAATCCAAGTCACCAACTCATAGACTAGCACATTTCTACTCAAATACAGCCACCAACATGCCTTTATAGGGGTGAAATATCTACCAGTCATTGTGGAAAGACTGTGTCTATCACAGATACACGGGGAAGATGTAGCGGGATTCACAAGGTAAGAACATTATTATAAGAATAATAAGATATAAAATATTTGGGATTTTTAATGTACTCTTAATACAGATAGTCCTCGACTTATGACTATAATTGAGCTCGGCCATCAAGATCATGAGTCGTAATGGTTCTAAAGTGGGTCACCCCTTTAGAACCCAATTTTATGACCTTTTTTTCCAGTGGTTGTTATACAAACATTGCAGTTGTTAAGCCAGTGGTTCACTGTGGGTTGGTTTTGAGGAAAACGAGAAATAAAGGCTGGTTTTCAGTAAAACCATTGTAAAACACGGTTACATAATCCCAGGATGCTGCCAACAGCTGCTTGTTATTGAGTGTTGCGATAAGGTGACCATGGGGAAGAAGGGTGGTCATTGGAATGTTGGAACTGGTCATAAGTTGAGGACTAACTTCATGTGAGATTCTGGAATTCAGTTTAAGAATTACAGAGTGACAGAGTTTGAAATGATAGTGTTTAAACTCACCGGCCCCTCAAAATTTCACCACATAAGTTCTGCATTAAGATATGAATCCAACTCCAATATTTCTTTGGTGCAGAAGAATAAGAATATCAAACCTCAACTTTTTAACTTTTACACAATAGTATAAGCTAGCCATTTCTATTACAACAAATCTATCTAATTGGTAAAACCCAAAATCAAAGTTTCATTTTTCCCCACCTCAAGCACAAAGTCCAGAAGCGGTTTCCAAGTAGAAATAAAAGTATTTGTATTTTTTTCTTTCATCAAAACAATCAATTTTGCCATCTCTGCTAACTCCATCATTTTTTGCAGCCATTCATCCATTGTGGGGATCGAGGTGACCTTCCATTTCTGTTCATAGAGTAGAGTCTTGCTTCCGTCAACATGTATAATAGCAAAATTCCAATTTTTTCCCCCAAGTTTTGTTCCATTAAACCCCCCAAAAAAGTCTCTGGTTTTCTTCCTATATTCACTTGAAGAATTTTCTGTATTAAGATATGAATCCTACTCCAATATTTCTTTGCTTTATCACACGTCCACCATAAATGATTAAAAAGTCCCTTCTTTACATTTACATTTCCAACACATTTGAAATACCTTTATACATTCTTGACAACATATCTGGAGTTAAATAGCAACAATACATCATCCAATAGTAATTTTCTTTGAAGTTATAGTTTAATGTAAATTTTAAGCCTTTCTTCCTCTCACATATTGTTCAAGTATTATATTATATTCAAAGTTCCTTGCCCAGTGCTTTACTTGTTCATTTTCCAGATTTAAATTCAATAACATTTTATAGGCTTTAGCAAAAATATATTCATCACTACCACACAATAGGATTCCCAATTCATTTTTAACAAAATTATTCCTATAGTTTATGGAAGAAGTGAGTTAGCTAACTCAATGAGGTTCATATAAACAGAAATAGGACCACTGCAATCCAGTGTGCAAATTGTGGGCTGCACCAGGGTGCCGTGTGAATGCAATGCAAATTGAAATTTTGAATTGAAACAGTGATGTCCATACTTACTTGACTTTGCATGTATACAGTTACCAAAATCAGAATGTATACCCATGATCTAATAGTCCCTCATTCAAAATATCCAAATTGTGGAAAATCTCAATTAGTCTGAGCCATGAATTCAACATTACATTATTACATTATTATTATTATTTTAGTTCCACTGATTTTTGCCTCTCCTTCTGGAGAAAAATCATTGGGTGATTCAACATGTATGAGCTTTATTTTCTTTGTTTCTAAAGTACTTAGTTAGGTGTGGGGTGCAGCCTGCTTTTTGTCAAAAGACATTAAGAAAAGTTTTTTTCTAAAAATCCAATGTTTTGAGTGTTTTGTTTAACAAAACACAGTCCAGTAAATCTTGGAAAATACAATGGAATGCCAGTGCTGGCCTGAAGAACATTGATAACAAGAAATTTCCCTAGTAGAAAATGATTAATGTATTTATCTAAACATCTAAATGTTGAATGTATCTATCTAGGAAAGAAAGATTTTTTTTCCTAGTCCTTTTTTTTTTCTATGCTCAGACTCTTCTAGATTTAATTGCATGACAGCCACTTGTCCAGTGCAAAATTGCTAGGCTATAATCTGTGGGTTATTAAAAAGCACTGTGGAGTTATTGTCCTCCTTGCAGAGTTGTAACCTGTGTGAATTGTTCCCAGGATCTGCTTCTTTGCAGTTTACTCATTGAGTAATTCTGTCCACTGTTCATAGTGGAATTAGATCCCCAAGTCCTCTTCTTTTTGGAAAAGGAAAATCATCAAATGAGTTGGCTGAGGAACTCTGGGAGTTGAAGTCCACAAGTCTTGAAGGTGCCAAGGTTGGAGAACCCTGTTCTAGTCCAACCCCTGATCAAGCAGGAGACCCTATACCATGACGGACAAATGGCCGTCTAGTCTCCTTTTAAAAGCCTCCAGTGATGGAGCACCTACAATTTCTGAAGACAAGCTGTTCCGCTGATTAATTGTTCTGTTAGGAAATTTATTCTTTATTCTAGGTTGCTTCTCTCCTTGATTAATGAAACACAACATCATTTTGCAACTATAATAAATGTATGCTTCTTATTTCTGTGGAGTTGCAAATTTAAAATAAGGAAACAGGGAATACGACTGGTAGAGACAGCCTTTTATTCATAAAAAATAATAGCTATGCTCCCCATAGCCAGGATTTCTTTCTTACTCTTCTTTTCTAGTTCAGAAATATTTTTAAAATCTCCTTGCATGTCAGAGTTCCCCAACATTTCCAGCTTTGCAAACCAGGGATGGGAGAGAGGGGATTGTTCTGCACGAGCAACCAGCAAACATGTGCATGCATATGTGGCTGTTTGTGCATGTGGCATGCATTCACACATGACACTCACTTAAATGGAGCATGTGCATATGCGCTCGTCTGCTGCTTGCACAAGTGAGGGTACGTGTACATGAATGCTCGCTAGTCCTTTCCGTGGCCCAGTTGCAAACTCCTCACGGCCTACAGGTTGGGGTTCTCTGCATTAGATGCCAGAGATCTCCTCCACAAATTTTAATAATTAAGTGGGGGCCATTCTAAATGTTTTTTTTCTGTAAATACTTCATAATTAATCTGGAATTTTGGATTTTGGACCATAATCTTGCTGGTGTATCCCAGGAAGCCTAATAATATTTCTGTGTTAGATGAAATCTAGTTAACTAGTTGATCAGTGATGTATGCAACACCAATGTACAGTTATCAAAAGACATGCAGAATTCTAATATATATATATGTTACTGTTTTATGAACTGACTTGGCAACTTATCTTTTTTTACAGGCAGGCTCAAAATCAGGAGGAAAACAAATAAACCTCAATATTTTTTCTTCCATCACCAATTTCATGAATGTTAAATTCTGTTTCACAGGTTTATATTTCGCAGCATGGCACTCCCTATTACTTTACACCATTAAAAGACCGGATTCGAGTAGCAAACAAAACAGGAAATGCAAGCCTCACCATGTTCAACATGCAGCCCTCAGACAGTGGGGTTTATAGGTGTTCGGTTTACAAATTTATGGACGCTACCGCAAGTGAAGGTGAAAAATCAGTATCAGTCAGTGTGCAAGGTACTTATTTCTCTTTTTCTTCTTCAGCATATTTCTGTGTTGATCACCTGCTACACTGAATTAAAAAATTGGTGATTGGATTCCACATTAAGCTAAAGCAAAACATATTTTGCATTCTGTTCTGGCTTAGCATATTGAGTGTAAGAGCCAGTGCAGGCTAATTCTGCCCACTGCCAGGAGTTTGATCCTAACCGGCTCAAAGTTGACTCAACCTTTTATCTTTCCAAGATGGGTAAAATGTTAAATTGTTGGGATCAATACTCTGACTCTTTAAACTGCTTAGAGGGTTATAAAGCACTGTGAAGCAGTATATAAATCTAAGTGCTAAGTATTCAGTCACTGTGATTCATCAACACTGTTTATGGCTTACTGCAGTGTATAAGCCTGGTTAGCCAACAAGCTATGGCTTAAGATGGTATGTGACCCAATCTATAAATATATACTTGAGCTTCTGGTTAACTATCGGCAGAGTTCATACTTTGCATTGAGGTATCATGTATGTCTGTCAGGTTTGAACTTGTTTCATTGAGGTTTATTAAACAAACTATGATGTAATGTAATAGGCAAGTCATTAAAAACAAGCTTTGAGTGCAAAGATTTAGTACAGAGATAGAATCCATGCAAAAGGCTAACCAGCCAAATTATGGTTCATGATATATGAATCATTTATAATAAATAAATGCAGTTGGTTGTGATTTATACATGATTAAACCATGGCTTAACAAGGAACGGCTTGGTCCAAGATGTAAATGTACCGGTAGTAAATGTATACTTCCTGCTCAGGATTCCTCTCAGCTCTCCTGCCATCCAAGGAAGGCAATTTCCATTTGTCTTCTAACTCAGCATTCCAGAATTATTAAGTCTTTTCTGATCTTGTAGGATTATATATTTTTGTTGAGTAACAGAGTTGTCCCGTTTTGCAGTTGGCAATTCTGGGAGTTAAAGTCAACTTATTTCCAAATTTGAACGTTGCTGGTCTCTGTCCTCTGCCGATATATTTAAAACCTCATTTCTGGAGAATTATTAAAGTATTGAGAACAGCCGTCTCACAATTTGGAAAGTAGGTGCCCAATGCATCATGAAGGCACCAGTCTGGGAAAGACCCCCCTAGAACAGTGGTCCCCAACCTTCTTGGCATCAGTTTCATGGAAGACATTTTTTTCCCATGGACCAGAAAAGGGAAGGAGGGGTCTAGATCCTATGCATGCTCTGTTTTGCTCCCTGCCACTCACTTGCAGCTATGCAGCCCAGTTCCTAAAAGGACATGGCCTGGGGAGGTGGGGTTTGGGAACCCCTGCCCTAGAATACAACACAATGAAGACAAAGAGATGTATAATTTCGATTTTCCTGCTTTGCCTGCTGTTTTGTATTCCAGTTCCTCCTTCGAAGCCTCTCTGCAGTTTTGGTTCAAGCCATCATCCTAAAGTTGAAATTGGCCACTTGATCACTTTAGCCTGCATTTCGGAAACTGGTCTGCCAAAGCCAGCCTACAAATGGTACAAACTAATTGGAGATAAACCGCAGCCTGTAACTGAGTTATACAGTGAGTAGCTTTCTCCTTCCAGTTCCTGTGTAAAAGCTGAGATGCAACAATTCAGTATATTTTTGCATCGTGGTGATCAGAATTGGACACAGTATTCAAAGTGTGATCTCCCTGCTTCATACTGCACTGTTGAGGCCATACTTGGAACACTGTGTCCCGTTCTGGTCATCATGATATATCACAACACTTATAATTAGGGGACTGGAGACTAAAACATACAATGAACAGTTGCAGGAACTGGGTATGTCTAGTCTAATGAGGAGAAGGAGAAGGGGGGTTCTATTATGATAGCAATCTTCCAGTAGTTAAGGGCAGGGGTGGTATTCAAATTTCTTAACACCCTGTTCTGTGGGTGTGGCCTAATTTGTGGGTGTGTCTTTGTGGTCACATGACTGGCTGGGTGTGGCTTGTATGTAAATATTGTAAATATTTTTTTAAATATTGATTATTATTTTTTTAAAAAGCAACTTTTACCCAAAATCAGGCAAAGTAGGCAGGCAGATTGATTTGCTCACAGAATCACAGATTCACTCAGAGTTCTACCATTCTGCAATCTGCTACCTGAGTCTGCACTGAAAAATAGAAGCTTCAGTCCTAAGGAAGGCTCAGCTCTGCTTTTAGATTAGCTAGAAAGCAAGAAATCCAACGGTTTTCCGCTATCTAGCTAATCTAAATCTCCTGGTACTGTAGAACAGATGATGGTCTGGAAAAAAAAAAAGGGAAAATAGCAACTTACCAAAGGCAGGCAAGTTGGATGCGATGCATGCCAGGTAAGGAGTGAGTGGGGCTGAGTGGGGAGGGGTGGGACCAGCCAGTGGAGCGATTTGCCGGTTCTCTGAACTGTGCAGAATCATAACAATCGGTTCTGTAGAACCGGACGGACCAGGTAGAATCCCATCCCTGCTTAAGGGGCTGTCACAGAGAAGAGGGAGTTAATTTATTCAACAAAGCACCTGAGGGTAGGACAAGAACGTACGGGTGGAAGATCTTTAAAGAGAGATCCAAGAATTTTCCTGACAATTGAGAACAATTAATCAGTGGAACGACTTGCCTCCCAAAGTTGTAGATGTGCCAACACTGGAGGTTCTCAAAGAGAGATTGGACAGCCATTTGTCTAAAATGGTCTGGGCCAAGGGTCTTCTAACTTGGCAAGTTTAAGACTTGTGGACTTCAACTCCCAGAATTCCTGAGCTAACATGACTGGAGGAGGAATTCTGGGAGTTGAAGTCCACAAGCCTTAAATTGTCAAGTTTGAAGACCCCTGAATTCTATCATTTATCTGTCTATCATCTCCCCATCCATCCATCCATCCATCCTCTATCACAAGGGTCTTCAAATATGGCAACTTTTAGACTTGTGGACTTCAACTCCCAGAAATCCTGAGCTAACATGACTGAAGAAGGAATTCTGGGAGCTAAAGTCCACAAGTCTTAAAGCTGTCAAGTTTGAAGACCCCTGGTCTAGGGCCTCCTGCTTGAGTGTGGATTGGATAAGAAGACCTCCAAGATCCCTTTCTATTATTCTATGTTCTATGTGGTGTATAAAATGATGGCAACTCTCAGAACTAGGGATTTCCCCAAAAGGCTTTTAGGATGAGTGGCCTTGTGGCCAACAGTAGGATAATCTGTACTGATCTGTAATCTCTTTGCTAAACACCATCCACTCTTTTCCTGAGAAGCTTAAAAAGGAATTTCCATGAAGGGTTGGATTTCAGGGCTGATAAAATTCTGTCACCAACTCTCCTTTTTTATATATTTCATTCATACATCACTTCTCAGGTTTCCAAATTTTTTTTAAGAGCTGTAACCATCAGAAGAGAATGCTGTAATTCCCCTTAGTCAAGTTTTTGGTGACCAATTGTTCATGATTAATTTTCCTATCTTCTTCTTTTGTTGTACTTGTGTTTTGGTCTGTGACTGCAAATAAAATGTTATTATTATTATATATTCCATTATGGAAGACATCAGTCCACACAACTCTTTATGGCTTCTTCTACTTTTTGTGCCATATCCTTCATTGGACATTGGCAAACATGTTGGCAATCCTATTTTTATGAACAGCCACAGGAAAAAGTGCTGTTGAGTTTTGTCTCAAACAGTCCCTTAGATTTTGAAGCCATGAAGTTCTTCTTCTACTTCTTCTTTATGGCTACCAATAGTCATTTGTCTTCTACAGAACATATAGTACTTTCTTAGAAAGTAGATTATTTTTTCAACAGGAAGTATGCAAGCTGTCCCTCAACATCGCCCTGCAATTGTCACTCATTGCCTTAGAAGTCCCCATATCCAATGTCTCACATCGATTCCATTGTGAGCTTCTAAAATGCTAATAAAGAATAATATCTGTAGCTCAGAGTTGAAATGAGAGGTCCTTGGGGCTTTCTGAACTTGGTTGTTTTCTTGCAGATGTTTCATTACCCAAACTAGGTAACCACCTAGAACTGATGTTACCTACTATGGGTAATGAAACATCTCTGAGAAAACAATCAACCCTTGCTACTAAAGTGGTAGATGCTTAGGGCATCGTTTCTGTGGCAGATGAGCTCCCTGCCAAGCACGAAAGAGATGACCTTGGGGAGGGAATAAAAGGGCAAGGAAATGGGGTGGGGAGTAAGGAAATACTTGGAAAATAGCGATTACACAGTCCTGAAATTGAATCAAATATACTTATGTGGTCCTCAACTTACAATTGAGCCAAAAATTTATGTTGCTAAGTGAGACACTTGCTAAATGAGTTTTGCCCCATTTTAGAACCTTTCTTTCCACAGTTAAGTGAATCACTGCAATTGCTAAAGCCCCTGTCACACAGCACCAACGGATGGAAAGAGGATGTAAAACGGAGAGAAACACTTGCCATCTGTTGGTTAACGCGATGCTTCCGTTCTGTACTCACTGCCTCCGTTTTTCATCCTCTCTATCCGTCCAGCATCCGTCGACTGACATTTCATCTGCTCAAAAAGTTTTAAGCTGCACAAAACTTTTTGAGCGGAAAATGTATCCAATGCGTCCGTTCTGCATCTGCAACGCATATGGGGAACATCTGTTCTATGTCCATCATCATCCGTTACGCATCTGCTATGTCCGCTAGGCATCTGCTGCGCATCCGCGCAACTTGCATCCACTCCAGTGGAAAACGGATACAAGGAGGAAGCGAAACGGATGCGGAACGGACACAAAGCGTTAGTAGCACGGATGGAGAAAGGATGAAAGCGGATGCAGCTTGCATACAAAGCATTTAAAACAGAAAAAAAGTTCGTATAGGGGACGTATCTCAGATATTTAGGATGTCTGCAGGATGCCTAGAGGATGCAAAAGGACACCAAGCGGAAAACCTATATTTCCTATAAAAAGGGGGAAGAACTCACCTGGATCTCACTTTCAGTCCAGCAGCCCTGCGATGCAGACCTCTTCAGCCTTGATCTTGCTCTTGCTCTTCCACAGCATCCAGTCATCTCCACCATGGATTGTAACACACTCCTTTTGGTAGCCACCATCGTTCTACAACAGTGCGAAGCCATCTACAGGCTCTTTCACCTGTTCTACGCGAAGAAAAGGAGGCGGCCAAGAAGTGTCTGGGTCCGAAGATGGATCGCCAGAAGAGCAGAGTACGGAATGTACAACAAGCTGATGGTGGAGCTGAGGAACGAAAACCCTCGTGCATTCCAGAACTTCATGAGGATGCCTCCAGCCATGTTTGACGAAGTTGTGGAGCGGCTGAGACCCAGGTTGACCAAGACAAACACCAACTTCCCGCCCAGCCTGGAACCTGGGCTCAAGGTGGTACTCACTCTGCGCCACCTGGCCTCAGGGACCATGTACAGGAGCATGCAGTATGGCTGGAGGGTGCCACACAACACCATCAGCATTGTGGTCAGAGAAGTGGTGCAGGCCATCATCGAAGAATACCTGGAGGAGATCTTCCAGTGTCCCTCCACTGAAGAAGGCTGGAAGAAAGTTGCAGAGCAGTGGTATCAGAAGTGGAACTTCCCCCACACTGTTGGAGCCATAGATGGCAAGCACATGGCCTGCAAAGCTCCAGCCAAGTCAAGGCCCACTTATTTCAACTACAAGGGCTTCTTCAGCATCATCCTCTTCGCCATGGTCGATGCTGACTACAAGTTCATGTACATCGATGCTTCAGGCAACGGGTCATCTTCAGATGCCTAGGTATACAACGCCAGTCACCTCAAGGAGGGGCTGGAACGCAACCTCATCATGGGCTTCCCAGATCCAGACCCCCTGCCCAACGACACACAAGATGTGCCCTACTTCATCGTGGGGGATGACGCCTTCTCCCTCAGAACCTACCACATGAAGCCCTACACCTCCAGATGCCTCACCCGTGAAGAGAGGATCTTCAACTACAGACTGTCCAGGGCAAAGCGGGTGGTGGAGAACGCCTTTGGCATCCTGGCCAACAGGTTCCAGGTACTTCTCACCACCATGCAGCATCACCCACAGACCGTGAGGAGGATCATGGAAGCTTGCTGCATCCTGCACAATCTCATGCGCACCCGCTACCCAATGTTGCAGAACAGGCTCGTGGACCTCCAACAAGGCAATGGGGACATGGAGCCTGGTGAATGGAGGCAAAGGCGAAACCTGATAGATATGTGAATGTGCAAGGCCCCAACAGAGCTTCACATGAAGGGAAGAAGCAGCGCAACCTTCTGAAACACTGGTGCAACTCCCCAGCTGGAGCAATGGAGTGGCAAGACAGGATGATAGATGCTTAATGGATGCTTCCTTCAGCCTGTCTCATCACACTGATGAGATTGGGCCATGTATGTTGAGTGGCCCTCCAATGAGCAGGGCATTTAATAAAGAGTTGTGTTTATGTTGAAATGTGTGGATGAATCATTACATTACTATTGTTAATAAAGGGCCATACGTGTGGCACCTGGGAGGGTGGACCATACAGTCCCACTATGCTTGCACTGGAGGTTTATCTATCCCACAGCTATTACCCATCCCACAGGTATCCTAACCCATCTCACAGCTATTACCCATCCCAATGGTATCCCTGCCCATCCCACAGCTATTACCCATCCCAAAGGTATCCCTGCCCATCCCACAGCTATCCTTACCCATCCCACAAGCATGCAAAGGCTTAAACCATTTCTAAAAGTTTCCACCAAGACTTTATTTACAAAAATAAATGAAGCAAGTGTGTGAAGCAAAGATAATCTTTATTAATAACAAGCTGTAAAAGAAAAATGACCCAAGTATCCCAAGCAAAGATAAAGTCAACAGGTAGCCACCCAGTCTCTGGCACTCTTCTTAGTCACTCTGAGGCGTGCCCAGTCTCAGGGATGAAGGGTCCAGGTGCTGTGGAGGTGGCTGCTGCTGGAGTGCTGGTCTGAAGCGTCATTGTAGTGCCTGGCCCCGAGAGGACAACAGGAGGAAGCTCTCAGAGAGCTGGCTCAGTCCTGTGATGTTGAGAGCCCCTTCCTCCAGGACATGGGGTGTCAGCCTCAATACCGATGACAGATGTTCTGAGGCTGGGCTTGGCTGTGGGGTGGAGGAAGGAGCAGTGTAGTGGGGATGTCTGGTCTGCAGCTGAGCGAGGTGAGGCATCAGTGGCATCTGTGGTATGGGTGGCATCGGTGGCACGGTGGTGTCCGATGTACCTGTGCCTGGACTGGGAAGGGCTGCCTGTGCTGCTGGAGCTCCTGGTAGCCATAGCCTTGGTAGGTGAGGGCCTGTGGAAAGCCTTGGAAGGGCAGTGACATCACCCAGGGTGGAGGAGCAGGCCTGGACTGGGTGGGAGCAGGTTCAGTTGGGTCTGGAGGGTTGTGAAGAAGACTGATGATCCTGTCCTTTATCACCTGGTACTGTGATTCCGACATGTTCATGAGGGTCTGGTAGACGTCGGTGAGGAAGGGCTTGCGGTTGGAGGATGGGACGTCGGTGTGTACCAGCTGAGAGAGGAGATCTATGCTGCTTCTGGTGGTGTCCCTGATCTCCAGCAGGACAGTGTGGCTCTGCGCCTCCGGTCTGGCTCTCTGCCTGCTTTCTGTGGAGGTGGAGCTGGGGGTGGATGTGGGTTGGCCTCTGGTGGAAGTGTCCTTTCCTTGCTCCCACTGCGTCAGGGGGTCCTCCACGTGCTCCATCATGGGTAGTGCAGCTGTCGGGGGGTCTACCTGCCTGGACACAGGAGCTGACTCTTGGCCGGAAGAGGACTGGCTCTCAGCGGGCTGCCTGAGAGAGAGGGTTGTGAGAGGGGCTGCTCCTCGGTGGCGGATCTCACCCTCCAAGAAGCTGCATTTGGCCATCACGTAGGTCTCTCGGTCCGTCAGCTTGACCGTGGCCTGGCCAGATTTCTTGAGGTGCAGCTTCCCATACCAGGTGTGCATGTGCTTCCACCGGCCGAGAAGCACCTCCGAAGTGTAGCCCTTCTCTCTCCAAGCAGCCTGCTTCCTTTTGGTGTCTCAATAGAGCCTGTGTCCCTTCCGCCAAAGATACTTGTTCTCCCTCAACCATTTCAGCACCTCATCCTCATGTTCCTCTTCGATGGAGTACTGCCTCCTCTCCTGTTCTCGTTCTCGCGTATACCTCTTCCTCCCTCTGGCAGGGCCATCTGGGCCCTCATCAGAGGGGCTTCGAGGTTGTAGGGGCTGCTCCTCCACACCACCACCACCACCAGCAGCAAAAACAACAGTAGAAGCAAAAGCAGGACCAGCAGCAGCAGCACCAGGATCAGCAGCAGCAGAGTAAGCACCAGCAGCGCCAGCAACACCAGCAGCACCAGGATCAGCAGCAGCAGAGTAAGCACCAGCAGCGCCAGCAGCACCAGCAGCACCAGGAGCAGCACCAGCAGAGTAAGCCCCAGCAGAAGCCCCAGCATCAGGAGCTGCACCAGCAGAAGCTCCAGCACCAGAAGAGTCAGCCCCAGCAGCAGAAGCCCCAGCAGAAGCAGAGTCAGGGCCAGGGGGTGGGATGGTGGCCCTGTCCCTCTTGCCAGGGCTGGCAGCAGATGGCAGAGGCTTCCTCTTCTTCCCCATGGTTGTTGGCTGGCTAGCTGGCTGGAGCTGTGTCTAGCAGCAGGTCTTTCCTCTGAATGGTGACCTGCTTGCGAGCTGCTTCCCTTTATAACCGCGGGGCTGACGCAATGCATCCTCCCCGCATGCGCAGTGAACGCTCTGCATCCGCGTCATCCGCTCTGCATCCGCTCTTTCCGTTGCGCGTCCGCTTCGCTGTGCTCCCCCGGAAGCCCTGCGGATGTGCCATCCGCTCCCATCCGTTTCCATCCTCTAGGCTTCGTGGAGCATCCGCTTTCCATCCTGGCTACGTCCTCCCCCTGTCCGTTCCTTTCCGTTGTTGTCCACTCTACTTATGCAAATTTGGGGCACTTTTGAGAGCGGATAACAATGGATGGAACATTTTCTCATCCGCTGTGTCCTTTTTACAAACGTTTTGCATCCGTTGGCCAATGTGACAGGCCATTAAGTTAGTAACCCGGTTGTTAAGTGAATCTGGCTTCCCCATTGCCTTTGCTTGTCAGAAGGTTGTAAAAGGGGATCATATAACCATGAAACATTGCAACCATCATAAATGAGTCAGTTGCCAAGCAGCTGAATTTTAATCAAGTGACCATGGGGATGTTGCAAGTGTGAAAAATAGTTATAAGCCACTTTTTCTTGGTGTTGTAACTTTGGTCACTAAATGAACTGTTGTTAATTGAGGACTACCTACACAAAGAAGAAATGCAAATTAATTCCAAATTATATTTCTTTGTGCAAGTTGGACAGAGAGAAATTCAGATAGGCTTTCAAAGTTATATTTATATACTCTACAATAAAGTGGCATTCCTGAAACCTATACAGCAGAGGTTTCATTGGGGGCCGCATGTGTTTGACCTGTGGGGGTTGGGGGGGCGTGGCCAGGGTGGGTGTGGCCAGCTTGACTTCACTCGTGTTGGGAGCACCTGTGCTGGCCCAGGCAGTGCTGGGGAGGATCCGCCTGCAGCCCTCTGACAGCGAAATGGTGCTTGGGAGGGCCGCAGGCTGGCAAAGGGATGCAGGAGGTTGTTGTGGCCGAAAACGGAGCCCAGTGGAGCCACCACGGCCCTCCCGAGCTCAATATTCACTAGCAGAGGCACCACAGCCTGGTCCTTTGCTATTTCTAGGGTGGCCTCGCAGGACAGATCTAACCATCCCGCGGGATGAATCCAGGCTGTGGGACTTGAGTTTGACACCCCTGCTCTACAGTGCTTGTTCTTTAATTTGGCCCACCTTAAAAGGCTGAAACTTCCCATCTTCCAAAATTATTATTAACCTAATACATTGCTCATTATCTCACTATCCAAACAACTCTGGGCAAAACCAGTGCCATCACTAGCCAAGCACAAGATGTGTGTTTAACAACCTGGCCTTCCTCCCATCTTCCTTTTCAGATCCTTACTCAGGACGCCTGGTTCTGGGCAATCTGTCCCAGTTTGAAGAAGGCTATTACCAGTGTACAGCTATCAACTCTCTTGGGAACAGCTCCTGTTACATCGACCTCACTACAAAACGTTGAGTTTTGTCTTATCTGTTCAATTTAATTTAATTTCTAATGTCTTTAACCTTGTTGTTTAAACAAGCCCTTCATAATTAAAAACTCAAGCATTTTAAGGAAAGCACTGAAACAACAAAATCATCAGGCTAGAAACTTGGTGACCATAAGATCTAGTTCTGCCTTAGCACAAAGCCACCTGGGTGACGTTGGGCCAGTCCCTCTCTCTCAGCCCTGGGAAGGAGACAATGGCAAATCACTTCTGTAAACTCTTTCCAAGAAAACAGTTTTCTAGGCGAGGTTTTCCAGAAGTGATATACCATTGCTTCCTTCCTAGGACTGAAAGAGAAGGACTGGCCAAGATCACCCAGTTGGTTTTGTGCTAAGGCACAACTAGAACTCACAGTCCCTGGTTTCTCGCCTGATGCCTTACTTATTACACACAGCTGACTCTCTAATGATTTACTGGGTGTTACTATTATATAATTAGCCGATAACCCGAGTATTTATATATACCAATCCTGTATTAGACAGGAAAATCCTGTAGTCGGGACTCATGCTGTTATACTCTCTCGCGCAGCCTCACAATTCTTCTATTCCTCCTCAAGAGAGCCCCCTTGTGGAGGACTGTGAAGCTGTTACCATGGCAAGCACACTGTGCTGTACAGTAGAAGCCATTTTAAGGCACACCCACCCACACTACAAGGGGTGTTAGGGGTGTCTTATCTGCACAGTATTTATTTCCAGAGGGTATCTCATCTGTGTACCAAGTTTGATTGAAATTGCCCAGAGTTATGTTGGAAAATATAATTATAATATAAAATAAATATAACTATTATTATTATTATTATTATTATTAATAATAATAATAATAATAATAATAATAATAATAATAATATAGAAAGAAAAGGTTTAGATGATTTTATATAACTTGGAAAGTGTTTTCAAAAATCCTGATCTTACCCTATTGTTGATTTGATACCCATCTTGAGCTTCTGCTAAAGGGAAAACCAGGACGCAATTTTAAATAAATGGAAATGGAAATGAGTGGCCAAGCTCCAACGATATAAGTGTAACATGGGTTCAACCCCATCTTAGCCCTTGTCTTTGGTTTTCGGGAAGCCGTTTTTCCTTGGGCTTCATTCCTCAACAAGAAAAATGAAAACATATCAAGTTACCTATGAGGTGGCTTTAAGGATAAAGCATCATCCTATTCCTGAAGAGGTTAGGGAACCAGTGTTAGATCTCCTTGAAATTTAACCGAACTGAAATAGAGATATGATTAAAACATTTCCTTTGGATGAGAAATAAGAAGAAATTTCCGGGCGGCGAGAACAATTAATCAGTGGAATGGCTTGCCTTCAAAAGTTTGGGTGCTCATCACGGGAGGTTTTCAGAAAGAGACTGGGCAGCCTTTTGCCCAGAATGGTTAGGATTTTCTGTCATGGGAAATGGGTTGGACTAGAAGACCTTCATGGTCCCTTCCAACCCTATTACTTTATGTTGAATCTAAATTACCGTGCCACCAAAAGGACCCTAGAATTTCTCCATCACATTCATGGATTGAAAAGAAGTGGTTGGAATTCACACACACCATTTTACAGCCACATTCACAAGGAACCCAAAAGCAAGAGTCTTCCCTCTCATTGTGTTGCCCAAGACAAACAGACAATATGTATAAATCTTGCCAAGATGGATATATCACCTTTCCTATTCTGTAGTCCACTCAGAAGTGTCAACCAGCTGCTTCACACCTTCTGCCAAGGAGTTTCTTGTATAAACGACAGGAGTTTCTCTCTCCCCCTGCAGATTCAGAAGGTGGCATCATTGCAGGAGCATTAATTGCGTCAATTCTAGCCGCTGCCTTGATTTGTATCGTTGTTTGGATTCTAATCTCCAGAGAGAAGAAGAAGAGGCAAAAAGAGAAACCCGTAGCCAAGGAAATGCAGTAAGTTTGTCAAGCTGGCTCATGGTTTTAATAGAGTTTGTGGGAACAAAAGTTTAGCAAATAAGCCACAAACGTATTTTTCTCAGCACAGTGGCTGGGTTCCCATGTCCAGCTACCAATGATGGGCCTAGAATAGAGTTGTAGAATCAGCCTCAAGTGGCTGGCTTCATACGAATCATGGTGGCGCAATGGTTAGAGTGCAGTACTGCAGGCTACTTCAGCTGACTGCAGGTTGCCTGCAATTTGGCAGTTTGAATCTCACCAGGCTCTAGATTCGAATCTCACCAGGCTCAGCCTTCCATCCTTCCGAGGTGGGTAAAATGAGGACCCAGATTGTTGGAGGGCAAGAGGCTGACTCTGTGTAAATCACTTAGAAAGGGCTCCAAAGCATGTAAAGCGGTATCTAAGTCTAAGTGCTATTGGTATCACACTAAGCTACAATCCTGGTGGACTAACCATAGTAGCTGGTTCACCTTAAGGACTAAGCCAAATCCAACTTTTCGTTTCACAGCGTTCTTGTACGGAAAATAGAATGAAATATTAGGTATGTTCACCACCTTGAGTTATTTATACAACAAAAGGTAGGATAAAAAGATAAAAGAAAAGAAAACCTGCTCAATAAGTGGCAAAGGATGTAATCCCAGGCTAAAAATTGAAATTTATATGGACACATAAAAGAGCCAAGTTGAATTTATGAGTAAGCATGCAAGCTGGTGGATCATTAAATTAAATTAATGGAAGATGAATAAAGACAGATCCAACCTAGAACTAAGGAGAAATTTCCAGACAGCGAGAACAATTAATCATTGGAATGACTTGCTTCGAAAAGTTGTGGGTGCTCGCTCCATCATTACTGTCTTTGAAGAAGAGACTGGACAGCCATTTGGTTGGGATAATATAAGTCTCTTGACTTGAGTTGAACTAGAAGTCCCCCAAGGTCCCTTCCGCCTCTATTGTTCCATGTTCTATGTCAGAAGCTAGGTAGTTAGACTGTTCATTCCTTATCTAGGAACGTTGGGCTAGTTGACTAAACAAGGGGTGTCAAACTTGCAGCCCATGGGCTGGATGCATCACATGTTGGCCACACCCACATCTGGTTTAGCAAAGGGGGGAAAGTCATGATACATCACGTGACAACGCTGTGATGAGGCCAGTTTGACACCCCTGGACTAAATCTACCCTTCAAGAAGACAGTGATGGCAACCCCCTCAATAACATGGCGAAATAAACTGCATGTAGGCTGAGAGTGAAACTCAACATGAGGGCATATAAAAGTATAAAAATATAACCAGGTTGGATTAGCCTAAAACGGTCACTGGAACCTTTTCCAACATGGTACCTCCTTCTGCCCTGTATCAACTCAAAAATATTTCTCTGGACTTTTAGAGTTGTCAGCAGAAAGGGAGTGAGGAAGGGGAATTAATGCATACCTTAAATATTTTCATAGATAATTGCTAGGTGGCCAAAGCTTCTGGCGAGCAGGATTATTACTGGAGAACATGATTGATGACTCTTGGCTATGGATGTGTCCTATTGGAGAATATACATTTGGGGGTAGGTGGGAGAAGACCAGGGTCAAAGGTGAGATGATGTGTCTCAGTGTCGGCTGGCTGTCAGGGCTCCGACAATCCACCCCCATTCGAATCACGAGCCTCTAGCTACACCTCTCAAGAGTTTTTAAAAAAATCATTTGTTAGGTGTGAACATGTCAGCATTACCTGGGTGCGACCGACATGAGACACACCATTCATCTCACCCTTGACCCTGGTCTCCCCCCCCCCCGATGTATATTCTCCAATGGGACACATCTATAGCCAAGAGTCATGCTCTCCAGCAATATTCCTGAGCACCAGAAGTTTCGGCCACCTAGAAATTATCTATGAAAATATTTAAGGTATGCATTACTTTCCCCACCACCACTCCCTTTCTGCTGATAATTCTAAAGGACGAGAGAAATATGTTTGAGTTGGACTGCAACTCCCAGAATTGTGCCAGATTCCCAGGAATGATGGAATTGAAATCGAAGACCTTGAATTGGGAAAGGCTACCCCTCCACTGAGGTTTTTATAAAAGAGGAGTTAGAACAGGCTTCTCCTGCAATATGCTGCATCAAGAAAAATGGATGTTTGTCTAAACTTTTCAATTGTCTCATGTCTGTATTTATCCACGTACTATTGTAGTTTTATTATTCATTCTTCTTATCTTCTTTATTCCTCTCTCTTATTGGTATTATTATGATTACCATTAATCTGTTGCTTTGCACCTGAGACAAATTTCTTGTGTGTCTATGATCACACCTGGCCAAATAAAGTATTCAAATTAATTCAATTCACCTTTGGGTTTTTTTGTTTTTTTTTTACAGGCCTATGGCTACAACAAAGGTGGAATACGTGACAGTGCCCAGCCAAGCCAGTGTCCCCCTAGCTGCCACCCCTCCAAACAAGGATCCTAATGAGATTGGAGAACATGAGAGCCCTGAAGAAGCCCAAGTTGCCATATTGCCTGAAAATGAGACGCAGGAAATGGGCCATCAACCAGTTTCCTAAAAGCTGTGGTTGCCCTTGAGGAAACCCTAAAAAAAGCAGCCCATCTAATCATGAATTTGTACACTGATCCCACATCTGTGACTTCCAAAGAGTGTCACTAGCATTCATGTCAAACCATCTGAGATCAATTTCTCCATCCTTGTTTGCTTCACACGAGCCTACAATCTGACCAGATTCACATGTCACGCGAGATTGTCCAAAACCATGATTTATTGAATAAACCACAGCAGTTGGGTAACTCAATCACAGGCAAGCATGCAGCCCTGGCTAATGCCCTGAAAGTCCCCCCTTTGCCTTTTAATTCATTTTAATAGCTGTTTCCTATCCAATTCCCACCCTTCTTCTGAATTTTAAACTTTTATATATGTACTGTTTGTATATTTTAACATTTTAACGCCCAGAGGTCCCTCTTTGAGGGAGACGGACGCTTCAGAAATGTGGTAGCCCTTCAGTATGACCAGTCACTTAGCTGCTGCTTGAAGTTTAAAAGGGAACCCCAAAAAGCTACTTATGGTTCAGAGTCTACATTTTGATGCCTGGGGTCTACTCAATCATGCAATTGTCAGGACTCCGACATGCACCCCCATTCAATTTATAAGTCTCTAGCCGCATCTCTCAAGAGTAAAAGATATTGATTTATTAGGAGTTGACATGTCAGCATTTCCTGGTTGCAGCTGATTCTGACACATCATTCATTTCACCTTTGACCCTGGTCTTCCCCCCACCTCCTGGATGTATGGTCTCCAATGAGATGCATCCATAGCCAAGAGTCATCCATCATGTTCTCCAGTAATAATCTTGCCTACCAGAAACTTTGGTTGTTAAAGCGATTATCTGAAGCATTTAAGGAATGCATTGCTTTCCCTCCTGCTTTTCTGCTGACAACTGAAAAGAACAAAGAAATATTTTTTTTAGTTGACAGTGACTGTATTTTGGGCCCTGGGCAAACAGTCTGCATTTAACAGCTGCTATGCAAGTTTTAAAAATGGGTGCAATTGCATGCAATTGCACTTTACGACTGTCGCAACTTACCACCAAAACTGCAGGCTTAATTACAGTTGTAAATCGAGGACTATCAATAAACCCATAATATGACTAGGTTGGCAATGTTGTACTGGTTTAATCCAGCTGGCCAGTCACATAATTAATCCTAACAAGTGGCATAAACCCAGAAAATGCTTTTATTTAGAGTCCAGATGGTTGTGCAAATCCCCCCAAAATGGTATTAGTTTACCAAACAGCAGACACATTGAATGCCATCACTTAGTTAGCATAAAGTGTGAATCTTGCATATCCAACTTGCAAGTGTTAGTTAACAAGAATTAGTTAATACCCTCTGAGCTGTTTATCATGCTCACAATGAGCAGTGCTTTGTATTCAAGTCCACAAAGATATTTGAGAGAGAGACAGGGTACCTGCCTGCAACACTTTAAATCAGGGATCCCTGAACTTGACAACTTTAAGACTTGTGGACTACAACTCCCAGAAGTCTCCAGCCAGCAATTCTGGGAGTTGAAGTCCACAAGTCTTAAAGTTGCAGTTTGGGGACTGATTTAAAACAATTGTGCCTACCCCGGAATGAAGCAGCAGTACGAGTAGTCCTCAACTTACAACAGTTCGCTTAGTGACGGAAGTTCCAAAGGCATTTGAAAAAAGTGAGTTATGACCATTTTTCACACTTATGACCATTTCAGCTTCCCCAGTCACGTGATTTGCATTGGGATGCTTGACAACTAGTTTATATTTATGACAGTTGCAGTGTCATAAATGGATCATGTGATCCCATTTGGTGACCTTCTGACAAGCAAAGACCATGATCACATTCTGTGCATTCTGTAACCATCTTTGCGCATTCTGTAACCACCTGTACGGCTGTTGCAGTGCCCTGTGGGAACAAGATTCTGGTTTTTTGATATTTTGCTGGAAACCAGAGTTGATTTGATCTCAGCATTCACTTAGTGACTGTGACGCTTGCTTAACAACGGCAGTTTTTCTTCATGAATATGGATGGAGCACTTCCAGTTCATGGTGCTAATTTGGCCAACCATTCATGTACCTTTGGCTTTGCCATAACTGCCCTACATAAACAGGAACACCTCAACTTACAACAGTTCATTTAGTGATAGTTCAAAGTTAGAGCGGCATTTGAAAACACTTATGACCGCTGCAGCATCCCTGTGGTCACATGATCAAAATTCAGACACTTGACAACTGGTTCATCTTTATGACCATTGTAGTGTCCCAGTGATCAGCTTTTGCCATCTTCTGACAAGCAAAGACCATGGGGAGGCCTGATTCATTTAACCAGGTTACAAATTAAACAACTTCAGTGTTTCACAAAGGTGGCAAGAAAGCTCGTAAAATGGGGCAAAACTCACTTAAGAAATTTCCTCTAAGTTAAGGACTACCTGCAGAAAAGGCTGCTTTAAAAAGTTTCAAATAATGCTAAAATGCACCACTCTATGCACCCAGCCATCTTTTCCCATTGTTCAAATACTTTAGCCACCACACTTAATCCTAATTTCCCCCCCCAGGAAGTCATTGTCAACAACCTCATGAGCTTTATAGAAGCAGCCTCAATTAGTAAAGAATTGTTTTTTTCTGTAACTTACTTTTGGATAACCCAAGGTTTGTTTTTTTAAAAAAATCAAAGAGTAACACAGGAGTTCAGCCAAAAAGCCCTGGTCCAGCTTTTCTAATGTAGAAGAACAGGAAAGTGGCTCGATTCGTTTGTTACTTCAAAGAACAATAAAATGTTTACCAAATTCTCTTCTGTTATGTTTCTCTGATAACAAGAATGTGTTACACAGTTGAAAAGTTACTTAAGGACATGATGATGCATTCTGTAACAGCACTAATAAAAGCTAATGCAATCCTAAATTGCATCAACAGAGGGATACAATCAAGATAAAGGAAGGGACCAATACCACTCTATAAAGCCTTAGTAAGACCACAGCTAGAGTACGGCATCCAGTTTTGGTCACCACACTATGAAAAAGATGTTCAGACTCTAGAAAGAGTGCAGAGAAGAGCCACTAGAGTGATGAGGGGACTGGAGGTTAAAACATATGAAGAACAGTTGCAGGAACTGGCCGTGGCTAGTCTACTGAAGAGAAGGACCAGGAGAGACATGATAGCAGTCTTCCAATATTTGAGGGGCGACCTCATAGAGGAGGGGGTCAAGCTATTTCCTAAAGCACCTGAAGGCCAGACAAGGAATAATGGATGGAAACTGAACAAGGAGAGAATCAACCTGGAAATAAGGAGAAACTTTCTGAAAGTGAGAACAATCAACCAATGGAACAGCTTTTGCCTTCAGAAATTGTGGGAGCTTCATCGCTGGAGGCTTTCAAGAAGAGATTGGACTGTCACTTGTCAGATATGTGTAGGGTTTCCACTTGGGCGGAGGATTGGACTAGATGACCCATAAGGACCCTTCCAACTCCGATTATCTGTTAGGACAAAGCTATAACTTTCCGTTATCTCCAACTTTCCTGCTGTGTATAGGTAGTCCTGTATATCCTCAAACCAACAAAGTAGTGAAGTTGGGGTAGAAAAACACCAACATCGCAACGGGGAGTTCATAATCACTGATGGTATTTGAAACTCCTTAGTACTGAGAGGTTTGGTTTGAACCAGTGTTTCTCCACATTGGCGTGTATGGATTTCAACTCCCCGAATTCCCTTGCCCAATTTTGAGAGCTGACATCTTACAAGTTGTCAAGTTTGAGAAATGCTTGTTTAAAATACTCTTTTTTGAGCTGTGGTGCTGGGGAAGGTTCCTGCATATTCCTTGGACAGCAAAGGTGTCAAGCAAGTATCGGAACACGCAACAGACATGCCACTGGAAGGCACAATCATAAAAACTGTGTCTCATAACGCAGAGGTGGGCTGCATTTACGTTAACAACCGGTTCGCTGGTTGTGAGCGTACGCACGCTCTTTGGGGGCTGTAACACAGCTAATCTACTCAGGGAGCTTGGATGAGTACAGCAAGCACAGCGCAGAACTCAGCTGGGCAATGTGGGTGGGGGAACAAACCAGAAAGGTAATTATATATGTAAAGGATAGCACAGGGGAGGGTGGCCGGATGCAGACAGTGATCACAACTACCGGTTCACCTGAACCAGTCCAACCAGATAGCAGCCCACCACTGACTTCATATCTATGGAGCTTCTCAGTCATCCAAGTCTTGGTTGTCCCAAAGGTGCTTTTTCAAGAGGCAACTGGACTTTCTGGTTTTGGGGTTTTTTTGGAAGATGTTTTGCTTCTTATCCAAGAAGGTTCTTCAGCTCTGGCAGGACAGTGGGGAATGGAAGGATTTATACTCCTTGCAGACAGCTGGTTATTTGCATCCTTTTAGAGGGTCATTGAGGACATAGATAAACCTCCAAGTGCTTGAACGACCCTCTAAAAGGTTGCAAATGACCAGCTGCCTGCAAGGAGTATAAATCCTTCCGTTCCCCACCATCCAGTCAGAGCTGAAGAAGCTTCTTGGATGAGAAGTGAAAAGTCTTCAAAGGAAAACATGACAGTCTAGTTGCCTCTTGAAAAAGCACCTTTGGGACAACCATGACCTGGAGGACTAAGAATCTCCACAGACATTTAGCGATGTGTCTCACTTATTTTGGAGATGTCATGTGAGGCAATTCACTGGAGAGAGCAATTATGCTTGAAAGAGTTAGCATAGGTCACCAAAGAACATGGTGGCTGAATACCATTAAGCTGACACTGCCCAGAGCATAAAACAACTCAAAGGAGTAGTCAATGGAGACTCGACCATCCATGCCAAAAGTGACTAAAGTTTGAATCATGGCAACTGGACCAAACTTTGTTAATCTGATTTGTTGCTCATTCAAGCAACTTCATCAATCAGAGCAAAATTAGTTTAAAAAAATTAACAAAGTTTGGTCCAGTTGCCATGATTCAACCTTTAAACTCAAAGAAGTAGTGCAAAATCAGAAGATGTGCTTCATAGTATCATCAACAGTCAGACACAATTGAATGGATAACATCACCATCATTAATAAACATTATTTAAAATTTTAAGGCTTCAAGAATACTTAAAAATGATCTTGAACAGTAATTCTTTTAATAAGTCTTTTGCTGAAACCAGAAATTGGTCATATGCTGACAAGTAAATCCAAGAAGTTCCACAATGTCAACTACATTAGCTTTTATTCACAAGGAACAGTTTGTGTTACCTGCAGCTTTCCCAAACTAAGTTTAAATCTATCAGCTTTCTATCCATAATGTTCCGCTCCGATCATTTACTGCATACAGGAAGTAAAAGGCTGAAGCCAAAGATACTTGCAAAAAGATTCCAAAAATACTACAGCAAAAAAAAAAACAAAAAAACTCAGGGAAGCAGCTGCAACCAGTGGCCCTCCAGATGTACAATCCCAGAATCCTCTACTGCTTGCAGTTGGCTGCTGGGAATTGTAGTTCAGCCACTTCTGGAAGGGAAGAGATTCTGCAGCCTTGAATTCTGGCAAGGCTTGCTCAATTTCTGAGCCATCACCTGTGAACACCAGATTTTGACTTTTTACTTAATATACAGAAAATGGGCTAATGGAATAAAGCAGGAGTCCCCAACCCTGCCGTTCAGAACCGGGACGCACAAGTGGCGCATGCGCTCCACGTGCATGAGTGGCAGGCGTGTGTGTCTGCCTCTCGCACAAATGGAGCTGCACCCATGCTTCCCTGCTGCTCCACGGAACCATCCCCTCTTTCCCCCACCTCACCCCACCCCACCGGGCTGCAAAGCCGGAAAGGTTGGGGAACTCTCGAATACGGGGACCGCTTTTACAGGTAATGGCCTTCCTTCTATTTACCTCTTCTTGCAGGATGAGGGATCAGATTTCTTTTCTAGATGAAAGCAGACGGAAAGAGTTATCTTGAAACTGCTCTCCAACAGGACAACAAAATTTGGCAGAAAACATTAATTGGTTTTGTTAACACAAGGAGACATTTGGAGAAGGGTCACTGAAGACATGGGAAAGTAGAAAGCAACCACAATGCAATAAAAATTCAAGAGAAGAGGAGGCAGTGAAACAATGATTGCTTGGATGAAAAACTTCGGATTTAACATACAATTAGAAGATTGGGAAAAACTTTGGATGAAAAACTATAAATTAACAATGGCAGCCCCATATAAAGAAAATCTCTACAAAATGTTCGATCGTTGGCACCTAGGACCAGCAAGATTGGACAAAATGTAGCCAAATTTGAACCTGGTATGTTGGAAATGTAAAAAGAAACCAGGCATCTTCTTTCATATGTGAAAGAAGCAAATACATTTTGGAATAAAATAAGGATTTGGCTGCAAGAAATAACAGGTTTAAAAATAGAACTTAAGCATGAAATGTTCTTATTAGGGATAATCAGAAGTGAATACAAGAAAGACATTGAATATAATTGAATATAATAATGATACATATATTGACAGCAGCTAGAATAACGTATGCCCAAAACTTGGAAATTAGAGAGTAGTCCCACAGATAATATGATTATAAAAGAAATTATGGATTGTGCAGAAATGAATAAACTTACAATGAAATTGCAGAAGGAAGAAAAAGAATACTATACGGTCTGGGAGAAATGGTATGTTTGGTTAGACAACAGGAACAAAAGATAATGTAAAATGTAAATGATGTGTACGTATGTATGTATGTAAATGAATATGGAAAAGTTGATGCCACAACCTACTGCAAAAATTGTACATATGATTATTAGCCCAATACCAGCTCGGCTGTCTGGAATCCTCACTGTATATCAGACATTAATACAATTCAGCAAGTCCAGAAGTATTTTACAAGAGTACGACATTCCTCTGTTCGCAACAGAATACCCTACATCACCAGATTTGAGATTTAGGCTTAGACAATCTTGAACTATGCTAGCTAAGATTGGACTTAAGCATAGTACATAACATTATCTGTTACAATGTCTTAGCAGTTAATGAATATTTCAGCTTTAACTACAACAGCACAAGAACATACAACAGATATAAACTTAATGTAAACCACTCCATACTGGATTACAGAAAGTATGATTTCAGCAACAGAGTGGTCAGTGTCTGGAACTCATACTTGACTCTGTTGTCACCTGCTCAAACCCCCACTCCTTTATCCTCAAACCTCCACTGACCTCCTAAGAGGTCTGTAAGGGGCGTGCATTAGTGCACAATCGTGCCTACCGTCCCTGTCCTATTGTCCCCAATTATTAGTACCTATTTTAGGTATTTAAACTTATGTTTATTCTTATTTCTATTATATTGTGAGCACTTGACAAAATAAATAAATAAAATAAATAATAAATTTGTTTTTAAAAGTGTAAAATAAAATTTATTTTTTTTTAAAAAGTCAAGTTGTAGCACTTCGGATTGATTAAAAAAAACACTTCTCTTATGAACAGTCTTCAATAGCTTTATGGAGAATGGAATTTAGGGTGCTCTCACAGAGCAGCTACCCCTCAACCAGCCTTCTGAGGATGGATGCCAGCCCTCCTTTTGCAACCTTCAAAGGGGTTTTTTCTTCTTTGTTCTCAATGTAGAGGCTGGCCCCATGGGCCACCAGGAGCTTTGCTTCATCCACTCGCTCTTCATCGCATGCTAAGTGGCTGTCAAGAAAACCAAGAATTAATTCCTTTTACAGGCTCCGTTTCAGCAAAAGCCCCTCTTTGCATGTTTCTTTTTTTTCCATAGCTTTTATAACCATGCCAGAGCAAGAGTTCTGCAGAAGCTGAAGGCTTGCCAATTTATTGGTTAAATTTATATGCTGCCCGTCTCACTATCAAGTCACTCTGGATCAGGAGTCTCCAACCTTGGCAACTTTAAGCCTCGCGGGTTTAAGCAAAGCTGGCTGAGGAATTCTGGGAGTTGAAGCCCACCAGGCTTAAGTTATCAAGGTTGGAGACCCCTGTTCTGAATGGTATATAAAAAATACGACCAAGTATATCTGCTGGATTTGTTTGGCCAAAAGAGCTACTATGGATTCTGTATGACCTATTTTATTTTTTTGTATTTTATATTATTTTATTGATCATATTAGAAACTGCTCATCTTCCTCACAGAGGGACTCTGATATTGCATTCAACACTCAAGAATAGTATTTTCCAGGTAGGAGGAACTTTATTTTTTGCTCCTTGAAGTGAGGACTTCGTTCTTTATTGGTAAACTATCAAAATATTAAATAAAGCAACTTAATTTGACCATCTAAGGAGAATTAGGACATTTTGAATAGATATTGAGATGATGTCAAAAAAATGTACTGATCCCATAGAAAATGAATTTTTCCCAAAGTTACAGTTTGACTTTCTAATGGCCTAAATATTTAGTCTTTGTTGCTTCAAAGGCAGACCTGAATTACAGCCACACCTGCCGTAACATTTTAGCATTATATCTAAGGGTTAACGTGTCGGTTCAGGCATCACATTAATCTAAGATCAAAGGAAGCTTAGTGGAATTCTAATAGGTCAAATGCTGGAAGCAATTTAAGTAGCTTTAGCAGATTGCAGTGCAAATTATGGATTTAATTTTAATCTACAGTTAGTTCCATCTGGGTAAATTTAGTTAAGTATAACCACCAGGTAAGGACTACATATCAGAATAGATTTAATAGTTTGCTAATTAAGCAAGGTTGTCTCATGTAAGCAGATTGATGGTACAGATTCTTAAGACTCTGCTGTCAAAATTCTGTCTCCTACAATACAGGTGGTCCTTGACATGACCATTAAAATTTTTTTTGTTGCTAAGCAAGACAGGAGTTAAGTGAGTTTTGCTCGATTTTAAGACCTTTCTTGCCACAGTGGTTAAATAGGGCGTTGGTACTTACCAGATACGCCCGTTCTCTGTGAGCTGCGAAGAGCACCCAGAAGTGGGAGGTGCTTCAGTCTCTTCTGGAAAGCTGGGCTTAAAACTCTGGGACGCTCCTCCTCCTCCATGGGACACCTCCCCAGCATCCCCCAGTTTTGTGAAGACTGAGTGCCAAAGTCCGGAACTCATCACCTAATCCAGATCCCTGACCGGAACGGAACCCCACCAGACGGAAAGAAATGGGTGGGGCTGGATGCTCTTCACAGCTCACAGAGAACAGGCGTATCAGGTAAGTACCAACGCCCTTTCTCCCATGAGCTGTTCAGAGCATCCAGAAATGGGACATATCAAAGCTTGGCCTGTCCTTAGGG
This sequence comes from Laticauda colubrina, assembly GCA_015471245.1. NCBI lineage: Eukaryota > Metazoa > Chordata > Lepidosauria > Squamata > Elapidae > Laticauda > Laticauda colubrina. The sequence goes on from BLBF01000058.1 coordinate 17,250,601, forward strand.
AGGGACTTCGTCTGGATCGAAATCCACTCCTAAACTCTATGGACCCTCTGCAGGACTCTTCTGCCAAATGAAGCATCCACTGAAGCGTAGACATCAATTTTATAATTTCTGACAAATGGTGATGGTGAAGCCCAAGTCGCTGCTCTGCAAATTTCATCTATGGAAGCCTGAGTGGCCCATGCTGCTGATATTGCCTCACTCCTTGTCGAGTGGGCTGTAATGCCCTTAGGAACTGAGATGGACTGGCATTCATAACTTTTAGCTATGGTGGCTCTCAACCATCCACCAATGGTCATCGACACCTTGTGTCCAAAAGAGGATGGGTTAAAGGATAGGAATAGAGCCTCAGGTTTTCGAAATGCCACCATGCGGTCTAGACAGATGCTTAACGTCCTTCAAACGCCAAGTCGATGCCATTGATGCTCCATTCTATGAGATGGTTTCGGACAAAAATTTGGAAGCACCAACTCCTTCGCTCTGTGGAAGGCTGAATTTACTTTAGGGATGAACTATGGATCCAATCTGAGAACCACTCTGTCCGCATGAAACACATACAGGTCCTTTCTCATCGACAATGCTGCCAATTCGGAAATCCTCCTTGCTGATGTGATCGCAATTAAGAAGACCACTTTATATGTCAGGAATTTGAGACTAGTGGTTCTTAAAGGCTCAAACCAGCCAGTTGTAAGTGCGGTTAACACCCAAAGTGGGATAGCGGTGAATTACAGGAGGTCATAAGTTTGCAGCACCCTTAAGGCGGCTGTGGACATGCGGATGGTACGCTATGGAACAAAGGTCACCCCAGGATATCACCAAGGCTAAGGTCACCACCTGTCTGCGTAAAATATTTGGAGATAGGCTCTTGGTCAACCCCTCCTGTAAAAAGTCCAATAATTGTCCTACTGATGGGGCAGTTGGGTCGATCTTAGGCCCCCGGCACCAGCAACAGAAAGCGGACCACATGGCCGTGTATATATGATTTGCAGAGGACCGTCTGTATGCTTGTATGGTGGCAATGGCATCCTCTGAAATCTGTTGGGTCCTTAAACAGTTCTGTTCAACCTCCTCATGGCTAGGCTGAGCCATTGTGGGTCCAGGTGAAGTACCGGCCCTTGCAAGAGGGAAACCCTGATGCCCATTGATTTTGTACTAATTCAGCAAACATATGAGGGACAGGAATAGTTTCTGCCTCATTAGCTGGTTGTGAGAATATTAGGTCCTCGGACTCATCCTGAGACCCTATTGACAATGGATAAGGACTTGATGTGCCTAGTTTAGCGGTGTTCTTTGCTTTGAACAGTAAAGATTTAAACAGGTGCGGATGAAAAAAACCAGAAAAGGTAGGTTGGTCCGGAATGAGGCCTTCGTCATCCGACATTCCTCGTTCTAGTAGGTCAGCCTCTGACAACCCCAAGTCCATCTGATGGATCAACCCCACCTCCATGGAAACATCCTGGTCATCTAATTCATTAGATGGGGTCTACGGGCCTCCTCCCGTAGACCCTGGACTGGTATGTCAGGAATATTGAGGAATACCTGAGTTTGGTGTTGTCCTATATGCACAAAGGATCGAGCAGACAGGGACCCTGTTTATGAAGTAGCCGAAAAGTGTCTGGTCCGGATGGATTGCTGAATTCCAATCGCAATGCCCTTTTGAATTGCCATCTCCATCCATTGCCTCATTTCAATGGGAATAGTCTCAGGTAATCCCTCCTCTTGTCTTAAACCAGCGGCCGTAGAGTGAAGGTTGCCTCTGGACTTCGCCAGGCAATGCTCATTGGAGGAGATATGGCTATGGGAGGCTGTCCAGAAATAGCCTGTCTGGGCTGGGTAGATAAGTTCAAGGGCCCCAGCAATGGACCTGGGCCCTGATCCGATCGTTGTGTCAGCCATCTTGTCCACCTCCCTGGTACGTTTCTGCAACTGCCTTTCCAAGGCTTGGTGCCATCTATAGGCATCCTTATCCGCCGCCTTAGAGGCCTTTTGGGGGCCAACTGACTTATCTTAGGACTTATTTGTCTTGGAGTGGAAGACGTTGTCACCTTCCATTGTGGAAGACTGAATCTCATGTCTCCAACTTTAATTCTTTTAAAATTATTATTATTATTATTATCATCATCATCATCATCATCATCATCATCATCATCATCATCATCATCATTATTATTATCAACAATATTTGTACTTAGGTGTGATGCCTACCCCTGTGGTTGAAAGTAGAGCGCTTCTCCAGGAGTGTAAGTCAGTCTCTGTCTCTGTCTCTGTCTCTCTCTCTCTGTCTCTCTCTCTCTGTCTCTCTCTCTCTGTCTCTCTATCTAAGGGTCCCCAGCAAGGGAAATCCCAAGCACTCCAAGCAAGAAATATTCAGGATCCCTGGTCCCCAACAAGGGAAATCAGCTATACAGGTTCTGGATGGATCCTTTCCTGTCAAAAACGTCCCACTGTTTGAAATAGCACTTGAGGCTTCGCTCCAATGTAATGATCCAGAAGCAATCGTGAGAGGGAAAAGAAAAAAAATTCCTGTTTAAGGACTAGCCTGCTTATCCAATGCCAGCAGGTTAAGAGAGAAATAATCCCAGGAAAGTGGAGTGGGAAAGTACTTGCCTCGGTCCCCAAGAAGGGAAACCAGTGCGGAATAGCGCCTGTAATATTTAGGCATAAACTTGAAGCCAGCTGTTTAAAATGGCGGGAAGGCAGAATCTCCAATGTTAAAATGCCTGAGCAGTTTAACGAGCCACTGCTGCTGACTCTCTAGAATGTCAGACAAATGATCCTGTCAGTCGGAACGGCAAGGAGAAGTGAGCCCTGGCTGTGAGCGTTCCGGCAAGATCGCAAAGATAAGATGATCGGGGAATTAGATAGGCTAATTGCCTGAAGTGCAATCAGGCTGCCTGCAGGCTCCACCAGTCACAAAGACCTGCTCTCAACTGATCAGGGTATAACCTAATAAAGCCACAAGCCTTGAAATTGCCAGAATAGGGGGAAAATTTGCAAGCCGAATTAACCCAAGAGCAAACCTGAATCTTGACTAGCTGAATCAGAAACCGTTCCAGTCAGGGAGTGCACAACCTCTGTCCACGAAGGCTGAGCTAAAACTGGGGGACAGTGGGGAGATGTTCCATGGAGGAGGAGGAACGTCCCGGAGTTTTAAGCCCAGCCTTTCCAGAAGAGACTGAAGCACCTCCCACTTCTGGATGCTCTGAACAGCTTATGGGAGAAGCATTGCTGCAGCTGCTAAGTGAGTAACATGGTTGTTAGTGACCAGCACGGATTCCCCAAAGCAGGCTGGGAACTATTTGTTTAATTAATATGATCAATTAATAGAGAGATACAGCTTAGATGAATAGAGTTAGTGTATATATTTGTTCAGATGGTTAAACAAATCAGGACCAAATTAACAATTTCTGGAACGGATCCTTGGACCTGGGTTAGTTCTGCAAGTTTAAAATATAGGTCCGTGATGGCGAACCTTTGGCATGAATGCCACAGGTGGAACGCCATTTTGTGCAGGCACGCGAGACACAGGCAAACTTACCTGCACTGCGCATGCGCACAACTCCCAGCTGATTTCTGGCCCATTTGAGGCCTTTTTTGGCCTCTCAGAGGCTCAGGGGAAGTTTCGTCACTTTCTGTATTTTCAGAAATACCGGAAGTGATGAAACAGGCCCTTTTTTTGGCTTCCAAAGGCTGCAGAGGCTTCCCTTGAGCCTCTGGGAGGCTGAAAAAGGCTCGAATGGGTAGAAAATCACCTGGTAGGCACAATGCAGGTAAGGGGGCGGCAGGGAATGGGGCGGGGATAGCGTGCGCAGGGAGTGTGTGGGGGGGCATGCATTGCCTTCTGGGTGCTTGCATGAGAGCATGCACAATTTTTGGCAGAGGAACCCGAAAAGGTTACCCACCACTGATATAAGTAGTCCTTGAATTACAACCACAACTGAGCCCAAAATTTCAGTTGTTAAGTGAGACATTTGCTACGTGAGTTTTTCCATTTTATTACCTTTCTTGCCAGAGATGTGAAGTGAATCACAGCAGTTGGTAAGTTAGCAATTTGTTTGTTAAATGAATCTGGCTTTCTTATTGAACTTGCTCAACAGAAGATTGCAAAATTTGGTCACATGTCCGAATTATGAACATGTGATCATGGGGGGGAATGTTACAATGGTCGTAAGTGTGAAAAACGGTCATACGTCACTGTTTTCAGTGCCACTGTGTCGGAAGGCTGTAAATTGAGGACTACCTTATGGTTGGGTAACCTGTCCTGAGTTAATGCCCAAGCCCTGAAATAAATGAAAGGGAACCCTCCCATCCTTACAGAGGCGTGTTTCCTTCCGAGTCCTGTAAGTTGATCGACGCTTTGTGCTTCAGAAGGATCTGCATCATTTTCAGGTTCCCTTTGGAGGCTGCTCTGTGTAATGGGGTTGAGGCCAAGTGATCCTTTGCATCTGGATTAGCTTTGTTCTCCAGCAGCATCAGCGCAATCTATGGGTGAGAGGAGAAAAAGATGTGTGAACCGTTTGCTTTTGAGATGTAGGAAAAAAGAACCAAGCCACAATGCAAAATCTAACCTATAAAAGGAGAAAAGACTATAAAGATCATAAGTGAACGATCAGATGAGGAGAGAACTTGTTGTGGCCGGCTGGCGGCTGATGGCGCTGGCAGCAGAGTCAGACAGTGACTGTTCTGACCCAGGCTTCATCAATCATAATTAATCATAAACTTGTTTTAAAAGCAAAACCTGTTTTATTGCACTGCTGGGAATTGTTTGCCAGAACTAATCTTAAACAGTCCCCCAAGATAAGCACAGACCTTCCAGTTCTGTGGAATGCTGCCAAAAACAGAAGTATCCAATTAACTATAAAAGAAACCAACCTAAATATAAGAAAAAAACAACCAAAGTTACAGAGTTTCAAGGAGGACTCAAAATCTATCAAACTACTTTGCTTCCTGCAAAGGTTTTGTCATTGAGGTCTGACTTTTATCCCTTATGGGGGGCCCAATCACCTCCCAGCCTTACTCCCGAGTTGTCCCTTTTGTTTCAGTTGCTCTTACCTTCTAGCAGCTCTGTACATACATACACTGGGAACAGGCTCCCTTTGTTCCTCAGCCTCACTGCTACCAGACTCTGGAGGCTCCAAAGGCAGCACCCCATTCCCAGATGGCCCTGGCCCCATCTCTGCATCGGACACAGGACCCTCGTCGGAGTCCTCTCCAGACTCCCTGATTGGTCCCCTTTCTTCCTCACTGTCTGATTCCGCTGCCATCTGCACCCGTTTCCGGTGAACCACAACACTGAGGAGGTTGGGGAAGAATCTGGGCCAGTCCTGGAGGCTGAAGAAGACTCGGGCGAAGGCTCTGCATCAGAGGCAGAGATGGGGCCAGGGCAGGCTAGCAGTTATCAGCTGCCTTCAGGGTCGGACAGCAGTGAGGCAGAGGAGTAGCTGGAGCTGGTTCCCAGTCTGCGCATGTGGTCAACGTGAGAGTAAGGCCACAGGTGGATGGTGAATGGCCCCTTCTATAGGGATTAAAAGAGGAAGAGCAAAAGGGGATGGGCTTTTGCAGGAAACAGTTCGTTTGTTGCAGCAGTGTGAAGATCTGTCTGTGCATCTCAGAGACTCTGTGCTGAGCCCTTCCTTGTCAGCACTGCATTTGAAAGTATTTACTTGGCAGCTCTCCAACCTAGATAAAGTCTGTGCACCCTTGAAAGACTTTGGCTTAATGTGAATGCAAGAAATTCACCTTCATTTAATAAAAGGGGTTTTGCCAGGACAAAAAGTCTGCTTTGTGCTTTTTGGGGAAGCCTGGAGACACTTTGCTGTCTCTTGGTCCTGTTGTAACCACCTCTTGTAAGTCGAAGACTGACTTCTCAGCTCCTTGTACTCATTGGTAGTACTCACAGTGCAATAAATAAGGACATACATTCAATTTTGCAGCTACTAAGCTTGTTGGATGAGGAGGCACAAAAACAGCCAGGGAAGCAATTAAAACCAAAGCGATTGAAGCGATGGAAACAGGCCCCTTGTCAGTCAACAGAAGTGCTGGTTTACTCCCAGATTATCAAGTACTTATATGGTGAGGAATTGACAGTACAAGGAAACAACAGCCAATGATTTAATAGACAGCCATCAACACCCCAATCAACATCTAAAAATCCACATGCAACAGGCACCACTTGAATACCTCAAACAGAACAGCCTCTGCTAGAGAGAAGTTCCCTGAAGATGGGCTCCAGCATGAGTCTGAAACAATAGTGGGATCCTATCTGTTCCACTACCGTTTCAGTGATTGCACGCGCACCTAACACACATGTGCAGCTTTCCACACACCAGCTGAGGCCTGCAGCGCCAATCATCTCAGAGGAGAAAGAAAAGCACAGGGGCAGGTGGGAGGGCCAATCCTGTGCTTCTTTCTTCTTTCTCCTCTTAGCTGATCGTCGGAAGCTTTTTTTTACTACCAGTTCGGCTGAACCAATCTGAACCGGTAGCATACCACCACTGGTCTGAAAGCTCGGAAGACAAAACCTCTGCTCTGGATGATTGACTCAAATTGGATCCTGCAACATTATCCTGGGACACACTGATTCACCTTCACTTGGAAAAGACTATAAAGGCTAGTACTGCTGATATTTTCTAGTTTGGTAATGAATCATCTGCTCCAAGAAGACAAACCAAGCTCCGAGAGCACCAAGGATCCCTCAAAATCTAACCTCCTGCTTATTCTTCGACGCGGCGTAATGCAGCGGGGTGCAGCCGTTCTGATTGGTGGCGTTCACTTCAGCGCCTTTCTGAAGGAGAGCTTTCACAATTTCATCCCGGCCAGCCGATGCGGCAATATGCAAAGGGGTCCAGCCAGCCTGGAGAAAGAAAAAAAGACGATATAAATCCTTCCATTCCGCACCATCCAGTCAGAGCTGAAGAAGCTTCTGGGATGAGAAGTGAAATGTTTTCAAAGAAAACCAAGAAGGTCCAGTTGCTTCCTGAAACAGCACCTTTGAGACAACCATGACCTGGATGACTGGGAATCTCCACAAACATAATCACAACAGATTTCAAATTTCCTCTCTACAGGGATGGTGCTAGAGGAGCAGGCACTGGCTGGTGGCTTTTGCTCACTTGCCTTCTGGAATGTAAGAATACAAATCAAGCAGTTCATCGACATTTCAATGATTTAGGGGCAGAAGGGGACGCAATGGTTCAGTGGTTAAACACACTGAGCTTGTCAGTTGGAAAGCTGACAGCCTGGGTTTGAGACCGGAGCGCTGCACTATGGAGCAAGCTCCTGTTCCTTGCTCCAGCTCCTGCCCACCTAGCAGTTCAAAAGCATGCAAATGCGAGGAGATAAATAGTACCACTTCAGTGGGAAGGTAACAGTGTTCTGTGCTGGACACATGACCATGGAAGCGTCTTTGGACAATGCTGGCTGCCTTGGTTAAGAAACAAGGATGAGGAGCGCCCCCTAGAGTCAGACATGACTGGAGAGGGGAAACCTTTACCTTTAGGGCCAGATATGGGGGGAGAAGATTGGGACAATTACTAGGTATTTACCCTGAGACCTTCCCTTGTGGGGAGAGAAAACTGGGGGTGGAGACAAGTAGTGGCTGCTGACAGCTATCATCTAATTCCCAGAGAGAAGCCGATTCAAAACTGCTCTTTCAGAAGAGCGATTGGGGAAAGTGTGGAGTAGATGGATCCCTGAGCAGTCGGGGCTTGAAGGAAGAACTCTTCTCGAGAAGATACAGGTAGTCCTCAAGTTACAACCACAATTGAACCCAACGTGAGAAATTTGTTAAGTGGCTTTTGCCCCATTTTATGACTTTTCTTGCCACTTTTGTGAAGTGAATCACTGAAGTTGTTAAATTGGTAACCTGGTTAAACGAATCAGGCCTCCCCCATAGTCTCTGCTTGTCAGAAGATGGCAAAAGCTGATCACTGGAACACTACAGTGGTCATAAAATGAACCAGTTGTCAAGTATCTGAATTTTGATCATGTGACCACAGGGATGCTGCAGCGATTATAAGTGTGAAAAATGGTCGTCACTTTTTTCAAATGCCACTGTAACTTTGAACTATCACGAAATGAACTGTTGTAAGTCGAGGTCTGCCTGTTTATGTAGGGCAGTTATGGCAAAGCCAAAAGTACATGAATGGTTGACCAAATTAGCACCATGAACTGGAGGTGCTCCGTCCATATTCATGAAGAAAAACTGCCGTTGTTAAGCAAGCGTCACAGTCACTAAGTGAATGCTGAGATCAAATCAACTCTGGTTTCCATCAAAATATCAAAAAACCAGAATCTTGTTCCCACAGGGCACTGCAACAGCCGTACAGGTGGTTACAGAATGCGCAAAGATGGTTACAGAATACGCAAAATGTGATTATAGGGGATGGGGAGGACATCAGAATGTCAACACTGGGTTGTAAGTCCGATTTTGGGGGTCCATCGTAACTTTGAACAGTTACTAGGTGACCAGTTGTAAGTCACGGACTATCTATATTTGGTCATTCTTCACTCATGAAGCATATGCCTTTCATTTTCTTTTTTTTTTCCAATATTTTTTTATTTTTATCTTTTACAAACATCTCTTTTGGTGAACAGTGCGATTCCAGATTTTTACACTTCCATACAAACATGACCATAATTACATATCGATCTTACATATTCATTTTCTTATCGTATCATTATATTTTCCATTTTCTATGAATTTTCACAAGTATTCTTATGTTTTTCACATTTATTTTCTCCATTTTTAATTCATATTCTAGCCTATTCTGTTTTTCTTCAATTGTACTCCTATCTTCTTTATATAATATCTTAAAATTCTTATTTCTTAATCTATTTTCATTATATTTTTATATTTGTCATATTTGCAATTTCATCATATATTATTTCATTATTCAGTAAACTCCATTTTAATTTTAATAATTCAAAACATTTTCCCCTTAATTTGAGTGTACCATCCTTTTGTCTTATACATTATTCTATTTACTCCCCTTTAATTCACATTAAAAATTACCACAATATAATCATTTTTAGTTATGACCTAAATACTACATATCACATATACATTTTAGGTTATCTTCCATTTTCTATGAGGAAAAGTTTTCCACTTTGATGGAGTTCCCATGCAAAAGCTATAGATTTGCACTCCAGGGAAGCAGAAAGGGCTTAAAAATTTCTTTCCAAAAAGAGAAGGCTATCCTAATAGAATCCGCATCGTCAGATGAAAAAATATAAGTAGTCCTTGACTTACAACAGTTCATTTAGTGACCGCTCAAAGTTACAATGTGACTGAAAAATGTGAGTTATGACCATTTTTCATACTTACAACCATTGCAGCATCCGCATGGTTATGTGATTCAGATTCACTTAGCAACTGACTCATATTTATGACATTTGCAGTGTTCTGTGGTCATGGGATCCCCTCTGACAATCAGTGTCAACGGGGAAGCCAGATTCACTTAATGACCATGTTACCAACTTAACTGCAGTGATTCACTTAACAACTGTGGCAATGTCAGAGTATATTCATTAACTGACAGAGACATGGTTAACAAAGTCAGCAAGTGAGTAAGCACGGCAACAGACCAGCCAATGAGAGCTGACAGCATGGGTGTGGTTTGGCTCTGTGCTTTGCTGAGAATTGAAACTGAAACTAGAGTTCTGCTCTTAGCTGCTGCTGCTTGTGTTTTTGCTTATGTTACCTTGAAAGAATCTACAAATGGTATTGTAAACTTTACTCTTATTATGTTTATAAAGAAGTTAACGATCCTGCTGAATCAGTCATCTGTGTGTTTTCTGGACTTGAACTTCTGCTGCAAACTCTTAACAGGCAAGAAAGGTTGTAAAATGGGGCAAAAGTCACTGAAGAAATGTTTCAATCAGCAACCCAAATGTTTGGCTCAATTGTTAATTGTAAGTTGAGGACTTACAACCCACCAACTACAGAGATCCAGAACCACAGCAATGCATACTTTCCAACCTGCAATAATGGTTACATCAACAGAGTTCCTAGCAGAGAACGACAGAAAGGTACACAGCCCCATCAATTGTTTGTAAATAGAAAATAAAGACAAATGGTGATACTTACATCATCCTTGTCATTAATAGGCACTCCCAGACTTAGCAAAAAGTCAGCAATATCTGAATGACCAGCTGAACAGGCCCAATGTAGAGCTGTCCTGTTGTCCTGAATGGAGAAGACAAGATTATGTCAACAATCTTTTTGTTTACAGGCATGAAGTCAACAGATACAGCAGGGGAAGAGGATGGTGCCATGAAGAGACCACTTCATCCTTCAAAACAGCTTATCCTACTGAAAACCCTTCCAAATAAGAGAACTTCAGTTCCCACAATTCCCCAAATTGCATGGTCCTTATTGAGAATTCTGGTGCTGAATCTTATATTTGGGAGTCACCTAGCCTTGAGGAAGTTTTCCCTCTATAGATCACTCCTTTCAAAGCCACACTTTATAATGAAGTTGCTGCTCTTTTAAAAGTATTTAAGAGCCATGCTGGTGCAATGGTTAGCACGCAGTAGTGCAGGCTAACTCATTACTCATTCCAGCAGTTCAATTCTGAGCAGCTCCAGGTTGACTCAGCCTTCCATCCTTCCGAGGTGGGTAAAATGAGGACCCAGATTGTTGGGGGTAAGAGGATGACTCTGTGCACTGGTTGGAGAGGGCTGGAAAGCACTGTGAAATGGTATACAAGTCTAAGTGTTATTACTATAGCTATTCCAAGCAACTCAATATGTACAAAATTTATTGTTGTATTTTTCACATAAAATCCTGAGAAAACATCCTTTGATCTTGAATATTTGTTCCAATGAAAATTTTGTGGGGAAAAAAAAGTATCTTTGGGGGAATGGCTATTGTTTTGCCAATATAGTACATAAAGATTTTTATGAAGATTAGTCTGTATAAACAGTGAAAACATTGAATCTAAAATTGATAAACCTAACAGTAAATGGAATTAAATGGGACTAACCCCAATCAAAGGGCTAATTGCCAAAAGAAACATTCTCAAGGAATTGCACGGCACATATATTTTGTCAACTTTACAGGCGCAATATACCTACTAGCTACGCTGCATGTCACTTTTAAAATATCACTATCAATTAATCAAGGTGCCACAAGATGTCATTTTTATGAAAATAGGCTAAAAGCCAAGCATAGAGCAGTTTTGCTAAGTCCTGTGAATGAAACTTCCTTTTAGCTGAATATTGCATTTGTGTATCTCTCAGAAGAGTCCAGGATCAAAACCAT
>BLBF01000058.1:17266860-17279700 GCA_015471245.1 Laticauda colubrina
GCCGTTCCAAGAGACACTGAAACTGATCACAATCGGCTCTAAAGCTGTATAGTGTTTCAGAGACCGAATCCTCCCTTTTGAAACCCTGCCTAGATTTTAAGAACTGAATGAAGAAGACAGCTGGAGTGCAACACTGACACTAGAGGTGTATTTGGCAGGAATATGAGAGAAGACTTCTTCCAAACACTGGAGCTTCCTGACAAGCCAAATCAACAAACAAAAATGCTCTTTCTCAGATAATTTTTTGATTTTTATGAAGTTTCCTGAGGTCTATTTTAACTGGCAGATGGTGATTTAATTTCAAGGACCCTTTTTTTCAACTATTTTGCATTCTGCTTTGACTACAACTGTGTCATCAACCCAGAAGCTGACCAGGCTGTGGCCATTATCTTTTCTATAGTTTTTTTCTACACAGATTTTATTCAGAGGCTTCAGACTTGACACAGCCTGGAGTTGAGGGGCAGGGAGGGGGGTGTAGAGATAACTGGGATGCTGTAGCCAAAATAAAATTATTTCCCCTGGGAACCAAGGACGTTGCTGCAGGTGTTTGGAAGGTGAAGACTGAAGGCCACCAACAATCAGACTGTGTGCTGATTGGATCATGACACAAATCAGCTCTAAAGCTGCATATCACGTGGGACTATAGTATTTCAGAGATAGAATCCTCCCTTTTCAAACCCTGCCTAGATTTTAAGAACTGAATGAAGAAGACAGCTAGACTGCCACACTGACACTAGAGGTGTATTTGGCAGAATATGAGAGAGGACCTCTTCCAAATACTGGAGCTTCCTGGCAAGCCAAATCAACAAACAAAAATGCTGTTATTCAGATGAACCTTTGATTTGTATGAATTGTCAGTATTTTCTTTTTACAACCTACAGGGCAGTCCATCTGTTGCAGAAGACAATTGAAATTCTTATCTCACTAGCATTTGGGAAGACCATATAGCTATTTGTGATTCAACCACGCAGTTAAACAAACCATGGCTGATGTGCAAATCTCCTAGTAAGTGTCCAAAGCCACCCAGGACCTGAGTCGGCCCAGTTGCATCAAGTGCTGGTCTGTTTAACTGAATTATGTTGTTGTGAATTTGAATACCTTATACTGTTTCAATACACTGACATTTATGTAATGCTGCATTGATTGAAGGTTATCAACATTATAATGTTTCAGTAACTATAACTGGCATTTCTCAATCTTGGCAACTTTAAGATGCCTCGCCTTCCTTCAATACCAAAATTCCACAAGCTAAGGGTGAGAAGACTGACTTAGACTACAGTCCTCAACTTACGACCATAATTAAGCCCCAAATTTCTGTTGCTAAAAGAAACATTTGTTAAGTGGGTTTTGTCTCATTTTCAACTTTTCTTGCCACAGTTGTTAAGTGAATCCTTGCAATTAATTTTTCCCCTAGATTTTGTTCCATTGTACTTTATTAATTTGATTCTTTATGTTAGTTTTTATTGTTTTTTTTTTCAATTTTAAATATGGTTTTATATTCTGTAAGCCACCTCAAGTCGCCAGGCGGCAATATAAATTCAATAAATAAATAAAGTTAGTAACACTGTTGTTAAGTGAATTTGGCATCCCCATTGATTTTGCTAAGCAGAAGGTCGCAAAAGGTGCACATCTGACCCTGGGACACAACAGCTGTCGTAAATATGAGTTAGTTGCCAAACATCTGAATTTGATCATGTGACATGAAGATGCTCCAATGGTTGTGTGAAAAATAGTGGTAAGGCACTGTTTTCAGTGCTGTTTTAATTTTGAACAGTCACTAAATGAACTGTTGTAAGTCAAGGACTACCTGTATTTTAGCAATATTGGTTACAATTGGTTACAATTGGATGCCAATATTGAGTGTAATTGGACATTTTTATTCATAATTGGATATCTAATATACCATACCACTACCGATTGCATCGAAGTTATGTGGTACAATAAAGGTTTTGGTCTTAATTCCTTACTTTTTAGGTCTCCACTCTATTATTTGTACATATTGATAAAAAAAAAAACCTGGTTTGCTGAATAAGCCACAATACAAAACCTCTCTCAAACCAGCCCTTTAAGCTTAATTAATGCTTAATGCCCAGGGCTTAATGCCCTGGACCAAATCTGTGGTTGGGAAGCCATATTTAAGCCCTGCAAAACAAGCTCATAGAGGGTCTGTTAGACAAGCCAGGATCCAATAAACCGTGGTTTGAGATGTCAAGGCCACGTTCTCTCCCGCTTACCAACCTGATCGGCGCGTGTTGCCAGGCTCCGGTTGGCGACCAGCCGCTCCTTGAGCTCCTCCAGCTGCCCCGCGTAAGCCAAGTTACAGAGTTCCACGTTGGACACAGAACCACCGCCCTCTTGTCCCTCCATCCCGGAGACTGAAGATTTTTCCCACCGCGCGCCTGCGCAAGATTCCACGACGCGAGAAGCGGGTAGAGCCGACCGTCCCCTCTCTACCAATCCAGAGGGGCAATCGCAAAACGAGCGACCAATAGACCACGGCGTCCCCGCCCCCCCCCCCCCCCCCCACGGTCCAGCTCCTCCCACTTCTCCGAACGTGGTCTTCCCTCGCGCGCGGGCGCCGCGGGAAGCATTTGGGGGGCTGATGGGAATTGGAGTGCGCGGAGCCGAGAAGAAAAGTGCAGGGGCGCGCGATGCAGACCACAATTCCCGGCGTGCGCCGCGCGGGCGGAGATAGCCGTAGTCGTGTTGTTTTCCGCGGGTGGGAGGGAGGAGGAGGCTGGGCGCTGCCGCCGCCTGAGGGAAAGAAAGGAAGCGGCCGAAGAAGGCGGCGGCGCGGAGATGAGAGGATGGTGGTGGCGGTGACGCGGAAGGAGGATGGAGTCTGGTGAGGCCCGGCCTTGCCCAGGGAGCGGGACGCCTCTCGGGGCGGGAGGGGAGCTGGGCGAGGCAGAAATGTTTCCCCCTTCTCAGGTTCAGCCCCCCCCCCCCGCCGCCTTCAAAGCAGCTGTCCTCAGCCTGACGTTGAACTCCAACTCCCATCGTCCCCAGCCGGTCTTCAGCTCTCCCCCCCCCCCGGCAGCGTCAGGTTGGACTTCTTTCCCCATCATCCTCAGCCACTGTGGCCCTAGACATCTCGGCGCCCAAATAGGTTGGACTCCGCTCCCATCATCCTCAGCCAACACGGCTGTTTGAAGAGCTTCCCCAACCTGGTATCTTCTAGAGGGGCTGGAGTCCTCCCATCATCCTCAGCCAACATGGCGGTAAGGGCTTCCCCAGACGGGTATCTTCCAGAAGGGTTGGGCTCTGCTTTCATCATCATCAGCCGTTTAAAAGTCTTCTCCAGCCTGGTACTTTCCAGACAGGTTGGACTCTGCTCCCATCATCCTCAGCCAACAAGGCTCTTTAAAGAGCTTCCCCAGTCTGGTATCTTCCTCCCATCATCCTCAGCCAACCAGGCTGTTTAAAAAAGCTTCCCCAATCTGTTATCTTCCAGAGGGGTTGGAGTCCTCCCATCATCCTCAGCCAGCAAGGGTGGGAAGTAGAAGGAGGATATGTTGCCTTGAGTTCCTGAGTGACAAGCAAGGGATAACTTAAATATATATCGATGCTTGTCTATGGGTGACTGGGAATGTTTGAGGATGGAAGACCCTTACAATAGATGGAGAGGAACATGTTCCAGGATATAGGTGCTTCTCAAAGTTAGGTAAATTATGCAAAATTAGATAAAAGTGCTTTTTCTCTGGGCAATGGACCCATGAACTCATTTCCCAATCACAACAGGGATATTTAAACTGACTTACAGGATTTTTACCTACATGAAGTAAAAAGGATTTTCTGATAAGAGGTATTGGGTAACAGAAAGTTTGGGAAGCCGTGCCATAAATAAGTAACCCCGCAGAATCTACAACTGGCTTCAACTCCATTCTCACTCCAGCAGTCAGGTTTTTTTTAGATCTAATAAATTTCACAAACATGACGTGGGCTTTTGGTTTGCTCGTTTTGAATTGCAGTCCAGTGCATCAGGCAGCTGGGGCAATCGAGGGAAATTCTTGAGCTGACTATTGCAGTGCTTATATACATTTCAGCAACTACCTGAAGCATGTAGTGTGAACGTGTTGCAGTCTCCACAGTCTAGTATGGAAAGACAATGTAAGCATTATGGGGCTGAGAGAGAGAGATTTATAAATTGCTGATGGAAGTGAATTTCAAGCAAGTAACCTCTCGACTTCTATTTCAATCTCCTAGACCCAGTGTGTGAAACCAGTTATTTCCTTACCTTGGGAAATAAGTGTACCAAGGAGAGATTAACAAACTTCTGGTGCTGAATAATATTATAAAATGAACAAAGAAATCTGTGAAGTTGTATAAAAAATAGATTATGTATGACCAATACTGATTTTAGAAGATTGTAGTGTCTAGAAGTGAGAGAGATAGGGGAGAAGAGACAGAATGGTATAGTAGTAGTTAAGGCATCAGGCTGGAAACTGGGAAATTGTTAGTTCTAATCCTGCCTGAGGCACAAAGCAAGCTGGGTGAATTTGGGCCAATCCTTCTCCCTCAGTCCCAGGAAGAAGGTTGCAAGGGAAAACCACTTCTGAAATCCTGCCAAAAAAACTGCCGGACTTGTCCAGGCAATTGCCAGGAGTTAACACTTACTTGAAAGCACTAAAAATAAAATAAGTGTCTGAAAAACAAAGACGGCTCCATTTATATAACACATTACAGTAAACTTAGTTGGAGGTTATTTGAGTTAAACTATTTCTCTTCAGGTAGGGCTGCAACTACTACAGCAATTTTAGCCAGTGGAGAATATCTCCCATGGTGTGTAATAATAATAAAAAAAAATCCCTATGAAAGCTTGAGATAGATACCATACCGTACTGTTCAGTTGTAAAATATTTTTTAATGAATCTGTTATTCTTACATAAAGAAGCTGGTTTGCATCAGCTTTTATGTTATAGCATATTTTGAATATTAAACTATGCTGTTTTAAATATTAATAGCTGTTTTTGTTGATTTGAAATTAATACATTGCATTAAAGTTTTTGTTATTTAAATAGACTGGAGGGAAGGCTAGTACAGGATTTTAACTATGTAGAATATGGATACAATTACAAGTACAGTATTGGTGTTCTTCCTACTCCGTGTACGGAATATTTGCATGTGTGGGTACATGATAGAAACAGGGCGTGAAGAGAGAGTTTCCTAGTTAGATAGATCTGTGTGTATAGTAGTTAGAAGGAAAGTTTGTTGGAATTTTTGCTGTGGAGTCTTCTAAATTCATTTTTAGTTGAAATTTCAGCGGTTTAGTATCAGATTCACCTGGTTATAGTCTGCAGTTTTCTTTGGAAAAGCATCATTCCTTAAATTATATCATACAGTTCTGTGTACAAGTACCTAGTTTACTTTTATATAACTGCACTGTCTCCCCCCTAGAATCCTAAAGTGATATACAGGTCTTCAACTTAAAACAATTCATTTAATGATTATTCAAGGTTATAATGGCACTGAAAAAAGTGACTTATGACCATTGCAGCACCCCCCCATGGTCACATGATCAAAATTGAGTCACTTAGCAACTGACTTATTTATGACTCTTGCAGTATCCCAGAGTCATTTGTTTCTCTTTTGCAACCTCCTGACAAGCAAAGTCCATGGGGAAGCCAGATTCACTTAACAACCGGGTTATTAACAACGGCAATGATTCACTTAACTGTGATAAGAAAAGTCCCCAAATGGGGCAAAACTCACTTAACAAATGTCTCACTTAGCAACATAAATTTTGCCTTCCATTATGGCCATAAGTCAAGGACTACCTGTACTGTCATTTAATGATCATCATGATTCTAAACATCTTAATATGTTTTGTGATTAAATGAGGTGCTTTTACTTGTTTGGGACTAAAAGTGAAGCTTTTACGAAAAACTAGTCTAGATTGTGGTCAACCACACAGTGCCAGCAGTTCCTCAGTACTGTATTCTCAGCCCATTTGGGAGGCTCATGGGTAGAGAAGACTAAACGCATGTTAGGGACCTGAAGAACAGCAAGCATGCACATTGCAGCTAATCAATGTTACTGTAAGAGATTTGGGGTGGAGAAAAAGACACTCTATTCTTTTTGTTTGCAAATTATTCATAATACAGGGTATCTAGAATCTTAACTATATTCTGCTTTTTGGCCTTGGGTCAAAGTAAATTTAACTTTTTTAATACTGTACATCAAGTTTACTTAGGCAGCAAGTGAGTAGGTTTTACAGATGACCCTGTTCCAGTGTGAAGTCCTTCCATGAGGTGCTCTCCGTCTAGAATTATAGGTATCAAGGTAGCCATAATGATCCTTAGGTGTCAAATTGTGCATTGTAGAGTCATGACCCCAAGCTCTGCCCTTTTGTACTTGTGTCTCAAAGACAAAAGATCTTCTGAGGAGCAAAGTTCATGTTGTGACATATACTTTATCCCTTGCTCCTTGAAGACAGTCATAGAGAGGGGAGATGGGGTGACCTTTAACTCCCCAAATGCTCCGGAAACTACTGCAGAGGTCATAAGGGGAAGCTGCTTCTCCTGACTGGTCAATATTGGACTATTGCAGAAGGTTTATATATGGCTTATAATGTGTGGCACTTCTTAAGTAACCATTTATTGGATTCTACTGCTGGAGGCATTATCTGTACAATTAATCCTAATGATAGCTGAAACCAAGGAGCCAACCAATCTTGGCATTTGGGTGCATGAATTACGAGAATTTTACCAACATGCTTGAGGCAAGATTATTTTTTTAAAGCATAGTTTTAAAGCTGAAATATGAACATTTAGAATGCTTCCTTTCTTGTTGGAAATATAATTGGGACTTGGCAAATGGGAGTCTAATTTGGATGGTTTTCCTAGAAGATATTAATGTGTCAAAATTAGCTGATGGATGACATTATAGTCCTTGGTGTAGTGTCAATCTGAACTTGCAAGGAGCAGGATAAACATGTTTTCAAGCATGAGGAATTCAACACTAAAATGCCCACATTGTTTCTACTATTTACACAACCTTATTACTTACTCTCTTGTATGCCTTCTAAGAATCTTATTCTATTCATGATAATTAATATGCAACTACATGTCACATTCTTTTTGCATTAAAAAATGCCATAGTTTTCAAAATATATTTTATTACTGGTACTAAATGAGAATTGAATTAAGCACATAGTCCAGTTGGAAGTCTTAGGACTCTAGACTTAGGCTTTGCAAAAGAGTATGCTGAAAATGAAAGGCATACACCTTTATCCTTAAAAGCATTTTGGGTTTCAGAGAACCCTTTGTGGCCCTTTTCATCTCTTTAAATTATTTGGTCATGTTTACTTGGTGGAAATAATTTAAAACAATCCCAAAGGTAATTTTTCCAAAAGGCAATTGGACTTTATTGGTTTTTTTTCTTGCAAAATGATTCTCCATCTGTCAGAACAGAAGAAGCTTCTTGGATGAGAAGCGAAATATTTTTAAAGGAAAAAAAAAACAAGATAGTCCAGTTGCCTTTTGGAAAAAACATCTTGAGGACAACCATAACCTGGATGGTTGAGAATCTCCATAGATAAACTCAAAGCAGTATTTGATCAGTACATTTAATTCTACTTTGGATTTCAAATCTTAGATCAATTTCTGAGGTTACTTTCGTTTTGCTAAACTAAGGGTCGGGGTGAGGGGGAGGAGAATGAGAAAATTAAACATCCACACAGTTTCCAAAACATTTCTTCCTGTTCTGAGGGGTAGCTTGTGTTGATTGTTGTAACTGGGGGAGGAATTAGAAGAAGGAACTGACTTTGAGGTAATCTCTTTTAACCCTTCTAGGCAGTTGGGGATTGGGTCTCAAAGGATAGACCGCAGTATTTAATATTTGCCTGTGGCCAAAATAGATCAGCTTTCATCATCACATTATGACATGGAAATAGCATAGCTCATTGTCTGACTAAATGTAAGAGGAATTACTTTCAGTCTTTTAAAAGCAAATGAGACCTGAGTGCATGTAGGAAACTCAATCCAGGGCAAGATTGCATGAGATTCCTGTGAATTTGGGATACAAATCTCAAAGTCTCCTCCACAGTTACTAATTTGTAATGTTTAATGTAACATGCAAAATGTAAAATGCTCAATAAATAGAAACACATGGGATGCATTATAGACTTGTGTGCAACTAAAACAAATTTATTTTTTGGCTAGGCTATTCCGACTTTTTGGAGGGTATCCTCAGAGAGTAAATGAGCAAATCCTCTGTGTAGAAAAAGTTGCCTGTTCTGGGATTAGTTCTAAAACAAATTCTGTTTCTGATATTTATTTATTTGATGTTCAGTTTAAAGTACAGCATTTGACATCTTAATTGTATATTGTGTATAAGAGCTGTGGTGGTGCAGTAGTTAGAATACAGTATTGCAGGCTAATTCTGCCAACTGCCAGCAGTTCAATCCTGACCAGCTCAAGGATGACTCAGCCTTTCATCCTTTCTAGGTCATTAAAATGAGGATCCAGATTGTTGGTGAAACATGCTGACGCAGAGAGGGCTGTAGAGCACTGTGAAGCTGTATATATGTCTAAGTGCTATTGCTGTAGTTAAAGAAGTGTATTTATGGACATATATTCTGTAAATCAAATATGTATCTACCATAGTTAAAAATTACTTTTTTTACTTTAGTCGATTACTTAGAAGACCTTCCTGAGACAGATGAGCCTGCCTGGATTTTAGGAAGACAGCACCACCTGAAAACTGGTAAATTTGGAATTAAAAGCTACATATTACTTCTCTGGCAATCTCTAGAAAGAGTAGAAATCCTTGAAAGTCGACATAACGCAAGGTATTAATTACAAATGCTTTAAGAGCACTTAAAGTAAAAAAGTTGAGGAAGAAGACAGGTTTAAAAGACAAGATTCCACTTTGAATTGAAAGGAATTAAGCAAGAGACAGAGGGGAAAAAAACCTTATTTCTATAATGAACTATCAGATACTGCATTGGCTTTGACGAATGAAAAGGGAATTGGGGGGAAATGTAACTTTTCAATAAGGGAGAGGTCATTTGGAAACAAGTTTTACACTTCTGAATGCCTGAATGTCTTCTTGGCTCAGTAGAATATGGCAGGAGTACAACATTTGTGTTCACCTGCTGTTACTTTTTTCAATTCTAGAAAAATCTAAGCTGCTTTCAGATATTGGCTCTCGTCTTTGGTTTACCTACAGAAGAAAATTTTCACCCATTGGTAAGTTTTGCTTCCTAGCCAGATGGGGTTTTGCTCCTCTCAGTCCCTTCTGTTTGTGAAAACATGAATTTTATTAGAGAATGACCCAGTTATTCTGAATAAGAGCTCTTGCCAGTATTAGTGGATTTTTTTTGTTTTTTTAAAAAAAGGCCTTGGCTATATCTGCTTGTCCCTGATGGAGAGGTTTGCTCAAGGCAGAACAGACCCTGCACTTTTAGCCCTAAGCCTAGATCCAGCAAACCCTTCAGAGCAGGAGTGTCAAAAACCTGTGGCCCACAAGCAGGATGCGTCACACACTGGCCATGCCCACCCCTGGTTTAGCAAAGGGGAAAAGTCGCCATATATTATGTGACGACAACATGACACCACGAGTTTGACACCCCTGCTTTGGAGTCTGACACGGTTGTCTTGAGTGACATAAATTTCAACTTACGACCTCAACTTACGACCATATTTGAGCCTGGAATTATAATCACAAGTCATTGTGGTCATTAAATGGACCACCGTGTGACTGGATCTGATTTTTTGTCTTTTTTTTATTGAAGAGGTGGTTACACTGCAGTCATTAAGCAAACATTTGAATTGTTAAGTGAATCCATTTTCCCCAGTCAGCATTTTTTGCTGGAAACAGAAAGTAAACATAGGAAACTGGCAAAAAAAAAAGAAATCGGAAATCATTGTCATGTGACCACAAGACTCTGCAAACAGCCATAAAAGTGAGCAGGTTGCCAAGCGAGACCAGAATGCAATCACATGACCGCAGGGTTGAAGTCATCCTAACTTCAAAATTGCATCATAGATAGATTGGGATGTGTGTGTCCATTATAACAGTTACTGAATTGGTTGCAAATTGAGTTTACCTATAATCATTTAAACTGGCTCTTCCTGTGGGGGGATAAAATTGAGGCTGCTGTAGCTGGCTTTCCCCTTCCATTTAAAAGTTTATCATCTCCATCCTCTTTTACATCAGAGAAGAGCAACTTTGGATAGCCAGGAACTCTACTTAAGGTATTTGAGGATAATTGGATGGAAGCAGTGGAATGGAGTGGAAAATGATGGGTGTGGCCACATCATGCACATGGAGGAGTGGGATTTCTTTCCCCAGATTATTTGGAGCAGGGGTGTCTTTATTTCTAAAAGTATGCTTATTACAGGGTTTCTGATGGGAATATACGGTTAAAATTGAAAATAGAACCACATTTACAATTCATGTCTGTGATGTGGTTATTACATTTATGAGATTATGAAGCAAATCTTAAAGAAAAAGATTTTTGATCTTTTTTGTAAATGCCTTTGATCTTCTTCCTTGCCTATGAAATGGCCTGGTTACAAATGGCAGCAGGCAGATACAGATTCTTTTGGTTCCCGGGGTAAATCTTGGGCTCTTGATCCAAGGAAGCCTCAAGTTTTGCGTCTTTCTTTTTTATGGTGACCTAAGCATGTGCTTCTCACTCCCAAGGTGGTACAGGTCCTTCCTCAGATGCTGGCTGGGGTTGCATGTTGCGGTGTGGACAGATGATGTTGGCTCAGGCTCTGATCTGTCAACATTTGGGAAGGGGTAAGTTTCTCTCCCTGTCCCTCTCTCTCTTTCCCTCCTCCCAGGGGTGGGATTCTACCGGTTCTATAGAACTGGTTGTTATGATTCTGTGCAGTTCGGAGAACCGGCAAATGGTGCCCCTGGCTGGCTAGATGTCCATAACAACACATCTATATAGAACTTTCCATTATGGCATCTATTTAGAAAACAGTCTGCTCTAATGACCTCTGTGGGATTGGCTGAAAGTACACACAGAGTATTTTATTGCCAAAGATGCTATAGGTCACTTAGCAAATCCCACGGAAGTCATTGAAGCAGACTGTCCTCTAAGAAGGATTGTAATATACAACTTTTTCTTTAAATGATCACCTTTAGTTGTTTAATCCTTTGTCCTTGGTGGCAAATGTTCCTTTAAAATCTCTAATAATTTTTTTCTTAAAGATTGGCAGTGGGAGGAATACAAAAAGCAACCAGAAGAATATAAAAAGATTTTGTGCTGCTTCCTGGACAGAAAAGATTGCTGTTACTCAATTCATCAAATGGGTAAGTGTAGATTTTAAGAGCATTGTGTATTCCTAATTATTGTGTCATTTGGAGGGTGGTAGATTAAGGCAGAATCCCATCTAGAAGTGAAATAAAGACAAGTGTTGGCAGAACCACGAAGTAAAAAAAAAATGAGAAGAGTTTGGGCAAAAGAGAAGCCAATACTGATGTCATATTAGGGAGATCCTCAAGTGTCAGCATGGAATCTTACCAAGAAAAATCATAACTATATTGTAAAGATGTGTAGTGAGACCATGAGTTCTAGTCCTATCATAGGCATGAAGCCAATTGGGTGACCTTGAGCCAGTCATTCTCTCTGAGCCCTAGAAAATGACAGTGGCAAACTACTTTGAAAAATTTGCAGGGACTTGTCCAGGTGGTTGTCAGGAGTCAAGAATGACTTGAAGGCATATACACACAAAAAAACCTAAATTTGCACAATATGCTAAACCATGGTTGCAATCATAGTAGTTTGGTTCCTGTATTACTTTTGGGTCTTGTTGCTAGTTTAAAATGTAAGAGAAAATATACATGTCAAGGTTTCAAGTAACACATCCCCAACAAAGAGAACTCCGAGGCAGGAATATTCTTCAAATAACATTTTATTGGGACATATCATATTGGTCTACTTTCCTGCCAGTTTTACACTCAATTAAAAGTAAAAGTAGAGATGCGGTGGCTCAGTGGCTGAGAGGCTGAGCTTGTTGATCAGAAAGGTCGGCAGTTTGGCGGCTTGAATCCTTTGCGCCGCATAACGGAGTGAGCTCCCGTTACTTGTCCCAGCTTCTGCCAACCTAAGAGTTTGAAAGCACGTAAAAAATGCAAGTAGAAAAATAGGGACCCCTTTGGTGGGAAGGGAACAGCGTTCCGTGCACCTTTGGCATTTAGTCATGCTGGCTACATGACTTGGAGACGTCTTCGGACAGCACTGGCTCTTCGGCTTTGAAACGGAGATGAGCACCGCCCCCTAGAGCTGGAAACGACTAGCATGTATGTGAAAGGGGAACCTTTACCTTTACCTCGAAGTAAACGTATGTAACTTCCCCAGTCATCAGTCACATGATCCAATCAGCTCACAGTCTGATTGTTGGTGGCCTTCAGTCTTCACCTTCCAAACACCTGCGGCAACATCTTTGGTTCCCAGGGGAAATAATTTTATTTTGGCCAGTTATCTCTACACCCCCCTCCCTGCCCCTCAACTCCAGGCTGTGTCAAGTCTGAAGCCTCTGAATAAAATCTCTTTAGAAAAAACTATAGAAAAGAAAATGGCCACAGCCTGGTCAGCTTCTGGGTTGATGACACAGTTGTAGTCAAAGCAGAATGCAAAATAGTTTGTTTGTGGATTTGGCTTGTCAGGAAGCTCCAGTGTTTGGAAGAAGTCTTCTCTCATATTCCTGCCAAATACACCTCTAGTGTCAGTGTTGCACTCCAGCTGTCTTCTTCATTCAGTTCTTAAAATCTAGGCAGGGTTTCAAAAGGGAGGATTCGGTCTCTGAAACACTATATAGTCACACATGATGTGCAGCTTTAGAGCCGATTGTGATCAGTTTCAGTGTCTCTTGGAACGGC
>BLBF01000058.1:17280100-17374639 GCA_015471245.1 Laticauda colubrina
ATGGTTTTGATCCTGGACTCTTCTGAGAGATACACAAATGCAATATTGAAATAAATTTCTATTTAACAGGCAAATGTCACTTTCTAACATTTTTATTTTTTGTCTGTTTCTCTTCCTGATCCACACAGCGCAGATGGGTGTTGGCGAAGGAAAATCTATTGGGGAATGGTTTGGACCAAATACTGTTGCCCAAGTACTCAAGTAAGCCAGCATGTGTATTCTGCAAAATGTGTGTGGGATTTATACAGGTCATCCTCATGTAATGACCGTTGAAAGTTAGATCCCCAAATGATACTTGTGACTCATCCTAAGATTGCACTCTGTCCCCACGGTCACGATTGTATTTGGGGCACCTGTCCACTGTGTCACATTTATAACCAATTGCGGCATTCTGCGGTCATGTGACTGATTTGAGATGTTTTTTGCCAATTTCTGGCATTTTTTAGCTGGGCTAGTGGATTCATTTAACAGTCATGTGATTCAGTTAACTGTGGTGACTTTCCTTCTGGCCATTATAAAAATGGTCGTAAAATCAAGCCAGGTCACATTGTCCTTACACCTCGAATTCCATGCTCAGTTGTCATTCAGTGGGGACTTCCTGTACTTGTAGAGAAAAGGATCTTGGTCCAATGGCTGAAGGACACAAAGACAGCTTAATTTCTTGTGCTTATATTTGATTTTTTTATTCATCGCTTGTTTTACTACCCTAAAGGTGAACCCTGGAGGTTCATGATCATTTGTAGCCAAACTCCCAATTTTTGGGAACACATTAAAATATGGGTTCCTGCTTTCTGCAAGCTAAGAATTGTGCACACGTATTGGGAAATTGACTCCCTGAATTCCTAGCCACCTAATATATCTGGAAAATGCCATCTTAAGGAAGGCAACTCAAAGTGGTTACTTCAGGCTTCATAGTTTGGTTTCTAAGTGTACAAAATATTTATATGCTGTGTTTATATTTTCCTTTAACAATTTTTATTGCTTTGTAATTTAGCATACAAAGAAAATACAAAAATAAATAGGGAAGTTAGGGAAGGGAGAAGAGAAGAGAAAAGTGTGGAAAAGCATGGGGGAAAAAGAAAAAAGAGGTATTGACTGCAGACTCCCTTTGGTGCAGTAGAATAAGGCATTAACATCAAGCCTCAACTTTTTAACTTTTACATAATTGTAAAAGCTAGCCATTTCTATAACAACAAATCTATCTAATTGGTAAAACCCAAACTCAAAGTTTTATTTTTCTCCACCTCAAGCACAAATCCATAAGTGGTTTCCAAGTAGAAATAAAAGTATTTGTATTTTTTTCTTTCATCAAAACAGTCAATTTTGCCATCTCTGCTAACTCCATCAGTTTTTGCAGCCATTCATCCATTGTGGGGACTGAGGTAACATTCCATTTCTGTGTGTAGAGTCTTGCTGCCATCAACAGTATAACAACAAATTTCTGGATTTTTTTCTCCAGATCTTGTTCCATTAAACCCCAAAGAAAAGTCTCTGGTTTTATTCCTATATTCACTTTAAGAATTTTCTATATTAAGATATGAATTCTACTCCAATATTTCTTTACTTTATCACGCATACACCATAAATGATTAAAAAGTCCCTTCTTTACATTTACATTTCCAACACATTTGAAATACCTTTATACATTCTTAACAACAGATGCGGAGTTAAATAGTAACGATACATCATCCAGTAGTAATTTTCTTTGAAGTTATAGTTTAATGTAAATTTAAAACCTTTATTCCACATATTCTCCCATTGTTCAAGTATTACATTATATCCAAAGTTCCTTGCTCACTGGATCATTACTCGTTCATTTTCCAGATTTAAATTCAATAAAATTTTATAGGTTTTAGCAATAATAGGTTCGTCACTACCACACAATAGGATTCCCAAATCATTTTTAACAAGGTTAAACCCATTATTCTTTTTGTCTAATTTAAATCTTTTTTTCAATTGTAAATATTTAAACCAATGGCAGACATGAGCTTCTGATTCTAGCTCCTCCTTAGATTTGAAAGTGGGGTCACCCAAGTTAAAAGATACTATTTTACCGTAAGTCCAACAGTTTGGCCTCGTCACCATTTTTTTCTTGAAAAAAGCTTCTTGCAGGGAAACTCAAAGAGGCACCTCGGTGGAAAACCTTGTTTTATATTTATTCCAAACTCTCAAAATAGCACATCTGACAAAATGGTTGTAGAAACCAACGTTTACTTTAATTTTATTATATCATAGGTAACCATGCCAGTCAAATCCTAATGCATGGCCTTCTAAATCCAGTAGCAGCTTATTCTGAAGGTTCATCCATTCTTTTAGCCAGACCAAACAGCCAGCATCAAAGTAGAATTTCAAATCTGGTAGACCCAGACCCCCTCTTTCTTTAGCATCTTGTAGTAGTCTATCTCTAATGTTTGGTTTTTTTCCCTTACCATATAAATTTTGAAATGTCCCTCGCCATAGTTTAAACGGAATATCAGTTGCAAGTATTGATAGTATCCAAAACAAAAGCATTTTTCGTAAGACATTCAACTTAATTACATTCTACCCAATCATGATAACTGCAGTTTATCCCATCTTAATAAATCTTTTTAATGTCGTTCCAGAGAGGTACATAATTGTTTTGGGACAGTTTGGTGTTTATGTTTCTTAACATAGCCCTCAAATATTTCACCTTTTTTTCTACTCTAAAATCAGATCTTCTAATCAATATATCACCATCCTGTGAGGTCATATTCTTAATCAGCATTGATGTTTTCTGCTTGTTTATTTGAAAACCTGCTAAAGACCCATACTCATTTAATTTCCTCATAAATATTCTTTATTATTTTTGAGTCTTGCAGAAATATCACCAAATTGTCAGCAAAGGCCTTCAGTTTGAGTTCCTTCTTAATGTTTATCCCTCTTATTTTCCCATCTTGTTTGATATTCGTATTCAGAACTTCCAACATCAGGATAAGCAGCAAAGGAGACAAAGGACACCCTTGTCTTGTACCCTTTCGGATTTTGCATTTGTTAGTTAGGTCACCTTTATAACCATTTTTGCTTGCTGTGATGTATGGACAGCTTTGACTTCCTTGAATAAAATTCCCAGGACTTTAAACATAAAGACCCAATTTAAACTTCTAGGACTTTAAACATAAAGTTTAAGTTGTCATAAACATAAACCCAATTTAAGTTGTCAAAGGCCTTCTCTGCATTGAAGAATATTAGAGCTGCCTGTTGTTCATTATGCTATTGTAAATATTCAGTAATATTCAAAAGAGTTCTCACGTTGTTCCTTAACTGTCTTTTTGGTAGAAAGCCAGATTGATCATCATGACTATATACTTGTAAAACTTTCTGTAGTCTTTCTGCCAAAACTGCAGCAAATGCGTTTATATTTTGAAGTTTTAAGCTTGCAACAAGAGCATCTCTGCTCTGCATCAGTAGCATTGGGAAAGCGTTTGAAATGAGATCACCGTTGAGAAACTACCATAAGCAGGAGGAAGCGTAAGGATTGGAAGGCTGAGTAATAAGCACAGGTAGTCTTCAACTTACTACAGTTCATTTAGTGACCATTTGTTCTGACCCAAACCTTGTTCCAAGGAAACAAACACAAAACAGAGGTAACAACAAAACCTTTTAATGATTCTTTACAAATTCCATTCCTTCTTGGTTAAAAGGCTGTTTCAAACTCATTCTCTGATAAGAACGAGCCTTGCCAAGGTGGTGCAAGGCTTCCAAGAACACTAGATAAAGTTGCCAAGGAATATCTCAAACACAAAAATGAGGAAACACAAAATGTCTCCAAACACCATCCAAGATAGTTCGAATGTCCACAAGGCTTGAGTGCAAAAACATATTTGCTTCCTGCAAAGAACTCTGGTTTCTCAGCTGGCTTTTATCTCTTAAGGGAGGGGCCATTACTTTGCAGCCTTACCCCCGAGTCGCCCGTGCTGCTGCGGCTGCTATTTATTTTGAGCAGCCCTGCCCTGCACGCACTTGGCACAGGCTCCTGGGGGACCTCTTCATCATTGCTGCCAGTCTCCACCATCCCCAAAGACAGCATTACACTTCCCTGGCCCCATTCCTGCATCACACGCAGGCCCCTCATCTGAGTCCTTGCTCTCCGAGACCTCAGCCACCTGCACCTGCTGCCAGCGAACCAGAACACCATTTGAAGTTACAACAGCCCTGAAAAATGTGACTTAAGACCATGTTTCACACTTACGACTGTTGTGGCCTCCTCATGGTCATGTGATTTATATTCAGATGTTTGATAACTGGTTCATATTTATGACGGTTGGGGTCACGTGATCCCCTTTTGCAACTTTCTCACAAGAAAACACAATGGGGAAGTCAGAGTCATTTAACAACCATGTTGCTAATTTAACAACTGCAGTGATTCACTTAACAAATGTGTCAAGAAAAGTGGTAAAACGTGACAAAACTCATTTAACAAATTTCTCATTTAGCAACATAAATTCTGGGCTCCATTTGTCATCGTAAGTTGAAGGCTGCTTGTACTGAGCATGCTTTTTGACTGACAGCTGTCTTGCTTTATTTAGGAAACTTGCACTCTTTGATGAATGGAATTCCTTAGCAGTTTACGTGTCTATGGACAACACTGTGGTGATCGAAGATATCAGTAAGTTTTTAATCATTGTCAGAACCTGAGCAAGTTTAAATTCGGTTTCATTTAAGCCTCATTTAGAATCCAGAAAAGAAAAAAGAAACATGAGTCTAAAAGCTTGGAAGAGTAAATCTTTAGGTCTGGTGACTGACCCAAATTCAACCTGGGAAATGTTGCCTGTGGTTACCTGAATTAAAATTCCATTTTTTAAAAAACTTGTGTCATTTCTAGCTTATAGCAAACTGTAAACAAGAGAAGAGGAATACAGTTACCAGGATGAGGCCTATTTTTTTTTTTCCAGTATCAATCCTAAACACTGAGCTGATCATCGTAGACTGGGGCATCACACTGGCAGCCCACGGGCCGGATGTGTCACACGCAGGCCACGGCCACCCACCCCAGCTCTGCGAAGGGGGAAAACGTTGCAAAATGTCACATGACGCTGCAAGTTTGACATCCGTGTCATAGATCAGGGGTCTCCAACCTTGGCCACTTTAAGCCTGGGGGACTTCAGCTCCCAGAATTCTCCAGCCAGCTTTGCTTAAAGTGGCCATGGTTGGAGACCCCTGCCGTCGACAGTCTGTTTTCTCTCTTGTTGCCTCAAATGGAAATCAGATGGCACAGATATTTTTATTGCTAGCTGTCTGCTGTGTGTGTATGTCTTTTCAGTATTCAAGGAACTTTGAGGTGAAAATGTTCCAAGTTTAAAATGCCCCTTTCCACATTAGAATGATTGACCGGAGTTCTTCTGATCTCAGAATGGAGTACTGCAGCCTTTGTTATGCAGTGAAAAAGGAATGGTATGGCTATTCTGAGAGCAACATGGCTGCATCTTGAACAAAATGCTTCCACCTTGAAAGATTTTGCAGATTTCTAATCTTTCTTAAATTAAGGATCAACCCACATAGAACACGTGAACAATAACAGAAACAGGCTCTCCCTATTTATTGAAGTCCTAAAATGCATCTGTTTGATATTTATAGCTTTCCTGACTTCCTTAATTGCAGGGAGGATCAGTACAATTTTCTTAATTCTGGGTTCTTTCTGCAAAAAGGAGGGTTTGGCCTAAGCACCAAATCCCTGTGAATATGGAATTTCTCATTTATTTCACAAATTGGATGAGCAGTCTGTTTCGGATTCATTTTCTTTACTAAACTGGGACATAGGCTGAAAATATTTCTAAGCAAGGTGAATAAGGGGGCGTGCATAAACACCAATGTGCCTACATTTCTTTTAGTGTTTTTTTTATATATACATTTTATATATCCTATTATTGTTTCTTTTATATATATATATATATTATTTTTCTTATTTGTATCCATGTATTCATAACTATGTTTTTACTTATACCTATTATAAGCAATTGACAAATAAAAATAAAAATAAATAAAATATTCTTTGGCCACTGACAAATTAATAAGGGATTGAGCAATAAGGCTTTCTTTTTTCCCTATCTTTTTCACCAGAAAAAATGTGCTGGGCCCCACTCCAGGGTTGCCCCAGGTCTCACTGCAGTTCACTATCCTATAGGAGCTCCGTCAACCCAGCCAAGACCTCAGGAGCTCCTGATGGCAGCTGGAAGCCTCTGTTGCTGATCGTACCCCTTCGCCTAGGGATAAACCACATCAACCCGGTTTACGTCGATGCGTTTAAGGTAGACCTCTCTGGCAGAAGTTGTGGAGTAGCCAGTTGGCTTAAGGAAGGATCTCATCCATAAGAGGTCAATTGGTTTTTTTAGACATGTGGACACACACATATAGGAATGCACATGCACATGCACACATGTATGTATAGCCATTGAAACACTGAAATGACCTGGATGGTCCAGGGTAAGAATTGATGCAGGCAGTCTTCAACTTACAACCACAACTGAGCCCAAAATTTCTGTCGCTAAGCAAGAGTGAATTTTGTGCCCATTTTACGATCTTTCTTGCCACAATTGTTAATCACTGCAGTGGTTAAATTAGTCAGATGGTTGTTAAGTGAATTTGGCTTCCCTATTAGCTTTGCTTGTCAGAAGGTTGCAAAAGGGGATTCCATGACTCCATCATAAATAGGAACCAGTTGCCAAGCATCTGAATTTTGATTACGTGGCCATGGGGATGCCACAACGGTCTGTAAGTGCAAAAAACGGTCATAAGTTCCTTTTTTTAGCACCGTTATAACTTTGGTCACTAAATGAACTGTTGTAAGTTGAGGACTATCTGTACTAGAAAAATGAATGTGCCTGATCATGGTTTCACTTCGTGAAAATGCTGAAATTGTATCAGATTTTTTAGGCCATCTTTAAAGTATACAGTTTTAAGAAATCAATTGTGAGGTTCCATAAGCTCTTCACTGCTTAATTTCTAATTCACATCATCCTTCCTTATATTCTGAATGCACAGATAAGTAAGTCTAGTTTGGAGGTTAGTGACGTTTTTGCGATTGGGAAATGTAATTTATTTCTGCTTCGGCAGACATGGCAGTTTGGAATATTCAGCTGTTTGGCTTTTTGGCAGGCTTGGGGAGTTCCCACCTCAAATAGATGTGAGAAGCCAGCCTGGAGCTTAAGACATCTATTTTCCAACTTATTTTTCCAGGAAAATAGAAAAGTCATGCCTCTGTAATTCTGTGATTTGCATATCTTTGTAAGAGGGCTTTCAGAAAACAGGTGAGGGTTGTGCCCTACTGGTCCTGGCCTAACTCAAAATAAGCAGATTTTTACCTGGAGGAAGTAGATAATAAATTGCCTTGAATTTTGTTGCTAAAGGAAAGAAGCACAAATAGTATATTTGGGGGACAGCAAGACATAAATATATTTTTTTCTTTCTCCTTTGGATCTTTAGGAATGCTTTAAGATGCCGCAATCTTTAGGAGCTTTAGGAGGAAAACCAAACAATGCCTACTACTTTATAGGATTTCTGGGTAAGGAAAAATGAAGTTATTGCAGTTCTATTGAAGGATTCTTCTAAATCTGAAGTAGCAAATAAAAACACCAGGGGAAGAGAAATCACAGTAAAGAGCATGTACCAAACAATGGAGTCCAGTCTATTCTCCACAGCCTCGTGCCTTGTAGGGAAGATTCACACAAGCCCTATTCATCTCAGTTTGTTTCTTAGCTGAAGAGAGGAGTACTTTAGGACTTGGTTTGAAGAATGAATCCCCACCCCCTTGTATGGAAATTCAGATTTGGGGTTTTAGCAGATCCTGGATTTTACGTGGACAAAATCAATGGCCACCTGCAATGCAAAACTGCCCGGTTTTCCATTCCGCTCATGGCTATCCAACCCCTTTCTTGCTTCTTCTTTGTAGGAAATGAATTGATCTACCTGGACCCTCACACCACCCAGGTCTTTGTAGCTTCAGATGAGAGTGGTGCAGTTGATGACCATAGCTTTCACTGCCAGCAAGCCCCCCACCGGATGAAGATAATGAACCTCGATCCCTCTGTAGCATTGGTAAGTTTTGTAATGGGGTGTAGTGAGGAGGTGGACAACACCCCACCCCATCCAGAAGAATGTGCCTTGTTCAGGAAATCCAACATATGCAACAGGATACCAATTACATTTTCAAAGAAATTTCTTGTTGAAATTATGATAAATGGTTAACAAAGTTCTAATATAGGCATTAGACCAGGGCTCTCCAAACTTAGCAACTTTAAGATTTGCGGACTTCAGCTCCCAGAATTCCCCAGCCAGCCCACAAGTCTTTAAAGTTGCCAAGTTTGGAGAGCCCTGTTTTAGGCATTTATACAACAGATTAACCTATAACCTAGTCCGCTTGTTTTGACAGTATATTATATACATACATTAAGCTGCTGTGATTTGTAAAAGAGTTTTGGATAGGCCAAGCAATAGCTTAGCATGCCTTGTGAATACAATTTATCTGTGTATTTTGGCTTAGTTTTACTGTGATGAAAAAGCCATTTTGAATCTGTTCTGATTATTGTGAGTGTTTTGCATTAGCACCTAAGCTTACTGTTTCAAGGATGCCTAATAATAATAACTAATACCCTTCTGAGAGAATTAAAAAGAATGTATAATGACTAAATGTTTCTATCATTGGATTATTCCTTCAATTTTTCCTTTCTAATATTCTTCAATTGTTACAGGGATTCTTTTGTAAAGAAGAAAAGGACTTTGATAACTGGTGTAGCTTTGTGCAAAAGGCAAGTATTAGGGAAAGCATAGAACTTGAAAATTATTATCATTTCTTGTTTTGTGTTTAACAGATTTACTATGAGAAGGATTGATAATAATCAGAGGAATAGAAAGATTGTAAGAGAGAGATTCATATTTGATGCTTGTTTATTCCATTGTATTGAATATTATTATAATTATTTTGTTGTTTCTTTGCTGTGCTGTTATTTTTTAAAACTTGCTTTCCTGAAGAGCGCTTTACAAGCCTTCTGGAGTTTTGTGCACTTAATATATATGGTGTTTTAAATGGAACTGTGATCTTGCATGAGTGATCCCAAAAGAAAGTCAGAAATAGAAAAATACAGCTATTACTTTCTAAAAATGGGTTTTCATTGGCCTGAAATTAATTCATTCCTTGTCTTTTAATGCCCTTTTATTTGGTATTTAAGAACAAGAATTAAATAGCATCGTGAATTTGAACTTCTGATACAGAAAAATAGCTGAAGCGATAAATACCTAATTTTGGATTATATTTTTTCATACAAAATTTAAACAATGTTAAACATAGAAAGGACAGGAAGGCATGGTCTGCAGTTCCCAGCTCTTAAACATTCAGCATGGCATTTTGAATTCTTGAGGGTTGGGTGGTTAATAAGTTTGTTTAAGTGCTGCAATTTACAAATGACATTTCCGCCCTCCCAGGAGATACATAAGAAGCAGAGTCTACGAATGTTTGAGCTGGTTCAGAAGCACCCACCACACTGGCCCCCTTTCATACCTCCCACAAAACCAGAAGTCACCACCAGTGGAGCAGGTAAAGGGGTGTTTCAAAGGACTTTCCTTCATTTCCCCCATTATGATACCTGTGTTACTTTGTTCACGTCATATGCACACAGCCTTAAATCAAAATGGAATCATTTTCTGCATTTACACAAAGTGCCCCACTGCAAAAGAACCTGTTTAGAATGTTGTGTGAATAAAGCCCCAAGGATTATAACTGACCTAAGCCTATTTGGACACTTGGCCCCAAGGAGTAGATTTCTGAACAGCAGCTCCTTAAAGCAGTGGAACTTACTCCTTACTCCAGGGTTCCCCAACTTGGCAACTTTAAGACTTGTGGACTTCAGTTCCCAGAATTCTCCAGCCAGTCTTTAAGTTGCCAAGTTTGGAGACCTCTGCCTTACTCCTTGGAAAAGGTACAGCAATTGCTGGTGGGTGCTACTTTCATGCTCTGAAGCAACTTTTTGGAATCAAGGCCAAAGTTTGCTTGCTTGCACGAGCAAACTTCTTGTCCATTCCTTCTGGATCAAAAAATTGTTCAACTGGGGTGAAGTCAACATTAAGCATCTGCTGAGAGCTTGTAATCATATTTATACCATAATGGAAAGGACTAGAAGGGTGTCTTGTTGTGGACAGCTAAGTTATGCTGGGAGATGTCTCTGCAGTCTCTGATGGGTTGATTTTTTCCTCACTCATTTGCTTTCCAACAGCCATTCTCCATCCAATTTCCCACCTATAAGTAGTCCTTGAATTACAATGGTTCATTTAGTGATCAACATTACAACGGTTGGGGGAGGGGGAAGGGACTTGTGACCATTTTTCACACTTATGACTGTTGCAGCACCTCCATGGTTGCAGGATCAAAATCTGAATGTTTGGCAACTGGTTCATATTTATGACAGTTGCATTGTCCCAGGATCATGGCAGGAGAAGTCAGTGGGGAATCCAGATTCACTTAACAACTGTATTGCTGACTTTAACAGTGAATTAACAGAACTGCAGTGATTCCCTTAACCACTGTGGTAAGAAAGGCGGTCAAATGGGGTGAAATTCACTGAACAAAGAAATTTTGGGCTCAATTGTGGTTGTAAGTCAAGGACTATCATTAGGAGTGCAGTTTTTGGTATTCCCAGCCCCGGGGCCCCCAGCTTGACAAAGCTTGAATGGGGGAGGTTTTTATATAAGAGCCAACCTATTTTTACAAAGAAATCCAGTTTCTCCATTTTCCTTAGAGCTCATTGACTCCACGGATAAGCTGTTTGAAATGGAAGAAGAATTTGAGATCTTGAGCGTATGAAGGCAACCTGGCGGAGTAAAACCACAGCGCCTTTCTCACCCTGAAGTGCCTGCCTGTGAAGAGACCCAAGACCTCAGGAGAACAGTTCCAAAAAAAGCACTTCTTGAGAAGGGCAAGGATCCTGGTTCCCCAGCCCCTGTGTTTGTCCACCCCCACCCCCACTTCTCCCCAAGGAAAGAATCTTGTCTGCAGAAGAGCTCTCAAGAGAACCCAAAAGCAAGAACTGGCTCGTCATATTGCTGAGAACGGTCTTGCCAGCCTCAACAATAGCTGGATAGTAATTATAATATTATGCAGTAGCTTTGCTCACACTGAAGGCCTGACCTTGTCAAGGAGAACGTTCACCTCTTGTTCCTTCAATGGACAATATTTTTTAGGAGTGAATGTCATTGCCTTTTCTTTTTCAACTATTCGGGTGAAAGTCATGCTTTTATTCAATCTCCACACATTTCTTGCCACAGCACTTGGAAACCCCAAAGTGTTTTTATGGAAGGACACGTATAAAAAGTGCAATTTTTCAAAAACGTTTCTTGTTTCTAGGAAATACATCAATAAGCAGAGGACTAGAAGGCAAACCTTACGATTCCTCCCGTGTTCTTGCAACATACAGAAGGTCTCTTTATAATTATGATGACCCTTTTTCACTTTGACTTTTAACTTCAAATCATTATTAAACCTCTTTTGCTCTTGAGTAAAAGAAAACATGTTTTTGTTTCAACTGTATCTTATTTATTTTAAATTAAACATTTACATGTTTCCCCTTGTTAAGAGCACTTTATTTGTGCATCTCATTTCTTAACTGTTGAATAGGTTGGATGCCAATTTGGGGGTGGGGAGTTGGAGCTTTTTAAGAACCAGAGAAAAGCTGTTGGCCTCAGTTTTCTGATTGTTTTCTACTCTGATATGGTTATGTATATCTAATATTCACTCCACATCATGTGGCAACATAGGTGACTAATGACATTAACCATCACTACATTGGCAGATTAAAACATCGTGTTAGCTAGTGCCATTGTCCTGTACAGAATTAAATGCTTTATTGGTGGGAGTTTGTATCTGTAGGCAGACCTTAACTTAACAACCATTTGTTTAGTTCAAAATTACAATAGCACTGAAAAACTTGACGTACAAGAAGTATTCACACTTACAATCATGGCAACATCTTCAGGGACTCATGCTCAAAATTTAGGCACTTGACAAGTAGCATGTACAGATAATCCTCAAGTTACGACCACAATTGAGCCCCAAATTTATGTTGTTAAATTAGAAATTAGTGAAGTGAATTTTGCTTCATTTTACTTTTCCTGCCACATTTGTTAAGTTGAAATCACTGCAGTTGTTAAGTTACTAACATGGTTGATCTGACTTCCCCATTGTCTATGCTTGTCAGAAGATTGCAAAAGGGGATCCCATGACATGACCGTCATAAACATGAACCAGTTGTCCAGCATCCAAATGTAAATCACGTGATCTTGGGGATGCTGCAATGGTCATAAGTGTGAAAAATGGTCATAAGTCGCTTTTTTCAGTGCCATTATAACTTTGAACGGTCACTAAATGAACTGTTGTAAGTCGAGGACTGCCTGGTATTTATGATGGTTGCAGCATCGCAGGATCATGGGATCTCTACCTTTCCAAGTGTCTTCTGACAAGTCACAGGACAAACTGGATTCATTTAACAACTGCAATGATTTGCTTGAAAGTCATAAAATCAGGGACAACTTTACTGCCTTAGCAACTGAAATTCTGGTCCCTGTTGTGATCATGTTGAAGACTGTTGTATTCTTCAGACTTAATAATAATGCAGTGGTGTTTGACCACAACACTTCTTTGTTTAGTTCATCACTCTTTCAAAGTTACAGTGGTGCTGAATGAAAAGGGGAATTTATTACCAGTCCCGGCACGTCCAACACTGCAGTGTTCCTGCGGTCACGATTGCAAGAAGGTGCTTGGCAACCAACACGTATTTGTGATGGTTTCAGTATCCTGGGGTCACATGTCCATCATCTGCCCAAGC
This sequence comes from Laticauda colubrina, assembly GCA_015471245.1. Lineage (NCBI taxonomy): Eukaryota > Metazoa > Chordata > Lepidosauria > Squamata > Elapidae > Laticauda > Laticauda colubrina. The sequence goes on from BLBF01000058.1 coordinate 17,292,928, forward strand.
AGCTTGCGACAATAAAATTGGACATGACTAAAAGTTGGGTGTGCATTGCTTAGCAACAGAAGGTCCAGTCATAATTGTGGTCATGAGTCAAGGACTATCTCTACTTTCCAAATATGGAACCTGCCAAGAGTTGGCCACCAAGAGTCAACATTGCCTGTATATTTGGGAAAAATTAATATAATTGTGGGCAGAAGATAGCAGTACAGCTATTCATTACCTTTTAAAGAGTTGATCCTTTTTTAAAAAAGGAGAGTGGAATTTTAAAGTACAGTATGGTCATGAGAATTTTGTTCCCCAAATTGTTGTAAGTTGAACAGGTTTACTGATATCCTTTTCTGTATTTGCTTGATTAATATAGTCATTATGTAGAACTGGGACTCCATTCGTAAGTCCAATTTCTGTTTTACGCATTCAAAAATTTCTTCCAAAGTCTATTTAAATCTGAGCATCATCTCTGTGAAAATTGCCTTTTCCTTTGGTCAAGACCTAAAAGTCCTGGAGGTTTTTAAGAAGATGGACAACAAACTCTTGCTGATGATTTAATGGATGTTTTTGGTCACTGAAGAAGGTTGATCTACATGAACTTTTGGATCCTTTCTAACTCTTCAATTCTATTTTGGTCACCAAAGCTTAATATAAATCCACTTGACAACTTACACAGGTTGAGGAACGTGCCTGGAGAGAGTTACAAAGCTTATTGTAAGGAGGCAATGTAATATAACTCACAAAGTGGACGTGTTGTTTTACTACTTTTTAGAAAAAAAAATAAGAGTCAAAATATAATCAGTGCTCTGAAAATACTTTCAGCAGTGCATTACAAAATGCAAGACTAGTAAAAATAAAATCAAGAAAACCATAATATTGGCAGATGAGTCAGTTCATCCAACTTCTACTCAGTGTTACATTTACATAAAAGTAATTATTTTATACTATACTAATTATTTTAAGCACCAGCAATTCCAAAGCTACCTCCAAAAAAAAAAAAGAAGAAAAAAAGAAATATTGTGCAAATGAAATCCAGGACATGCAACTGAATAATCAACAGATTAATTTTCTCATATCATGTACAATTAGAGTACAGAGACAGTTGAAGTAATGATCTTTGAAACTGTTTTTGTTTAAGATTAGTAACGCTCCAGCTTGTTAGACCTATTGCAAATGGAGTAATATGTCTGCTATATAAACATAAAGGTCCTGTGCCAACATCTGTAATAGTGGATCAGCATCTCATGGCTGTATAAAGTTGAAGAACATTTGTATAACCTGAATATCAGTAGGCTATTAAGGAATTAAGAAGATAGTCTTCAACATAATTGTGTTGACCCATTCACCAAGTGGAAACAGATGGACTAAGGCTATAAAAACAGCTTGTAGAAGAAAGGACCAAATATAATGTAGAGCCAAGGGAGTCAAAGGGTTAATCAGGGCGGACACTACTCAAGGTGTTGAGCTATCTACACAGATACTATCTATACTATCTACACAGATAGTAGATCACAGCTCAGCCTTGCGATTATGGACAAAGAAGCATCATTGAGTTAAGCTCTGAGAGAAATTAGAAAACATGCTAATTTACTAATCCACTCCTTCCCAGCTAGAATACCAGACTAATTTATGAGATGGAAACTAAGTCTTTCCTATTTTCAGTATTTTTAGCCAATAGACTGGTATCCCAGGAGGTACTCCTTGGCCTTTCTACTTAGCAGTTTTTAACATAGTTTCCTTTTGTAAATCATCTTAATATGTTCAGTTACTACGAGTCCACTAGGGTGGATTCTGCTTCTAACTTCTTTGGGTGATCCTATGAGCTGGATCTCTACCATTCTCTTTCCTTTTCACTCCACCACTTCTGAATAATTCTTCTGTTGGTGAATTAACCATTGCTATGACTAAGCCGAAGGATGATTGTTATCAGAGTGGAACACATCTGTTTACAAACTGTTACTTGAAGTTGGTTTGCTTCCCATCTAGTTTCTCAGTCTGGATGCATCATGAAACTGATGCACGAGCCCAGAAAGCATTCAGATGTCCCAACACAGAAAGGAAGGAGTGGTCTCATCAGATAAATTCAAGTTATATTTTGGCATCTGAGCCAAGATTTGTCATTGTCAAGAGGGCCTGTGATTAGCACCACTGAATGCCACAAAAGAATACTACTTGTGGTACATTAACAAATAAGCTGAGAGGTTCTGAAACATTCGTAAGAAAACCTTACACAGAGTAGCAACAATGCTGGATTAACATTCTTGGGCTGAATAATCAAGCAGGTGAAATCAAATTGCACCATCCCTATAAAAATTCTTCATCTTCAAAAGATGCACATTATCATTCTTTTAATAGGCCTGTTCCTCGTGTTATGGATGAAAATCCCACTATTTTCCTCTCCTAACAAGTTTCTTTTATGGTCACTTCACTGTTTAATAGGCAAGCTTTGATCAATGTTATTAACTTTCACAAACCTGAACCTTCAAATCTGATCATAACCATTGATCATAGAACAGAAACACTTCTAGACAGCCAACTAAGTTATTTTTAGGCCTAAAATAAGCAGCTAACTTAAGATGAATATAATGATGATAAATGTGTGCATGCAGGCAAAAAACATTTGTGAAATTCCTGACATTGTCTTGAATCCTTAACACGAAAAGACCTTAATAATCATAATCTTGAGAAGAAATCGTTGCTCAAGATCTGTGTATCTTGTGAAAATCAGTGAATGTGGCAGTTGAGAAGGCAGAAAAGGGCTTTGAGGTAGCCAGGAAGATAAAAACAAGGGGGAAAGATAGCACCATATTTTGATGGAGATAAGAGGGCTCTGGGGCAGATTTGGGAAGATGGCAATTGCCCAGCTGGGACACAAATGCTGATTTCTTGGTCTTAGAAGAATAAGGTCTCACATCCCGGCCTTCGCTACAAATTTTTCATGCAGACTTGGCACCGTCCCACCCGTGTCCGGAGCTGACCCGCCTTCAGCGTTTCAGAGACAGGAGACTCAGCAAACTGATGGTCCGCCTCCACTGTGGTCAGCCAAAAGCTGTACTTGTTGGAAAAGTAATGGCACGTTCCCCGGGCACCGTTGCACTCAATGAAAGGCGTGGCGCGGAAGTCCTCCAGGCAGGATCCGGGAGAGACCAGGGACTGGCCACCGCCTTCGGCAGCCGTGTGCTGAAAGAAAGCACCCCGAGAGAATGATGTTGGTGCAAAGAATCATATCACCTGCTACGGAAGGTCAAATGCAAATCTCTTGAGTCAACAGTGCCTTATAATGGCCAGTTTCTGAAGCGGGAAAAATCAGCATGGGTGGCCCAGTTGACCGCAGGCAACTGGCTTCGAGAGTCACAGCCAAATTCAAATCACTGGAATCAAAAATAGACTGGGCCAACATTTGACCAGGATGGTATAAAGCAGAGGTCTCCAAACCTGGCCACGCTATGCTGGGTGGAGAATTCTTGGAATTGAAGTCCACAAGTCTTAAAGTGGCCAAGTTTGGGGACCTCTGGTATAAGGTTTCCTGCCTTGAGCAGGAGGTTGGAGTGGAAGCTCCATGATTCTAAGCTCATACGAAAATTGCTGTTTTGTTTTCCCTGCTGTAAAAAGCCTCATTGGCTGTTGCCAGGCAGGCTAGGAAAGTTTAAAAAGTAAAGACTCTAACAAACAGCAAAGCTTCCTTTTTAAATATTGAACCCAATGAACTCGCCCCCAAATTAAAGACGTTAAAGTGCAATCCCAAAGATAACTGGTCTTTCTTGGGGGGAGGGGGGGAGGGTTCTTAGAAAAACTTTTGCTTTTCACCCAAGAAGCTCCTTCAGTTCTAGTTATGGGTAACCACTATAAAGTCTTACTTTTATTTGACCCAGGGTACATATGTGGTATGTGGAGCTCCATCCAAGGATTTAGTTGAATTGGCTAAGGACTGTTTCTCCTGTTCTCCAGCATCTGTTGCCAGAGGGGGCTGCTTCACTTTGCCTAATAATACCGTGTTTCTCATATAATAAGGCCGGGTCTTTTTTTTTTTTTTGAGCCCCGAAAAAATGGCTAGGCCATTTTTTCAGGGGTGACTTAATTCCCCCCCCCTTACATCTTTGGGCAGGCAGGCAGCTACAGCTTGGATGTTAACCTCGGTGTTGGTGGGGCACTTCATATTGGGGTCAACGCAGGCAGCACCATATCCAGGTGTGCAACAAAAGTACTTCCTAACAGCAAGCCCCCCCCCACCATTCCCCCCCACCATTTTGCATGTTTTAATATAGGTCTTAATTTGGGGGGAGGGGCTTAATTTCATTTCATGCCTATAAAACGTGCTGGGACTTCCTATTGGGGGAGGCCATATTGTTGGAGAAACAGGGCAGGAGTAGCCCCTAAGTGAAGTGTAGCACGCTAGGCACCTTATATATCCTGCCCACCTACTCTTTTGCAACACCTCCTTGACTTCTAATTTGGAAACTTGAGGAGGCAAGTATCTTTCTGGAGGCTGGCGATCATATGATCGTGTTTAATATTAAATAATAACATGCTTATGAGACTGCTTTGTTCCCATATTGTATTTGAGTATTGCATTTCGAAGCAAAAATGTGAAATATGAAGCAACTTCAACACAGGACATCCCCTTTAAACTGTGTTTTATGGGATAACTGTGACGTTATGAAATATGAAACTGCCTGAGCCTCTTTCCCTTTGGTCGTTTTGAAACATTTTCCAAGAAAAAAAACTCCAGGTTTTTTTTTTTTTTCTTGTCCTGTTGCTGTTTGGAAAAAGCACCTTTGGGATAACCATGACATGGATGATTAGGAACCTCCATACACACTTGGCCATTAAGTGGCAATTGGGAAGAGGCACTGGTGGCCTGAAGATCTCCCAGCTAGACAGGCCATGCCATGCGTGTGGGTAGGTTCTCTGTGCGTATGCACTGAAAGGATGTTCATTCCCACACGTGGCCATCCCTTCTGGGATTTCTTACCATGAGGAAGGAGTAGCCAATCCAGAGACTCCGCCAGCCTTCGGGACATTGTGGAATGGTGATGTCCTGGCTGTGCACAGCCACAGCTTGGGATGGTGCTTCGCACACCGAGCAGCGACTGATGTACTGGGCAATTTGGTAGCTGCTGACGGGCATCATGGGTATCGGAGCGGTGGTGGAAAGCCAGTACGATTTATCATTGCGGCTGGCGTAGTAGCACACTTCGTCAATGTTGCAATAAATAAAAGGCATGGTGCTGAAGCGAGGCAGGCAGGAGCCAGCAAAACCTTGGAGAATGGAGAAGCAAAACATGGAGTGGAGCATTAAGAATGACACTCATTTCTGCAGCTGCGACGGTCAGAATACAGGTAGTTCCTCAACTTATGATCATAAACAGAGCCCCAAATTTGTATTGCTCAGGAAGGGAATTGTTATGTGAGTTTTGGCCCACTTTATGACCTTTTTAAGTGAATCACTATAGTAGTTGAGTGAATCATGTAGCTCTTAAATGAATCTGGCCTCCCCCATTGATTTTGCTTGTTGGAAGCTGGCTGGGAAGGATACAAATGGTGATGACCTGACCATGGATCAGTGGAACAGTCATAAGTACATGCCAGTTGCCAAGTGCCCAAATTTTGATCACGTGACCTTGGGGAGACTGCAACGGTGATAAGTGTTAAAACTAGTCACCTGTCACTTTTTCCAGTGTGTCGCAACTTTGAACAATCACTAAACAAATGGTTGTAATTCAAGGACTGCCTGTAAGTGTGGTGTGTTCAGAAGCCAGCTGCTTGAAAAGTCTCAACTCCTTGATCTATGATCACAACTGGGACTGGGATTTGGGGAAGCAGCCCGGGTAACTTTAAAGATGGGTTGTAAATCTGTTGTAACTTAGAACAGTAACGAAATGACTGGTCATAAGTCTGTCATGATTGCATAACACTTCATTCTTCAGTTAGACTGTATTAGGACATATAGACAACTTCTGGACTGTAATTAATACATTTATTGGACTTCCTTCCCTTCCCTTTCCATCTCTCTCTTCTTCCATTCCTTTTCTTTCCTTTTTCCTTCCCTTCCCTTCCCATCTCTCTCTCTTCCCTTCCCTTTCTCCTTTCCTTCCCTTTCTTCTTCCCTACTCTTCCATTCCCTTCCTTCTCCCTTCCCCCTCCTTCCCCTTCCCCTTCCCTATTGCAAAATCATCTTCTCTTTCATGAATGGAGGGATTCTTTCCTGCCCTCTTCTTTTTCTGTTGTTTCCCCTTTTTTTCAGCTGGACATGTTGCTCACCCAGGTCTTGATTGTGGGACTTCTCCTGGCCCTCCACATACAGCAAACTGTAGCCATCCCAGAGTTTGTTCATGCCCACCGGACAGGGTGGGATCTGGTCTGACTGGCTATGTTTCACCAAGGTATAGCCAACCCCAATGCTACGACCTGGCATCCCGGGCAACCCAGCCAGGCCTGGATTCCCAGGATGTCCTGCGAAGAGAGACCAGTCATTAATCAGACATTATCTTACAGTTTTTATAGCACTCCCAAGTCAAAAGATGCTAATATATGTAAACTTACCTTCAAAACCTGGTAGTCCTGGAGTTCCTGGAGAACCTGGGTCTCCTACCACACCAGGAGAACCTGGTAAGCCATTAAATCCCATCTGGCCAGGTATGCCTGCTTTTCCTTTTGGACCTGGTCATGAACATAAAATGTTTGTCCCATTAATTTATGATAACCGTTTCAATTCAGAAGTCACAAGAGATAGAAACCCTTAAGAACAAGACCAGATTATCTTGGCTTGGAATCAGATATGTCTAGTCTAATGAAGAGAAGGACTAGGGGTAACATGACAGCAGTCTTCCAATATTTGAGGAGAGCTGCTGCAAAGGAGGAGGGGAACTCAACCTATTTTCCAAAGCACCTGAGGGCAGGACAAGAAACAATGGATGGAAACTAATCAAGGAGAGAAGGAAACTGGAATTAAGGAGAAACTTCCAGACAATGAGGACAATTAATCAGTGAATTTGTCTGCCTCTGGAAGTTGTGGGAAGTTGTGGACAACCACTTATATGAAATGGTATAAGTTGGACTAGAACAGCTGGGGACCACTGGTGGTCCGCGGAAAATTTTTAGTGGTCCTCAGAGAAATTTCACCCCCAAAACAATCCAGGCTGTGTGAGAACACAAGGCTGTGCTGCCACATGGCCCGCGGGAACACAAGGCTTGCATCCCTTGCATTGCACACAACATGAGGTAGCGAGGGGAGGGGGGAAGGGTGAAGGGGGGTCTTGCCCCATTTGCCTGGCCTGGTCACCAGGCTGCTTCTTTCCGCTTCTCTCTTCTGCTTTTGGTTGCATGCAAGGAAAGCAGCAAAGTATTTCTTTCTCCCCCCCCCCCCAACTCTGCCAGAAATGAGTCTTTGGGACCCTGCAAGGCCTCCTGCTCCAAGAGGCTGCACTGGTACAAGTCTCACAAAGACTCCTTTCCAGCAGAGTTTGGGGGAGAGAAAGAAAGTCTTCTGCTGCTTCTGCTGTTTTCCTTGCATGAAGCCAAAAGTCTCTCTCTCTCTCTCTCTCCCCCCGAGAACAGAGCTGGAGACAGTATCCTGCAATCCCAAATGAAGAACGATTGATCTGTAAGAAAATGGCATGAGGGATTTTCCTGCAGACTTTTTGGGGGGATTTTCCCAAGGTCTCTGGTCTGCGGGATTTAAAATTATGAGTTTGGTGGTCCCTGAGGTCCAAAAGGTTGGCGACCCCTGGACTAGAAGACCTCCAGGGTCTCTTCCAACTCTATTAGTCTGTTATTCTGTTTTTACAAAGAATAAAAAAACAAGCTCTCATTCAGAGCATTCCGTTTTAAGCCTGAAGGTCTTTATAGATAACCACAGGAAGATGGATCCTCCAAGGATCTTTTAGAGACCACCTTCTCCAGAGTACCAGCTTTGCATGCCCCCATTTCTATGGACAATGTAACTTGTTTTACCTTGTGGTCCAGTTTGCCCCTGGAAGCCAGGGTCTCCATTTAAACCAGGGTTGCCATTATTTCCAGGCAATCCGATTAAGCCAGGACGAACTCTGATCTCTTCTGGTGGTTGGGTTACACCTGTAGCTCCTTGCAGCCCAGGAAAACCTATATAACACAGAGGAAGGGTGACTTGTAAATGAGCATCAGCTCATGGGGTATCCTACCAATTTGGTTAGAAAATCCGAGGTCATATTTTTCTGTCACTATTACAGTGGACAACCTGCAACAATCATGCAATGAATTGCTAAGGTGTAGAACGTTCCTCCCTTCCAATTGTTTTTCCTGACTTCAATCTGCAGTGAAAGATGTCTCAACCTAGAGAATCCACCACATCTTCAACTTTTTTAAAAAGACCATAGTAAAAAAAAAAAAGAGAGATCTAAAATAGATCAAGAATGCCTGAGAAAGAAGAGGAATGCCCTATAAAATGGCACATCTGTTTGTCTGGAACCCCAAATGTAGCACCCAGGGAAGCAGTGGCCACATCTGGACCACCATGGTCTCCTGAACTGATATAGGAAGCAAAGTTGCCTAAATTCTGAACTTCAGTAAACATCCCTACCACAACTTCAACTTCAAAACAAACTCGAGTTTGGGGTTCATCCTAGATTCCAGGATGATGTCAAGACCAGTAAAATTAGGAAATAAGAACTATAGAATAGAGATTTCGGTAAGACATCTTATGTGCTCAACATTGCCTGAGTTGAGTTCAATTTATGAGATATGGACCTTAGACCCTGAATCACTTGTGTCTGCTTTTTTCTCCATTCGTTGCCTGCTTTCTCAAAAACAGTACATAGCTAATCATCTGTCTGATGCTCATGCAGTAGTTCTCAACTTATAACCATAATAGAGCCTGCCTATTACAGTCGTAAATCATAAAAGTTGTAAAGCAGGTCACCCAAGTGGTCAATTTGACTTTATGACTTTATTTTTGAAGTGGTTATTAAGTGAATGTGGAGATTGTAAAGCAAACCAATTGTTTGCTATGGACTGGTTTTGCTAAAAATCAGAAGTAAATGATGGGATTTTGACAAAAACACTCTAAAATGTCATTTTGACCATCAGATGCTATAAATGGGTACTGGTTGTCAAGAGCCTAAAATGTGATCATGTGACTGCAGGCAGTAAGGCCACTGGAATCTTGAGACTGGGAAGGTTAATCATAATTTCTTCAAGTGATTGTTATGTGATCAGCTACATAAATTGAGGACTACCTGTATGGTTTGATCTGGACTTGCGTGCATTTGCCAAGACTTACCTGGAAGGCCTGCTTTGCCTTTTGGCCCAGGGAAACCTGGATCACCTAGCAGTCCATCTTTCCCAGGCATTCCCATGAAACCTGGGTCCCCTCTGAATCCTGAGAAGAAACGAGAAAGATCCAGAGGTTGACTTTTAAACCAACCTTCTAAACTAGACAGAGGTTGGCTGCTAGAAAGGTCCATTGATTGACTTTTGCTGGTGACCTTCTACTGCTTTACCATAGTGAGGATTTTAACTTACTACACCTGTGTATGGTTTGCCAATTGCACAGTGGCAGATAGGAAAGCACTCCAGAGGGTTAATGTCATTGCCCCTCAGAGGATCATGAGTTGTCCTCTCCCCTCTTTGGAAGAGCTTTATAGCTCCCGCTGCCTTAAGAAAGTTCAAAACATTCTCAAAGATCCAACTCATCCTGGGAACCCCTTTTTTGAACTATTATCATCTGGCAGACAGTACAGAATTATAAAAACAAGGACAAGAAGGCTGAAAAAGGGCTTCTATCCCAAAGCAGTAACTATACTGAATTCTACTGTATATTGCAGTATTAATGCAATATCAGGTTTTCAATTCAATTGTATAGAATGTGAAGGATGTGTGTTTATGTTTTATTTTTATAGTTATATGTACACTGAAGATGGCATTTAATTTCGTTGTATGAGGTGCAATGACAATAAAGTAAACTAAAACTAAATTGAGCAGAACTGAAAATTCATCAGATTCGGTAGCTTGTCTTTTGTAACTTTTTGGCAAACACCGAAGTTGCTTTGATATCCCTTGCTAGACTATATGACAAAAAATGGGAACCCAATTTGGAGGCCTTTGAGGATAAATTCTATTTTTATTATTCTTGTAATCCCTTAATTCAGGGTAGAGTCGAGGTGACTGAATGGAGCTGACCATTTACTGGCCAGATGCCCTTTCTGATGCCGTGTGGAGTTTGCAGTAAATATTTTCTGTTTGCCCCTGAGAAACATGTGCCACTACCTAGGGTTGAACCTTCATAATACTCGTCATGCTCCAAAAACCAAGAAAGATATACTGAAGTTCTCAGGAATTTCCTTTATTGTTCCTCACCCATAGACAGACTCTTGCCAAACTAAAGCAAACCTACTTACACTATTAAATATATATTGAGAACACCTAGGGAGGAGCCGTCTTCACCCTCTTTCTCCCACACAAACTATGTAAACTTCATTGTGTCTTGCTCATCTGGAATGTAGCCACTCCCTCTTGGGAATCCAGACTACATTCTGCTACATCTCCTCACCTTTGAAACCTGATGCACCAGGGATTCCGTTAAGTCCAGGGATGCCTGCATCACCTTTGAGTCCTGGGAAGCCCGAAGGACCAGTGGGGCCTGGATTACCTCGATCACCTTGATTGAAGGCTGGTCCTGGTGGTCCTGGTGGTCCACGAGGTCCTTGGAAGCCTGGGTAAAGAAGAACCAAGGAGATGTAGTTGCCAGTCAGTCCTTGGTCTGCTGAGAGCTCTGTTACACAAGAAACCTTTAACTCATTCCAGCAGCTCCAAATCCTGAAATTGTATCCATGTGTTGCCTAGAAAGTTGTTGAGAGGCCCCTTTAAAAATGATTGTAGGTAGTCCTCATTTAGCAACCATAATTGCCCTCTTGGTCGTTAAGTGAAACTGTAACTGTGGTTATTATGATCTGGCTTCAGCTTTCCTTTGGTTTACAGACCCGAGAAGGTCATAAATATGAGGAGTGATCACAAAGTTATTTTTTTTCATTTCTGCAAATTGTGGCTAAATGAGGCAGTTGCTAAACAAGGACTACCTGTATTAAAAAGTAGATCTTCCAACATGACTACTTTATGTACAAAGCATCAAATGAAAGTACCTTAGCCCATTTTCATTTGGCCCTTCAGAGAAGGCTAATAAAAATAACAAAACATCTGGAGCATCACTTGAACACTTATTGGCATTGGCAAAATCAACCATCAATCAGTTGCAAAAGACAGCTTTGTTTCGAACAGATTATTTATTCCTAGCACTCATACCATCCACTTTCCACATCTGCCTATCTCAAATCTTTGGGATGGACGCGATAGGTGGATAAAAATCCCAAAAAGGATCTGAACATCTGGCTGAGTGTTGACCAACCATAAGAAAAACCATAACCACAACACATGTGGTTTTCTTGTATTTGGAGACAGCATGAATTCCCGGTAGGTTCAAACACCTGACAATCCACCAGAGCTCAGAAACTAGTGACTTTAAGAGACCTGGAACCAAATGCATGTTAATTATGTTTCCCCAGCATGCTTGGCATGGAATTAAACCATTATTCTAGGTTTCAGCAATACACTGAATGAAAAGTTAACCTTGGGGCTTGAGTTTGTTCATTAGGCTAAGCCACAGCTAACCAAGTTTAACATGTCCTGGGAATGCAGATGCTAGTTGAATGTCCTGGGAATGCAGATGCTACAGTGAATTTCACTGTATGTATACTACGTATATACATACAATGACAATCAAGAATACAATTCAATTGTAACGTGTTATGTGATTGCTGTCATTATCTCATGATCCAGCTTAATTTTTCCTTGTGACCTTTTTTCCGTAAGTAAATAAAGTTATCGTCTTTTTTATGTTTTAAAGTAGGGTTTCATGGGTTTTATTTCTGAACCAGAGTGTATTCAGTTATGGTTTAAAATAAATGACAACTGGCTGAATTTGCAACTACTCCAGACCATAAATCATGACTTATTAGCCACAGTGGTTAGATTCACACATGCACAAGATGTCAATACATAAAATATTTCTATGGTCTTTTTAGAGTTGCCAACAGAAAGAGAGGGAAGAGCAGTGTAGCAGATTGCAAACAGAAACTGCATTCCATAAATGTTTTCAAAGATAGTAACTAGGTGACTGAAATTTTTGCTATGCAAAATTCTAACTGGAGAACATGATGAATGATTCTAGGCTATGGATGTGTCCCATTGGAGAATATGAATTATGATACACCCAGAGAGTCGGGGGAAAACCAGGGTCAAGGGTGACAATGAATGATGTGTCTCAGAGTTGGCTACACCCAGGCAATGCCGGACATGTTAACTCCCAATAAATCCTTTTGAAGTTTTGGAAGTTTGATTCGAGACTCATGATTTAAATGGGGGGGTAACTGCCGGAATCCTGACACAAAGAAGGCTACGCCAGCATGTTTGTAAATGAGGTCTTCCTGTAAAAACCCATCCCCAAGCTCGCTACTTCCATACCTGGCAGCCCATCTTCTCCAGGACGTCCCGCATCACCAGGCTTCCCAGGAATCCTTGAAGGCACAGAGATGCCAGGGGGCCCTCGCCTACCAGTGACACCTGGGCTTCCAGGAAGACCTAAAATGACAGAAACAAACTTTCCCAGACTCTATAATTGACTAAGTGATGGTCATGTAGAATTTGAAACTACTGTTTCTGCTTAGAGGAAAAGGCCAAAAACACGAGATAGATCCAGAAGATGGAGTGACAACATCAAAGGCACCCTACTGAGGCCCCCAGAAATGCAAGAACCAGACCTTTCGACACCTGAAGTGGTAAAAGAGAAGGAAGAAGAAAGAAGGAAAAGAGGAGGAGGAGGACGGGAAGAAAGAGAAGGAGAGGAATTCTGCTACCGTAAGTATCACTATCCGTGGACAATCTCTCGCTCTCTCGCTCTCCCTCAAAAAAGGCAACCAAATACGAACTGGGCATACTCAGAGGAGTTACAAACGTTCAGGGTTTGGGAGGAAAATTAAGCACAGAGAAAAGGAGAATGCAATGGAATATCACAGAAGAAAATATGGCTGGATAGAACTCAGGAAAGATCTTGCATGCTTCTTACTACAGCTTATAATCCTTTCTCCTCCATCAACAGCCAGTCATGGCTTCCACACTCACCCAAATATATTGTCCGAACAATTACAGGGGGTAAGGAGAGGTGGACTAGATTGGTATTTGATGAACCGTGGTGGCGAAATGGTTAGAATGCAGTACACAAGCAACTTCTGCTGACTGGCAGCTGCCAGCAGTTCTCAGTTCAATTCTCACTGGCTCAAGGTTGACTAGGCAAACCACTTAGACAGGGCTGTAAAGCACGGTGAAGTAGTGTATAAGTCTAAGTGCTATTGCTGTTTGGCTATTTGGCTGGAGGACTACAGGTAGCCCTCAACTTACAGCAGTTCATTTAGTGAACTGTTCAAAGTTAAATAGCAATGAAAAATGGAACTTATGACCATTTTTCACAGTTACGACCTTTGCAGCATGATCATGTGATCAAAATTCAAATGCTTGGCAACTGGTTCAGACTTATGACCATTGCTGTGTCATCTCATCTCTTTTTGTGACCTCACAAGCAAAGTCAGTGGGGAAGTCAGGCTCATTTAATAACCGGGTTACTAACTTATCAACTGCAGTGATTCACTTAATAACTTGTGGAAAGAAAGGTCAGAAAATGGGGCAAAACTCACTGAACAAATGTCTCATTTAACAACACAAATTTTGGGCACGTAAGTTGAGGACTACCTGGACCAGGTTAAGTTCACAGCTGTAGGCCAGGCCAACAAAAGAAGGGAAAAGAAACCCAGAAAGCAGCAATGGCAATTTATATCTGCACACATTGCCAAGACATCAACATGGATGTTATCATAAGGCATGAAGCTTGCCTTTTCTTTCCAAGATTAATTCTGCCAGTGAATTTATCTGAGCCCTCAAAAGAAGAGATTCTCCTCATTCTGAGCAAATTTTAACATCTTTCCATTCCATTTAATCGTTGAAAGGAAAGGGGAACCCTGGTTTTCCTTTTGAGTATAACAACTGTAGTAAATAATCTAACAGAATTAAATATTGAGTATTTGAATATTAAATACTTGGCTTTATCATACTTAAGTAAAGTATTCATTACAAGAGTCCTACAAGTTTCATGTGGCTTATTTTGCAGTGGAGCATAAAGAAGTCCTTTGGGTATCTTCTTGACAAGTTCAGATGGAGGTAAGATCTGAACCAGGGTCATCTCAATCTTAATAATTCTTGACATCATTTGTGATAATTTGAATGCTGTTACAGCTCTTGATGCTATTCAACTATAGCAGGGGTGTCAAACTCAAGGCCTAGGGGACCAGATCTGGCCCATGGGGTGTTTCGATTTGGTCCGTGGGGCCACCCTGGAAATAGCAAAGGACCGGCCTGCGGTGCCTCTGCCGTTGAAAACGGAGCTCGGGAGGGCAGCCGTCGCAAGCTCTATTTTTGCTGGCAGAGGTTGCAGGAGGCTGTCGCAGCCAAAAACAGTGTTCGCAAAGACCGAGGGTGGCCCTCCTGAGCTCCATTGCTGGAGGACAAGAGCCCTTTTTTGTGGGAAGAGTGCTCAGGCCAACACAGGCGCCCCCAACATGAGCCACACCACTGGTGGGATTCAAAATTTTTTACTAATGGTTCTGTGGGTGTGGCTTGGTGGGCATGGCTTGATGGGTGTGACATGACTTGATGGGTGTGACATGGCTTGATGGGTGTGGCAAGGGAAGGATACTGTCAAATCTCCACTCCCACCCCACTCCTCAGGGAAGGTTGCCACCGGTTCTCCGAACTACTCAGAATTTCCGCTACTGGTTCTCCAGAACTGGTCAGAACCTGATGAACACCACTTCTGGGCCATGCCCACCCTAGCTACATCCACTCTGGCTCCCCGAGGTCAAACACAACCCTGATGCGGCCCTCAATGAAATCAAGTTTGACACCTCTGAAGTATAATATCCACTCACTTGCAACTTCTATTATTTACCCATTTCTCCTGCAGGTCCTTTTGATCCACGAAGGCCAGGAACTCCACCCTGGAAACCTGGGTCACCTCGCTGACCTTTGATACCTGGAATTCCTGCTGATCCAGGCAGTCCATTTTCACTCAGGCCTAATAAAATTAGAAAAAGCATGAACAGCAGTTTGACGCTGTTTACTAAAAAGGGACAATCCTTGATGATTTGACATAAATCAGAAGGAACCAAATTGTGGAAGCTGGAAAAACATACTTTCTGTAGCTCTGATACTTCAGAATTTGGCTTCAGAATGGGAGAAAGCAAAACACAGCTTTTAAGAATCTGCAGGAAAAGGATTTGAAGGGCCCAAAGATTTTAGATGTTTCTGCAGAGAGCAGTCAAATGCTAAAACATAGTTGATAACATCACCACCCAACAGTCTCTATTTGTGGGATTCTTGATGCTCCCCAAACTTGATTGTTTGCTTGCAGATGTTTTGTTACCCAACCGATAATATCATCAGTGCTTGTCACTTCACCTTGATAGCGATTTGCACTGATGAGGTTACCTAGTTGAGTAATGAAATGTCTACAAGTCAACAACCAAGGTTGAAGAGCACCAAGAACTCCAATCCTCAGCTACAGAAATTCTCTTCTATCAGAATCATACAATTGCATGAGAAGTTGGACAAAATGAACCATTTAAGGGATGATATTACTGCATTTGGTTCAACCCTGAAGTTGACCTGACTGTGGCCATTTTGACCCTTCAGTGTTGCCACACTGGAGCTGTGGGAAAGTGCAGGGGGAATAGAGATAGCTGGGGTTTTGTAGCCAAAACAAAATACTTTCTCCTGGGAATCAAGGATATTCCTACAGGTGGTTGGAGAGAGGAGGAGTGAAGTTACCAGGCCACCAGATGGTACCTTGATTGCACCGTGTGACTGATTGTTTGGGGAAGGGAATAAACTTTTAATTAGGTGAAAACCACAGGAATATTCAGAGTCGGTTTTCATCAGCCTGTGCCAATATGATATAGCAAATAAAACTGTTTTTTGAGGAATCATCTTGACTCAGAGTTCTGTTCGTTACGGGTGTATTACTTGGAACCCTGACATTTTGAACTTACTGTGGAAGTTTCTGAGGATCTTTTGATTTACCTTGTTTTCCAGGAGAGCCTTTGGTGCCCGGTAAGCCATTTAGACCGCTCAGTCCTGGGAATCCTGGGAATCCTGTAGATACATTTTAGAAGGTTTGATGCTATTTTGGTGGTTATTAAGAAAATGTTGTTGCTGTATATTTATTGTTTTTATTTACTATTGGAACATGGTAGATGTTTGGCCAAGAAATCTGCTGTTGTGGTCTGACGGCAGCCTGCAGAGAAGCAGCAGAGTCGGACAGTGGGGAGGAACATGGGCTAGTCCGGGAGTCTGGGGAAGACTCAGAAGAGGGTCCTGTGTCCAATACAGAGATGGGGGCCAGGGCCAGGGTCATCTGGGAGTTATGTGCTAACTCCGGAGCCTCCAGAATCTGACAGCAGTGAGGCAGAGGAGCAAGGGGAGCCTGTTTCCAGTGCACGTGTGCGCAGAGCTGCCAGAAGGCAAGAGCAGCTAAGACAAAAGGGGCGACTCAGGAGTAAGGCTTGGAGGTGATTGTCCCTCCCGCAAGACATAAAGGAGGAGAAAAGGGACAGAAACCTTTGCAGGAAGCAACTTTGTTCATACTGGTTGGTTTGAAACCTGAAGCTCTGTGTTGAATTTGTGCTCCATTTGGCCTTGTATAACTAATTGGAAATTTCATCATTGGCAGCATTTCAAGGAAGATAAACGTGCGCGCTTATCAGGCTTATCCTGAAGGACTTTGGCAACTTCTATGGGACTATTTACAAACTGTTTGAGACTCATTATGGGATATGAATGAATAAAATTCACAGCCGATGAAATAAAGAAAAAAGTTTTGGGACTAATGCGTGTTTGTTAGTGCCTCAAAAAGCCTTGGTCAGAACACCTGTAAGGAACCTTACAAAAGTAACTTCGATGGCAAAAATCAATTCAGTGACATAATAAATGGCTCACAGTGACAATACTAGATAATGTCAAGATCACACAGGTTTTTCAAAAGAGTTGAGGAATCTTGCTCAACTGTGTCAAAACAAGAAATGAAAATCTTGGAAGTAGAATCCTATACAGTAAGACCCTGTCTTATATGTCAATGAAGACTCAATCATCTGGGCCAAAGGTGTCTAAAGGTTGAATCATGGCGATTGGACCAAGCTTTATTAATGTGAGATATTTTGTTGCTCATCCAAGCAACATCATCAAAGTGCCCTACGTCCTCATGTATAAATCGAGCTAATCAACCCTGAAGTAGGAATGGCTTGTTGGGATTGATGAATCAAGGACGCTTAGCAGTCATCAATTGTGGGTTTCTCCCTGATCTCATTGCTAACTCCCAATTGCTATTAATAAGTGAAGGAGAAGGAAATTCATCATTCTTCTCCAGATTGATGATCCACTGATTCCTTTCCAGTGTTATGCCAAGAATCTTTGCAAGTTTTGATTTGGCATTCCAACCCACAATCTGAGTTTCTCTCTAGAAGTAAGGTTTTCAAGAACAACCCCAAAATGCAAAACAAACCTTTTGGTCCTACAGTGCCAGGAGATCCAGGAAATCCTGGAGCCCCACGTTGCCCAGGATTACCTGGAAAACCTGGGTTGCCCCTCGAACCACCAGATCCAGGAAAGCCTAAAGGGGAAAAACAAAGAATTATTTAAAATTGAGCTCTTAAGGTTGCAGAATATGTATCTCCATAATGTTAAAACCTTCAGAAGCTGGGAATCAGTGCAATGAGTTCCAAGGACACAAGTTTAGAATTAGTGAATGGAAGCACAGAATCAAATTATTAAGTACTCAGCATTTATTTAAATTTACAGCTTGTATTGAATTACAACATAAAGTAATGTAAGAAAGTTTCTAGAGTTTTCCCATCGAGGCACTGACCAAATCTAATCCATCTTAGTTTCAGCCAGATTGGATAAATCAGATCTCTTTCTTGTTTTTAGAATAGAGTGGGAAGGGACCTAGGAGATGTTCTAGTTCAGCCCCCTGCTCAAGCAGGAGACTTTATATCATTTCAGACAAGTGACTGTCCAATCTCTAGTCACAAACCTCCAGGAAGGAAGCACCCACAACATTCCACCTTAAGTCAAGGTAAACTCTTGGTTACTATGTGGGTACAAAGTTTTGTGGCAACAACACAGAAGTGATATGCCACGTCTTCTTCTGATTTGTGCTTTCAACCAAGCTTGTGAGATTTCCAAGACAAAGGAAATGATGAGATTTGAACAATCTTGCATGATAATTTATGTATCCTTCAATTTTGCAGACCTCTTTGTGAAAGTTCTGGAGAAGTTTCTGGATGCAAAAAACTCCTAATCCCTCTGCATTAAAAGATACACCTTGCAAAGGACATGTCTCGGCCCCAAACACGAGAAAACAAATGGCTTTGCTTACCTCGTGGTCCTTCTTGTCCAGGGTTACCTGGTGAACCCTTCTGCCCATTTGGTCCAAGACCTCCTGGATATCCTGGGTCACCGTTTGTTCCTTGATTACCTGTTATACCTTCAAAAACCATAAGACAAACCATTAAATTGCCATCTTTCCCAACCTAGGAAGTTCCCAACCTAGGAGTTGAAAATTTGTACCCTTGTCTAATTTTTACCCAGGTTTTCACAACTCTAAAATGAATGAACTTGGTATGTCCATGGGATAAAAAAAAAAACCTCTAAAATCATGAGTGGGAATTTGCTCTCTTTTTAGCCAGAAATGGTGAGGCTGAACTGACAAATGTCTATTTGTAAAGCATGGCTACAATCACCCAACCATACTGTGGGACCCCAGGGGCTTTGGTTGGCAAGTACTATCCATTCATTCACTCATTTCTAAGGAGCTTCAGGAAGTTAACACTGATCCTTTAAGAAAGTTGGTGTCAGAAGCAAAGGATTAGGACCATAAGTTAAGTTGCAATTCAAAAGGCCTATTGCTCAAGCCTTCACACAAGAAAGCTAAGCAACTAAAGTTCAATACTAAATTGGCACCAGATAAGGTTCAATGGAATTCAAGAACAGAATAGAATTCTTTATTGGCCAAGTGTGATTGGACACACAAGGAATTTATCTTTGGTGCATAAGTTCTTATGAACTGTTTGTGGCAATATTAATGATTCTAAGCTGATGACGTTCTTAACTTCACTCCCAGGTCTGCCTGTTGTTCTCCTACAGGTGGATGTTTAATTCATGTACTAATAAAAGTAATCTTTTGTAGTCTGTCGGCGGCCTGCAGAGCTGGAGCAGAGTCGGACAGTGGGGAGGAACATGGGCCAGTCCTGGAGTCTGGGGAGGGCTTGGATGAGGGATCTGCGTCCAACACAGAGATGGGGCCAGGGCTATCTGAGAGTTATGGCCTGACTCAGGAGCTTCCAGAATCTGACATCAGCGAGGCAGAGGAACAGGGGGAGCCTGTTCCCAGTGTGCGCTTGCACAGAGCTGCCAGAAGGCAAGAAAGTTAAGACAAAGGGGCGAGTCAGGAATAAGGCTTGGAAATGATTGGCCCCTCCCATATGACATAAAAGAGGAGCAAAGGGACATAAGCCTGAGTTTGTTCTGGTCGTTTTAAACTCTGAAGTTCCATGTTGACTTTGTGCTCCATTTGACCTTGTACAGCTAATTGGCAATTCAGTCATTTCACGGGAGATAAACGTGGGTGTTTATCAGTCTTATCCCAAAAAGACTGTGGCAGACTTCTGTTGGACTCTTCACAAACTGTTTGGGACTCATTACAGGCTGTGAATGTTGAAATAAAAACAAGGTTTTGGGGAATAGCATGTGATTGTTACTGTCTCAGGAAGCCTTGGTCAGAACATAATCTAAGGTAAGCCTTCTAATTTCCCTTCCTTGAGTCACGGTAGAATATTGATTTATTTACCTTGAAACCCTCGGTCCCCTCGTTGGCCCTTAGGTCCCACACCACCTTGGATTCCTTGGGATTCCCCTCGGTCACCTGAAAAGGGAAAGACAATCATCTGCTTTTTATCTCAGCGGTTCTGACAATTCATCATTGCCTGATCACATCCAGAGTTTTCTTGGCAAACTCTTTGGTTTTCCAGTACTATTTTGTCTTCCATATTTTTTTAAGGATTCCATCCCCCCCCCCCCCAGAGCATAATCAATACGAATTTTGAGTTAAGATAAATGCAAAAAGTAATAGAGAAGTGAAAAGCAACATATAAAAAGAAGTATATAAAAAAAGAAAGAATAAAAAAGAAATGGTTTCTGGTTTACTTAACAGCTGTTATAAATACATTTATAATTTACTTCTCTGTCGAAGGTTACATCAGAGCTTCCTTCTTTCCCTAATCTACTCTTTCTAAACATCTTCTCTATAAACCACCTGTTCATTCTCTTCCCTTTCTCAGCAAAAAGTCTACAAGGGCCCCTCTGTGCTTGATTTTTTAAAAGATGCTAGCAAGGCCACCCCAATGACTTACCTTTTGGACCACGCAATCCAGTAATTCCTGGGGAGCCAGGGGAGCCAGGTATACCTTCCGCACCCTATGGAAGGAAATAGCATGTAATAATCATAATTAACACTGAAATCTGCTTTCTTGGTAGTGTGATTGGCCTCTTAGTGTCCAGACAGGAAACTCTTTTCTAGTGACTATTCTTGTGACCACCAGCAATCTGAAACCACTACAGCGACCAAGGGGATGCTGCAATGGTCATGTGAAAAAAATAGTTGTCAAGTCATTTTTTTCAGTGTTGTGGTGCTTGACTAAAAAGTATGAGCTTACAAAACTCACAGGGTGCCACAAAATGTTTTTAATACAGGTAGTCCTTACGACTTCTTTCAACTACAGATTGAGCCCAATATTGCTACATGAAACATTTGTTAGGTGAATTTTGCCCCATTCTATGACCTTTCTCACCACAGATGTTAAAAGAATCACTGTGGATGTTAAGCTAGTAACATGGTTGTCAAGTGAATCTGGCCTCCCCATTTATTTACCCTAACCCTAACTCCTACCCTCAAAATGATGCTATAGGGCACTGCACACCAGAACAACTAGACACAAGGACAGTTTTTCCCTGAAATACCGTATATACTTGCATATAAGCTGACTCTAAAACTCAATTTTTTTTAATCAAATTAGGGGGGCGGCTTATATGTGCATAAATCTGATCTCACACAAACGAACTGATATGATGCCACTTCTCAGATCACGCAATATCATCGATATTACCATACAGTTATGCATACATATAGCACTTTTTTTTTTTACCCTGGGTGCCTCCATTTTGCTTTTCCTATCACCGGATCATAACACGCTGTGATTGGTTAGTCATTCACATGACCGCTTTCATGTTTGCGATCGTCACGTGCAACATCAGATTCTTTACATACCGGGTAATTAACTTAATATTGTTTTCTACACAAATGCTTTGATAATGAACCTTCATCAGTGCATTGCATATTGATACTCTTTTGTTATTAGCCCAAACAACACAACATGGTATTTGGGGGTCGGCTCATATGCGAGTTTTTGCAAAATTCCTCATTTTGGGGCAGTTTTTTAAGTGTCGGCTTATATGCGAGATCGGCTTATATGCAAGTATATACGGTAATTCCCTCAACGCTTTCCAACTATTTACAAAGTCTGCATTACTATTACTATTAATCTTCTCATCACTTCTTATCACCCATCCCCTCCCACTTGTGACTGTATGACTGTAACTTTGTCACTTGAATCTATACGATTTATATTAACTTGTTTCCTGGTATGATTTGATTGCTTATTGTACCCTATATTCTATTTACTACTATACCCTATGACTATATAACCCCATGACTATCATTAAGTGTTGTACCTTATGACTCTTGATGAATTTATCTTTTCTTTTATGTACATTAAGAGCATTTGCACCAAGAGAAATTCCTTGTGTGTCCAAGCACACATGGCCAATAAAGAATTTATTTTCTTTCTTTCTTTCTTTCTTTCTTTCTTTCTTTCTTTCTTTCTTTCTTTCTTTCTTTCTTTCTTTCTTTCTTTCTTTCCTTCCTTCCTTCCTTCCTTCCTTCCTTCCTTCCATCCATCCATCCATCCATCTACTTCGCTTGTCAGAAGGTCGCAAAAGGGAATCTCATGATCCCAGGACACTAAAACTGTCATAGATATGAGCCAGTTGCTAAGCATCTGAATTTTGATCACATTACCATGGTGATGCTACGTAAGTGTGAAAAATGGTCATAAGTCAACATTTTTCACTTTCTTTGTAACTTTGAACAGTCATTAAATGAACTGTTGCAAGTCAAGTACTACTTGCAGTATATACAATATTTAGAGGGGAAAGTGCAGTTGGTGGGAATTTTAGAAACTGGAAAAGAAGGATCACTGCCAACTCTGGTTTTTTATTTCTTATTTGAAGACACTTCTGGCAATCTACACAGTGCTACACAATCCACCAGCAAGATCAACAGCTGCAAGAAATTCTGTCTAGATTCCTCTCCCACTTGTTGATTTTTTGTGGTGTGAGAGACCCAGGGAAAAGCTGAGAAGCTGTTTCCTGACTCTGTCCTCAGATCTGCTATAATCCCAAAGCAGATCCAGAGCAAGTTATAGGTCTAATCTGCTTCCACCTAATGAAAAAGATATGGACCAAAGCTGTTGTGACTAAGATCCCAAAGACAACAAATTCTCTGTTGTTAAATCAATGACTTCTTTATTAGGAATGCCAGCAGCCCCTTCCTCCCTCTCCCTCTCCTTCTCCCTGTCCCCCTCCCCGACCCCCCCCCCCGGTCTCTCTCTCTCTCTCTCTCTCACACACACACACACACACAGCAGGCTATCAGTGGCGGACTGGCATGGAGATGAATAGTTGTCTGCCACACCTATTCATCTCTGCCCCTGCCTTTTATCCCCAGAGCTAGGTTGGGGCTTCACTAGCAGCAGTGGCTCTTCTGTCCCAAGGACCAGCCCATAGATTTCCACTGCTCTCCTCTCCTCTGCCTTCTGCGCAGCTGCGTGTCAGGCACTGGACCCAGCTGTTCCTCCTCTTCCTCATCAGCCACCTCCAGACCTGGGATCTGTTGACTCTCCATCTGAGGGCTGACAGACGGCCCAGGCTTTGCCTCTCTCTCTCTCTCTCTCCCAGCTCTATTCTCTCTTCCCCCTCGGAGCTCTCAGGTTGCCCTGATGCTGACCCTGACTCCCACGCTGCCTCCTTTTCTGATTTAGCTGCTGAAGGGGCTGGTGGCCGACAGGGCCACAATAAAAGCCCATATGAAGGACCCAAAGGATCCTGAACTTGTTAGGAGTTCACTAAGACTTCAAAAGTCTGAAAGTGGTGGCCACCATTGAACTTGGAAGAACGGTGGAAGTGTTTCCCACTCAACCAGGAGTATAAAGAAAAAGAGAGAAAGGATACTTACACTTCTCCCAGGCATTCCAGGAAACCCTGAGATGCCACCAGATCCCTTTTGTCCCAACAGCCCAGGAGAACCAAACGTTCCTGGAAAACCTGGGTCTCCTGGCAGTCCTTTCTCTCTAGCTGGTGATCCAGCTCTCCCTGGAAGCCCAGGCTGCCCCCAGATACCTGGGGCTCCTTTTTCCCCTATGGAAAGGGAAAACAGTGATATAGTGTGTCTTCAGAATGAAGACTGGCAGGTTTCCCCATGTCTCAGCCTATTCTGAGATAAGTTACATCCTAATAGAGAAGATGTTTTTCTGTGTCTAATGCGTCTTCAAAAGTGCAGATTGGCAGATAGCAACAATAATAGCACTTACACTGATGCACCACCCCATAGTGTTTTACAGCTCTCTCTGAGTGGTTTAAAATGTCAGCATGTGGCCCCCAACTATCTGGGTCCTCATTTTACCATCTTCAGAAAGACTGAGTTGACCTTGAGCCCCCTCAGGATCGAGCTCCAGGATGTGGGCAGAGTTAGCCTGCAATACTGCGTTCTAACCACAATGCCACCGAGATTTCACCTTGCAGCTATTCTGAGATAAGTAAGTTACATAGTAAAGGAGAAGATGCAATACAAATTAGACTTTTCACTCATAATGCAGGCAGTACCTACACTGCCATTCTGTTTTCCAGAGGGGTTTAACCACAAATTCACAGAAAATACAGGATGGCTCTCTTCTCTTTTGATGGGCCTCCCTGCATCTTCAAGATATTTCATTTCTAGCTCCAAGTTGCCGTTTGTGCTTAAATGCTATTTTTGTGCTGAACCAATGGAAGATGTAACCCAGCATCTTGATTTCCACAGCCACCATTTAAAGAATACAGTCTCCCTGTCTGTCAAACACATAGCCATTAGAAGAAATCAACTCTGCCACCAATAGAGATTTGGGGATTCCCACCTAAGTGTAATTAAAACAGTCAAGCCCATGGGCAAGTGTAATTCTGATGTATCTCAAGGGCAACTGGATAAAGAAAGCCAGCTTGGTCACCTATCATTGCCTAAGTAGTTCAGGACAAACAGGTAAAATGGACGTTACTGTGTAATGCCAAACACATACCTCTTGGTCCTGAAAATCCTCTCTGTCCCATCAATCCAGGATCTCCTCTGTTCCCTTTGAGTTTGAGGCCCAGGCCTGTGGGTCTGAAAATGGGAGGTCCAGGAGGGCCACGGACACCTCTGTCCCCTGCACAAAAGAAGAAAGAGGAACACAGCAAGATGCTTATTCTACCTTTATTGATCCAGAGAGTGCCAGACATTCCTGCTTAGAGGTATCTAGGTCTGGAGTCCAAATGGTCTTAATTTATAGAGCCTCAAAAGCACTTTGCATATTACTGTAGGTAGAACAGCAGAAGACCAATCTCTCTCCCAAGGAATGTACTAATAGGAGTCTGATTCAGAAGAACTACCAAAAGAAGGACAATGGAGTGGGAGGGGGGAATTGTTGTGATGACCCAGGGTGGGGCACAAAAGCAAAAAAGTCCTTTTAATTCCTTCAACTTCAACAAGGTCCAATTATCATTGACTGGAGAAAAAACTCCCCCACAAACAGTTGTGAAAAGAAGAACTTCCATTCAGACTCATATAAATTATAAATATAAAAAACAACACAAATCACACTGAAGCAATTAATGAGACAAAGTAGGATAAGGGCTTGAAGACACAGATATTGAAATACACACTGGGAAGGACGCCAGAACTCAGATAAGAACTGACAGACTAGAATTGTTTCACGCTTTGCTTCCAGCACTGGGCCATGCACAGTTTGTCCTTTAAACAGTCCTCCCAGCTGCAGCCCATGAAGGGGATCAGGACCCTTTCCTGCCCCGCAGACCACGCCATTCATATTTCTCCCTTATCCACTCCTCCCTGCGTGCCCTAGGATGAAGAGGGGATGGGCCTGGGTCTTCCTCTGAATGCCCAGCCGGCCTGTGCCCTTCCCTAGTTTCCTCCACAACCTCTGGAGCCACACTCCCATTCTCTTTCGGCTGTTCCACCTCTCCCTTGGAGTCAGATTCTAACAGAGGCATGACAGTTGAAAGCAGGAAAGCAACGAACTAGTTGTTTCAGTTGCATTGCAAGTAGACTTTTGCAAGGACACAGGAATCAGGTGGTCCTTTGTGGTCTCTGAGTTTGGTTGAAGCCACTAGAACAGAGTCCCCCAACTTTTCCGGCTTTGCAGACTGGCGGGAGGGGTGGGTGGGTCAGAGGGGATGATTCCACGTGAGCAGTAGGCAAGTGCAAGAGTGTATACAGCTCCATTTGCACAAGCCATGAGTGTCAACTCCTAAAATATTTCTATGGTCTTTTCAAAGTTGCCAACAGAAAGAGAGGGGGGGGGGAAAAGGGGTTTGAAAGAGCAGTGTGGTAGCTTGGAAATCAAAAGTGCATTCCATGCAGTTTTTCAGAGATAGTAACTAGGTGACTGAAGTTTCTGCTGCACAAAAATCTAACTGGAGAACATGATTGATGACTCTTGGCTATGGATGTGTCCCATTGGAGGATATGAATTATGATACACCCAGAGAGGTGGGGGGAAACCAGGGTCAAGGGTGACAATGAATGATGTGTCTCAAAGTCAGCTACACCAGGCAATGCCAGACATGTTAACTTCCAATAAATCCTTTTTCAGTTTTGGAAGTTTGGCTTGAGATTCATGATTTAAATGGGGGTAACTGCTGGAATTCTGACAGTAGACATGCGCATATACCCATGGCTTGCAAGTGGGAGTTTCTATCCTAACATGTATTTTAGAAGGTAATTCTGAACATTGGGCAAAAAAAATATAAGTTTCACCAGAAGGCAAAGACATCAGACACACAAAACCTTTCAAATTAGGTAGGTCATATGCTGTGCTTTGTGCAAATTTTCTGACTCACCTTTGGAGCCAGGGAAGCCAGAGAATCCAGGGTTTCCGTTTCTTCCTGGTGCACCAAAAGTTCCCTTCAGGCCATCCACACCAGAGCGCCCAGGTGGCCCCGGCATCCCAGGAAAACCGATCATGCCCATGGAACCCTTTTCCCCTAGTTTGGAACAACCAAGCATTATCCCAAGCAAAGGACTCTGAATTCTTTTCAGGAAAGAAGGATTAAAAATGCTTTAAAAGGAAAAAAAAAGCTAGAACAAGTAGCCCCCAACATACAACCATTTATAGTGACTACAGATAGTTCTCAACTTATGACAATGGGGCCCAAAATTTCTGTTGTTAAATGAGACATTTGTTAAGTGAGTTTTGCCCCATTTTCGGACCTTTCTTGCCACCGTTGTTAAGTGAATCACTGCAGTTGTCAAGTAAGTAGCATGGTTGTTATGCGAATCTGGCTTCCCTATTGACTTTGTTTGTCAGAAGGTCGCGGAAGGGATCACACAATCCTAGGACATTGCAACTGTCATGAATGCGAGTCAGTTCCCAAGCATTTGAATTTTGATCACATGACCACTGGGGATGCTGCAACGGTTGTGAGAGTGAAAAATGGTTACAAGTCACCTTTTTCAGTGCAGCTGTAACTTTGACCGGTCACTAAATGAAGTTTTGTAAGTTGAGGACTACTTACAGTTGTGCTCATAAGTTTACATACCCTGGCAGAATTTATGATTTCTTGGCCATTTTTCAGAGAATATGAATGATAACACAAAAACTTTTCTTTCACTCATGGTTAGCGGTTGGCTGAAGCCATTTATTATCAATCAACTGTGTTTACTCTTTTAAAATCTTAATGACAACAGAAACTACCCAAATGACTAACCATGAGTGAAAGAGAAGTTTTTGTATTATCATTCATATTCTCTGAAAAATGGCCAAGAAATCATAAATTCTGCCAGGGTATGTAAATTTAGGAGCACAACTGTGTATTCAAAAATTACAGTTGCACTGAAAAAGTGACTTCAGAACTGGTCAGGACCTGCTTAATGCCACCTCTGATCTCACCCCATTCCTAAGAGGCGTGTGCATAAGCGCACCAATGTGCCTATCGTCCCTGTCCTAATGTTCCCTTTTATTCTATCCATTTAATTTCATATATTCATAATTATGTTTATACTTATATCTGTTCTCCAATACATTCTTGACAAACAAATAAATAAAAAAAAATTACCTTTTGAGCCTGGAAAGCCTGAAGTTCCTTTTGGGCCCCAGAGACCTGGAGATCCAGGCAATCCTTGTTCTCCAGGCCGTCCTGGCAGGCCATCAAGCCCTGGGAACCCTTTCATGCCGGCGGGACCTGGTGAACCAGCATCTCCTCTTGGCCCTTTTGTTCCAGGAGGTCCTGAATGGTTCAAAACCCAAACCATCAGCAAGATGTTCTTCCAAAGACAAACATTTCTACCATCCCTGTGCCATCTTTCAAGAGGTTAACACTAAAGCATTTTATTTGTATTCAGCTAACTGAACTGCGACTAAAAAAATAAATCATGCAGCCTTTCTAAAGCACACAAGGTTAGAAAAGTTTTTTTTTTAAAGTATTAGTTGCCTAATGATTAAAAGCTCTAGGAAAGCTACTGCCTGTACCAACGGACAACTGCCAACAGTGAAACCTCTTATGGTTGGGTTAATTTAGCTGTTATCAGTTACCATTTGGGAAACATGTGAGTCATCTAGGCTACCAACGGGGACCCAGAAACCTCTTGGCGTGTCACTTTCCACTTGCTCCTGTCATTCTAAATCATACCAAAATGTTTTTCCCAGGCTTTGCTTTTGCTTTACTCTATACTCTAGACAGTGACCTGGACTGGATTCCAGTGGAGAAGAAAGCCTATTAATGTTAAAGGGAAATAGTCACTTGTACATGGATGAAAACACAAATTGTGCTTGACAATTGTGCTTACACTAGTGGCAGCAGTAAACTGGCTGTAACTAATCTTGATAAAGCTGAGCAGAGTTGGACTTGGTTAGTGCTTGGATTGGACATCAATGGATAGGACTGTAGTCTGGACTGTAAAATTGTACATCTTCCAAGAGAAAGCTTTGGCAATTCACACCAATGCTGTTGCCAGTAAAATTATCATCAGTATATCTATCCAGTCACCAGAAGTCAAGCTCAATTTGACCTGGTCTTTACTTTTTAAAATTAAATTTAAAAGCTGAAGCATGACTGAGGCAGAATCTAAACAATGATCTATAAAACTGTGCTGACAATGCTAGAAATAATTTTGCTGATAAAACCAGCCCTACAGGGGGACTTTAGCTTCTGAATTTGTCAGGTTGAGTCTTAAAGGTCCAGATGGTGTTTTTTTTAGACAGACAGCAACAAAAAAGAGTAATGCCAGGAGACTAAAAGAACCCAACAAGCGTTGTACAATATTGACTAAAACATCACTTAAAGCAGCTTTCCCCAATTTTTCTGGCTTTTGTGGACTGGGGCGGGGTGGGGAGGAGGAGAGGGGATGGTTCATTGCCCACAATTTCCATGGCCCAGTTCCAAACAAGCTATGGCCCGATAATGGAAAGTGGCCCAGGGATTGGGGACCCCTGACTTAAAAGCCACTGGTTCTTTTTCAGGAAAGATGTTTTCAAATGGGAAAAAACAAACATCTAAAACTAAGTGGAAGTCCATGTTGGCTGAGTGATTCTTTGCACATTGAGTTGGCGTTGACTCTTAATGTCCAGACAGATGGACCTTCTCCAGATTCAGGGGCTACACCGATAGACCTTCTCCAGGATAAGAAGTCCATGTGCGGTGCCTCTTACATACAAATCCCTTTCCGAAAAGATGAAGGCCACAATTCTTTGCAGGATTGAAATAAGGGGTATCACAGTCAGTGCACATTTTGTTGCATAATAGGCTAGGCAGCTGTTAGTCCAAGAGTTTTTACGCTACAAAGCATTTGCTCTCACCTTGGCAGCCTATGTGAAGAACCCCCAAAACCAAAACAGTGTGACATCAGAAATGGAGAGATGATGGCAAATGGAACAGAAACATGGTGAGGAAAAACAGACAAAAACATGTGAACCAGGAAGAAAGCACAAGGCTGAGAATGAAGTTAATGACTTGGAAAATAACTGAGCTCTTTCTCCATGGAGACTCTCAGTCATCCAAGTCATGATTGTCCCAAAGATGCTTTTTCAGAAGGCAACTAGACTTTCTTTATTTTTGCTTGAAGACATTTCACTTTCATCCAGGAAGCTTCTTCAGAACTGAAGAGGCTTGGATGAGAAGCGAAACGTCTTCCAGGAAAAATAATGAAACCCCATTTATCTTCTGAAAAAGGACCTTTGGGACAACTGAGCTCTTTCTCAACACAGCTTAGATCAAATGTATGGATGGGGTTCCCTGGGGTTGGGTGGATGGAGACAGTAGACAGGAAAGTGAAAACAGGGCTGCTGGTGTTGGAGGTAAAAATATTTGAGTAAGGGAACGATTGTCCCAAAGGTGCTTTTTCAAGAATCAACTGGACTTTCTGGTATTTCTTTGAAGAGATTTCGTTTCTTATTCAAGAAGCTTCTTCAGCTCTGACTGGATGGTGGGAAATGGACGGATTTATACTCCTTGTAGACAGCTGGTCATTTGCATTCTTTTAGAGAGCCATTGAGTCCACCATCCAGTCAGAGCTGAAGAAGCTTTTTGGATGGGAAGCGAAACATCTTCAAAGAAAAACAAGAAAGTCCAGTTGCTTCTTGAAAAAGTGTCTTTGGGGGCAACCACGACCTGAATGACTGACAATCTCTGTAGATGTTAAGAGAAATATAATTTCCCTCCAGGATTTCCTTTGAACATTTTTTTATTCCCCCAGATTTTATTCCCCCAGCCCACCCCGACGTCCCAGGACTTCATATTTTTATTTGAAGGAACTGTTCCTGCTGTGGCATCAAGGCCAGAGAAGACCACTTTCCACCACCTTAATTGGCAGCTCAGTTATCCAGATGTGGATGAGAGATGGATTCCCCTCTAGATGAAGGATCCATACATTGCTTGTTTGGAAGTGGAAGTATCACAAGTCAGCGTATATACTGTATAATGCCAGCAGAAGTAAACCAATTCCTAGCACCTTCATTAAAAGGATCTGGATGGTGATGGAAGGAAATTGGCTGAGATTATGAAAGGGGCACTTTATCAAACAAGAAAGGGAAACTGTAACCATCAGTTACAGCTGGTACAAAACACAATTGTTAAATTTAGTGCCTAAATTTAGAATCACTGGTGTAGGGATTTGCATTTGATTTAATTTCTGTTCCAGAACAAGAATGGTTGGAATTATGCTTGGAATGGAGTTAAACACTGCACTTGAACTGTTTTTATTCTTGTTCGACAATAGAATGGTTTATTGTGGTGTCATTTATTAAACTCCAGTTTCATTTACAGGGATTTGTGGCTATAACAACTGCAATACATCCAACAGGCTGTTGAGAAATTTAGAAAACTGGTTTTCTGATTTTCTATAGAGATTCCCAGTCATCCAGGTCATGGCTGTCCCAAAGGTGCTTTTTCAAAAGGCAACTGGACTTTGTTTTTTTTCCTGAAGATGCTTTGCTTCTCATCCAAGAAGTGAAACATTTTCAAGGAAAAAACAAGGTCCAGTTGCAAAAAGCACCCTTGGGACATGTTTTTGGTTGCTTAGGAAGATCACAGGATGGCATTGGACAACATGAATGAGAATAAATGGATGGGGTGCAAATCTTCCAAGGTATGGAAATTTCCTGAAAGTAGTCAATGAATATGGATCATGAAAGTTAGTTGTGAATGATATGATCATGAAATGAAAAGGCTCATTTTAGACAGTTCTATAATCTTCAGTTAAATTGTTGGTACAATGATCAATCTGAGGCAGTATTTTTAAAATATTTTTTTAACCCTGCTTTTATTATTATTTTTTATAAATAACTCAAGGTGACAAACATATTCTAACATTCCTTCTTCCTCCTACTTTCCTCTGTGAGGTGGGCTGGGCTGAGAGAGTCTCTAAGTGGTGCGCAGAAACATTCTTGGACATTAATGTAATCCTTTGCAGCGTGCCAAAACCCCCCCCCCCCAATATTCTTTTCACTATTCAGATAGTCTTCATTTAATGACTGGTTGCTTAGTGACTGTTCAAAATTACAACGGATTCTAAAAAAAGGTACTCATGACTTGACTTGGAAATTCTGACAAGTGCATAATTCCCTCCTATGGTCATGTGATCAACCTCCTTAGTCATGTGATCACATTTGGGGCATCTAGCAATTAGTTTATGACTGTCTGAATAAATGTGAGCAAATGCATTGATCTTGGGGTCACGTGACTACAGTTTTCAGTGGGTTTTTGTGGGTTCCCAACCTTTTTTCCTGGTTTCCAGCCCAAAAAAATGGATCTGTTTCATGACTGTAGTGTTTACTTAATGACCACTGCAAAAAATGTTGTAAAATCAGGTGCAATCATGTGAGTGACCTGCTTAACTACCGCTATGACTAATGACTGTAATTCCAGGTTCATCGATAGTCATAATTCAAGGACTACCCGTATTCAATGCCAGTTTGGTGTATTTGGCTGAGAGTTTCGGCATCTGCTTTGTTCTCTTATCTCATCTCCAGATTTCTGGAATCTCCTGAATAAGTTTAGAAGCACCTGGACAAAGTGTGATGAAGCTCAAGGTTTGGTCTCAAGTGGGCAACCTGCAGGAAAACTCTGTGGAGGGAACATCTGAAGGCAACACACCTTCATCCAGGGTGAAACAATCCATACCTTGTGATCCTGGAAGGCCGTTTGTTCCCAACGGACCTGGTTTTCCTTTGATGCCAAATGGACCTCCTGCTCCTGGTGGTCCTTGCAGTCCATCAAAACCTGGAAGACCCGGCTCCCCACGTCCTCCTTTTCTACCCAACAGGCCAGGCCTTCCATCCAAACCTGGAAACCAAAAAAGATCTAACAACTCCCATTCTTTTCCCCCTTACATACATGCTCAACAAAACTCATGGGACAGAATTGGAAGGGACCTGTGGGTCTTCTAGTCCAGGAGACTCCAACCTTGGCAACCTTAAGACTTGTGGACTTCAACTCCCAGAATTCATCAGCCAGCATGCTGGCCGAGGAATTCTGCGAGTTGGAAGTCCACAAGTCTTAAAGTTACCAAGGATGGAGACCCCTGTTTTAGTCCAAACCTCTGCTCAAGCAGGCAACCCTATGCCATTCTGGAAAAAATGGCTGTCCAATATTTTCTTTAAAAGCTCCAGTAATGGAGCATCACAATTTCTGGAGGCAAGTTGTTCCATTGATTAATTGTTCTCACTGTTAGGTCTCCTTCCTTCTAGGTTGCTTCTCTCCTTGATTAGTTTCCATCCATTACTTCTTGTTCTGCCCTCAAGTGTTTGGAGACAAGGCTGACCCCCTCTTCTCAAATATCAGAAGACTGCTATCAAGTCACCCCCAGTGAAATCTGTTGTGAGCTTCTTGGCTGGTTGACATTTCCAATCTCTGGAAGGCTCAAAAAAGCAAAGATCTATGCAGTTTTAAAAGTGATGCAAGAAAGCACTTACTGTATACCCAGCTGGAAAGAAATCCTATTTGTGATATTTAATTTAATTATATTTAAATGTAAATGAATCTAAAGTCAAGGCAAGATTTTTTCCAGCCCCATCGAGTTGAGTGAGATCCTAATTTGATACTCAGTGGCCAATAGTGGTTCTCACTGTGGAAATAGTTGTGTATCCTATGTTAAATATGGAGCTACAGGGGTGTGTGTGTGTATATACATCACATAAATATGACTTCTAGCCCAAACAAATATTCCAGTAGAGTGAAATTGCCTGCAGATGAACTCCAACACTCATCAGAAAGCTCAGAAGACTAAATCTTTGGTCCCAGCAACGACCCAGATTGGATCTTGCAGTATGTAATGGTTTCAAACCAGACGTAATTCATGACAATGAAGGGTATGATTTGATCTGAACACAACTCCTGATTAGGTTCCATCTCAATGTTAAGAGGACATTAATTGAAAGACAGAATGAAATTTCATTATAATCTTATCTCATTAACTATAAAGGTGAGGAACTGGTTTTCTTTTGTAAACAGATGGCAGCTCTCATTTCCATTGAATTAGCTTGTCCCCAGAAGATATCTGTAAGATGTCTTATATCTTTTGGCTATAAATGTAGGTAATTAAATAAATACATGATGAATTGTTTACATTGCCTTTGAAATGAAGTGAGACAGTGCTTTTTTTTCTGGAAAGTATAAGTCAGACAAGTTAGCATAGTTATGACAATAGCTGGCTGATTTTGTTTGTTTGCTCATATTTCCTTAAATATTCATTTTCAGGGGAAAGGATATATTGCAGGAACTGCAAAAAACGACAACTACTATCCCAACATTTTACCAG
This sequence comes from Laticauda colubrina, assembly GCA_015471245.1. Lineage (NCBI taxonomy): Eukaryota > Metazoa > Chordata > Lepidosauria > Squamata > Elapidae > Laticauda > Laticauda colubrina. The sequence continues at coordinate 17,326,718 of BLBF01000058.1, forward strand.
CAAGAAATGATTTTTGACTTGTGATTTTTATCTTTTTGGGGATATGTGAAGCCAAACACTGTGACCTGTAAACTAGGTCGACTTTTCCATAATAAGAAATGAGACCACTATGGCTTGTTCCAGAAAGACAAGCCATCAATGGCTGCTTAGAGAGATCAAAAGGTTAGATCTCAATATTCTCTTCAGTCGATTTCTGTAACCATTTACCCATTTAAATCTCTCTATCTTCCTTCTTTGAACTCAAAAAGTCTTTGAACCCTCTTTGAACTCAAACTCCCATACATGGGAGATTTCCCCATACAAAAAGGAACCATGAGCAGACCTGTTGAATTTCAGTGACTTTTCAGTTGGTGTTTTTTTTTTTAAATGCTCAGAACTTACCTGGTGTTCCAGGAAAGCCAAAATCTCCAGGAAAGCCTTTATCTCCTGGTAAGCCAGGTAAGCCAGGCTCTCCTTGGAACCTTGGTTCAGCCCCAAAGACATCACCAGGGGATCCATTTGGGCCAACCAAACCAGGACAGCCTTCTGGACCAGGCAGTCCATCCACCCCATTAACTCCTTGTCGCCCTTTTGAACCCGGATCTCCATGAGGGCCAGGAAACCCTTTCAAGAAAAGAAAGCAGGATTAATTTTAAAGCAACAGAGAAGAGCTGCTTTAGGGGGAGAAGGTGTAGGAGAGGAACAGGCAGAGTGTGGAGGTGGAGACAAGAAAGGAACAGTCTAGAATCTCTTCCTAGCTACAAATAGTCTAAGTCCAGCCTCTCTTGAATCTCATGAACTCTTACCTAATACCAATTTAATGCTTTAATGCTTAAAATGACCATTAGTTGATTAGATTCTTATGTATAAGCCTGAGCAACAAATCAGTTTAACTGGAATATATAATCCTGATTCTTTGCACCTGACAACATTTGTAGCAACATGTGATGTGTCTCATCATCCGTTCATAAAATTATAAGCTGGATCCAAGTGGGTCCAGGGTGGTTATGATTTCCAGAAAAACTTGGACTGCAATAAAACTGAGATGATGTTCATAAGGAGAGCAAACGTCATTCCATGTTCACTTTGATAGGTGGTGCATGATGTTGCAGTTATGCTAGCAAACCATCATTACGTCTGTACCAAAAAATAAATGCCAACAGGCATGTGGAAGCACCATGGTTTGCCAAGGCATTAAAGAAGTCCTTAGAAGTTCTGCAAAACCAATCTAGTGGATAATAAACTGACAGAACTAACCACCTCTGTTAGCTTTGTGAAGTTGTCCAGAGAAGAAGCAGACCCAGGAATATTAAGGTCAAGGTGTCAGGATTCTGGCAGTTACACTCCATTTAAATCATGAGTTTTGAGCTAAACTTCCAAAACTTCAAAAGGATTTATTGGGAGTTAACATGCTGGCACTGCCTGGGTGGAGCCAACTCTGAGACACATCGTTCATTGTCACCCTTGACCCTGGTTTTCCCCCAATTTCCTGGGTGTATCATAATTCATATTCTCCAATGGGACATATCCATAGCCAAGAGTCATCAATCATGTTCTCCAGTTAGAATTTTGCATGGCAGAAACTTCAGTTGCCTAGTTACTATCTTTGAAAACATTTATGGAATGCAGTTTCAGTTTTCTAAGCTGCTGCACTGCTCCCCCTTCCCTTTTTGTTGGCAACTCTAAAAAGGTCAGAGAAATATTTTCTGAGTTGACACAAGGTTTCCACGAATGAAGATAAATGCAAGTGTCCCAGGATAATGTTACAGGATCCAATTGGAGCCAATCACCGGGACCCAAGGTTTAGTCATCCAAGAGTTCAAGCTCATGCTGGAGTCCATCATCAGGGAACTCAGAATATGTGCATTTAGTCGAGCACAAAGCCTGAAAGCTTGGAAGAATAAATCTTTCGTCTTGGTGACCAAACTCAAATTGGGTCCTGTCAAGGATTCCCCTGCCAGTTGTGTCCATGGGAAATATTAGTTCTATCTTTAAGGTAAGCTTCATTAAGAAAGTCTTGCAAAGTACATCTCTCCCTGTCCCCCTTCACGTTTACATTCCAGGAAACTAGGGAGGGTCTTTCCTTAGATGTATGCTATGCCCCCATTCTTTCTTCAGGATAAGCTGCCTCTTATCTAACCATGGCTTACTCTGCAGCTCTTCCTCCTGTCTCCTAAGCTTACATGTACCATTACAGTCTATGGTGAATGAACTGCAAGGAACAAGGTGTAATGGATACTACCCCAAAAGATAAAGCTGCTGATTGAAACACTGAATAGAAGCAACTCCGGGTCCCTATCGTGTTGTATATACAATTGTCAATCCCAGAGTATACAGATACAGATAATCAGAGTTGGAAGGGACCTTGCAGGTCATCTAGTCCAACCCCCCTGCCCAAGCGTGAGACCCTACGTCATTTCTGACAAATGGCAGTCCAGTCTCTTCTTGAAAGTCTCAAGTGATGAAGCTCCCACAACTTCCAAAGGCAACTTCTCTTCCATGGGTTGATTGTTCTCACTGTCAGAAAGTTTATCCTTATTTCCAGGTTAAATCTCTCCTGGTTCAGTTTCCATCCATTATTCCTTATCTGGCCTATAGATGCCTTGGATAATAGGTTGACACCCCCCCCCCCTCTGTGGCAGCCCTTCAACTATTGGAAGACTGCTCTCATGTCTCCCCTGGTCCTTCTCTTCACTAGACTAGCCAAGCCCTGTTCTTGCAACCATTCATTGTTTTAGCCTCCAGTCCCCTAATCCTCCTGGTTGCTCTTCTCTGTACTTTTTCTAGAGTCTCAACATGGTTTTTATAATGTGGTGACCAAAACTGGATGCAGTTCTCTAGGTGTGGTCTTACTAAGGCTTTATAGAGTGGTATTAGTACTTCCCTTGATCTTGATTGTATCCCTCTGTTAATATAACTTAGGATTGCTTTTTTGGCGGTTGCTGCACATTGCTGGCTCATATTTAGCTAGTTGTCCACTAAGACTCCAAGATCCCTCTCACAATTACTGCTATTGAGTCTGGTTTCATCCAGTCTATATGTGGATATGTGTCCTTTTGTGTCCTTTTGGTTTTTCTTGCCAAAGTGTAGGACTTTACTTTTCTCTACAGTGAATTTCATTTTGTTAGATATGGTCCAGTATTCTAGTCTGTCAAGATCCATCTGGATCTTGAGCCTATCTTCTTGGGTGTTAGCTATTCCTGCCAGCTTAGTATCATCTGCAAATTTGGTAAATTCCCCTTCTAATCCTTCATCTAAGTTGTTAATGAAGATATTGAAGAGTCCTGGGCCTAAGATGGAACCTTGTGGCACCCCACTGCTTACTTCCCTCCATGTAGACTTAGACCCATTAAGGACTCGTTGAGTAGGGATATCCATTAAGGGAGAACATACAGAACTTGCTCATCCATTTTGGTACAACCAAAATTGTGCCCCAAATTTTTGTTGCCAAGCAAGACATTTGCTAAGTGAATTTTGCCCCATTTTATGACCTTTCTTGCCACAATTGTTAAATGAATCACTGCAGTTGTTAAATTTGTAGCACACTTCTTAAATGAATCTGGCATTGACTTTGACTTTGCTAATCAGAAGGTGATCACATGACCTCAGGACACAGCAATGGTCATAAATGTGAGTCAGTTGCCAAGCATCTGAAATTTGATCATGTGACTATGGAGATGCTGCAACGGTTGCAAGTGTGAAAAACAGCCATAAGTCACTTTTTTCAGTGCCACTAAATGAAGTATTGTAAGTAGAACACTATCTGTAGTTAACTTTTTAAAAGTTCAGGTATTTCAGTTGATTTCTGGTGATTTCATGGGTATATCCATCTAAAAGTTTTGGCAATATTATGAAGTGTGTGACCAATGACCTCTGGATTTTTGCCTCCTCTCTGGTTCTTACCTGGCATTCCTGGGAATCGAGCCAACCCGGGTATGCCCGGTTCTCCTTTTAAGCCATTTAAACCTGGCTGCCCTTGGAAACCAGGAAATCCTTTGCTACCCTTGGAACCTGAAGATAAGAGGAGAAAATCAGTGTGGGAAAAAACAAACACGTGTCCTTCGTAGCTTCCTAGAAAAACAAGAACAATGCTACAGCTCCCGTAAAGACATTTTGCATTGAAGCACTCCAAAGTCAATTTAGTTGGGATTAAATGAGAGCCCTTGGAGCTCTCTGAGCTTGCTTGTTTTCTTGCAGACATTTCATTACCCAACCAGGTAACATCATCAGTACTGGTGAGGAAAGCAATGTGCTGTCAGTTTATATTCTAGTGGTTTGCCCTGTCAGTATTCATGGGAGTTGGTCTTCAATGAGGTTCCTTGGTTGGGCTGTTTGCTGTTGGCTTTTCTGGATGTTTCTTGATTGGGATACTGTTTATTTGATTGTAGATCTATGCTGATCTGGGTGCTGATTGCTGGTGGGGAGGTGCTGGAGTCTTTTTGTTCCCCTTGTAGCCTGTTGATTATCTCTTTTGCATAGTCTTGTTAATGTCTATATGTCTATGGATAGCTAATTAGACAGAAAGCCAGGCAGGGGTGGGCTTCAAAAATTTCAGCAACGGGTTCTCTGCCCGGTTGCTGGATGGGCGAGGCCTAGTCGGCCGTGGCCTAGTCGGCTTCCTGCATCATGGTGAGGGGGGAGTGCTTATGTTTTCACGTTCCCCAGGCTCCGGAGGCTTTCCTTGAACCTCTGGGAGGGTGAGAACAGCCACCCCTGGGCTCCAGAGGTCCTCCGGAGGCCAGAAATGGGCCCGTTTCCAGCCTTCCGGAAGGCCCATTTTTTGCCCTCCCTGAGCCTCTACACAGGCTGTGCACTTACCTCGCATCCAAAATGAGCTGCATGGAGACTCCAAGGAGGAGTGTGGTGGGAGGGGAAGGCCATGGTGGGCCAGAGGTAGAATTTGGCAGTTCTCTGAACCAGCCATAACATTAGCTACATCTCGAACCTGGGTGAACCTGTAGCAGCCCACCTGATGCCAGGCTTCTAGAATGCAGGCCTAGTGGGACTTGGCTTGGTCTAGGATGGTCACATATTCCCAACTGAAACTATGGTTAAGTCTGTCTTCATGTCGTGAAATTAAAAGAGTTTTCATCATGTCTTCTGACTGCTAGAAGAAGCTGGGCTTAAAGCCCAAAGCTACCTACCTGGAAACCCTGAAGGTCCAGGAAGTCCAGGTGGACCAATGATTCCAGGGATTATGCAGGGCAAAGTTTCTCCTAAAGGCAGAAAATGTATTAAAACTTTGTTCTTTTTTTGGTTCAACAAAACTTATAAGAACTTTTTCCATGCTCCCTAGAAACAGGGACAATGCCCACATCTCAAGATCTACCAGAAAATAAAGTGCTCAAATCCTGTTCTGTCACTTAGGGACAATTGCATGTGTGATTTTGGTCAGGTGATGACTGTTGCACCCCTGTGATTCTGAGCCACTGACAAGAAACAGAGCTAATTTTCTTTGCAATTATCTACAGTGTAGTCTGCTTTTCTCTCGGCAGAATGCCATCAACCTTCAATTCCCATTTTTTTTCCTCCCCTTTGTCCCCATAGTGGCAAACCTATTATAGTCTCCTAAGATTTTTACACCTGGATTTAAGGCAATTTTGCAGCTAGCATAATGTTTATCCTGCTTTTTTTTTTTTTAAAAAAAAGCATGATGGACAGCTGATCACAACTGGTGATTGCAATGTATTCTGTATAATGCAGTTTTTGGAGATGACCTGAAAGTTACAACAGTTCCAAAATGTGATGGTCAGATTGCTGGAGAGTCCAACCTTCCATTGTAGGATTGTCATGATGTTGCAATCATAATTGGAGGCAGATTCTGGTAGTCCCAAAAAATTGACTTCCAAGAGGGATTGATTAATGGTAGAGGTGTCTGCAGGCTCCAGCTTACTCCTAAGTAGGGGACTGGCATGCCTTCAAATACCACTTGCAGTAGAACAGTGTTCATCCTGACCTCCAGCTTGTGGGCATTCCAGAGGCATCTAGTTGGCCACTGCATAAAATAAAACCCAGCTAGACTATTTTAGCACCAGAGTAGTGATAGCTTCTGGTTGGCTCATCTTGAATTTTCATAGTAGCTGTGAGAGCATTTGTGAGTAAGCAGCTAGACTGGGAGTGTCAAACTTGACTTCATTGAGGGCTGCATCAGGGTTGTGTTTGACCTTGTGGAGGGCTGGGTGTGGTGGCAAGGATGGGCGTGGCCAGTTCAATATCACTCGTGTTGGGGGAACCTGTGGTGTCCTGGGTGGGGCTGGTGGGATCCACTGTCTCCAGAAAAGGAAGGTGAGACCAGGGAGAGGGCCAAACCCTTGTCCTCCAGAGGAGCCTCACCATCCTTCTCAGGCTACTCAGAGGACCCCTGGATGGCAGCGCAGGCTGTCCAGAGCCCTAGGCAGCAGGGTGCAAGCACCCAGCCTGGCCTTCAAGCTCCCATGGCACCGGGATCCCTCAGCCCAGCCCCACTTCCCCAAGGGGGAGCCTGGCTGTGCTTCCTCCTCCTCAAGGCTGCTGCCCTTCTCACTCTTCTTGACCAGGTTGCTCATGGTGTTTGCAGGAAGGCAAAGTGGGTGGTTCTCCCGAGCTCCGTTTTTGCTGGCAGAGGGCTACAGGAGACCATTGCAGCTGAAAACGGAGCCTGGGAGAGTCACACACGGCCCTTCCAAGATCCATTTTCGGCGGTAGAGGCACCACAGGGCACTCCTTTGCTGTTTGCAGGGCTGCCCTGTGGAGCTGATGTAAACTTTCCATAGGCCAGATCTAGCCCATGGGGCCTTGAATTTGACACCCCTGAGCTAGACTGACAGGGAGTGATTAAACCACCAGCAGCAAAACCCACCATTAGCTACCATAAAGTCTGGCCAGGAAAGACTGAGGCAAGGAGCACCTAATGCAATGGAGCAAACGACTAAGGGATGTCCCTGTGTCTTGTGGTGGAATCTGCAGTAGGGCTGGAGGGAAGCACTAAGAAGGAGCTGAGCTTAGAGTCTTCTTTCCATGGCAGAAGGCAGCAACTTAAATTCCCCCAGAAGGCCATTCTTAAGGAAATGCAATCCATCTGGGGAGATTCTTGTAACTTAGGGGGTTAACAATAAAGCTGACTACCAAGGCCCAAGAATGTTCTAAATGGTTTCAATTTCTGTGGATGATTTCATTTTCACAGTCCTAAAAGAAGCAGAGTGGAACTGTGCAAATTTTCATATAAAGCATGACAAAAGGAAAGAGTTTTGTAGTCCCCTTGTGGCTCCTGATTCATCCACCTGATTTAGGATTTGCAAAACACTTTATTTACTGATATAAAATCAAAAGGAAAACAGCAGAGGGGCTTTTAAGGTTTTTTCCTCCCTTCATCCTTCCCCCCCTCCCCCCCTTCCTCCCTCCCTCCCTCAAATTACCCTCCCCTCCTTGCCTTATTAAGCTCCCGTGAAATAGCAACTACCAAAACATCTGCCCAAGTGAGCACCAACCCAGTGAATGCACAGGTGAACGTCAATCCAATCCTTTGCTGAGTGATAAACATCTTAACCTATGGAATAGGGCAGTGGTGCTGGGTCCTTTGGCTGCCACAGTATCAACTGTTCAGGGGCCAAGTACTCACGTCTTCCAAAGCCATCGACCAGCTTCATGCAATAAGCAAGGTACAAGAACATATAGCCAGAAGGGAAGCAGATGGCAAGCATGGCAGTGCGCAACTTTGAAATGGGGCAGGGGGAGGAGAAAAGCACTGGTAAGCAAGCCCCCCAGGGATGGATGGTACCCCTTGCCACAGATGACTTTGTCCATCAAGTAGGATCTCCCCCTCTACTTTGTTGAACAACATGCTCCTGGGTGTGCATATGTGCGTGTGTTGGGGGGGAGGAGAGTGCCTTGTGTCGTAACAGGAAGGAAGAAGGTGCACCCGTTCCTTTTGAGCTCCCAGGCCCTCGCTCTCACCTCCCTGAGCGTCTAAGTCTCCATTACCAACCTCCTCATCGCAGCAGCAATCACCTATACCGGTTAAGCAAAGGAGCACAAGTTAAAAACAAAGCAGACGGGAAAGGGGGAGCAGAGAAAGAAAGGATAACCCAAGAGAAAGTTGGTTTGCATCCCAAGCTGCCAAAGTTCACAGGTACGATATACAGGGTTAATCCACCCAGATAGTCGTCATAAGAGCTAGAAGTTCAAAAGCCATTAGAAGACAAGCCTGCATCATATTGAGAGACAAGGTGGGTGGGGCGACATAAAAACCTGGGCTCCCCTGTGCCTTTAGCAGGCTTATCACTAAAACCTGCAAAATGAAGCATCTCCCTTGATGAAGGACCCAATTCATATATAGATGTACAAAATAAATTAACTTAAACCCACAGTACAAGAACAGCCATGCTGCCCTTGATACAATTATTGAGGGGAAACCTTGGTTGAAAAACAAAGAATCAGCATGGTGTTGGTCTTTGCCTTCTGAGTCAAGGCAAGGTAGATCCCAAGCAGAATGTGAAGACTCAATCCCACAGGGCAAAGATTATGTTGTTGTCGTCGTCATCATCATCATCATCATCATCATCATCACAATCCAATTATTTTGTTTTAGGAAAGCTTAGATTCATCGTTACATCTGCAAAATCACCTCAAACTCTGTGAGAAGAGGATCTAAATGCAATCAGATTTTCTCAGGCAACTTGAGTGGCTTACTTGGGGACGGGATGTCTTCCCTAAGTTTATCCCCACATTAGTCCTGTGAAATAGACTGGGCTGAGATTGAGGGGTCCAGAGGCATCTGTTAACTCTCAGGTTCTAGTGGGGACCTGAACTTGGATCTCCAAGTCCATATCTAACAATCTGAATGATTCACTCTCCTGGCTATGGTGATCAATCCAAAGTCAGATTAATCCCCACATAACTTACCTGGTGGCCCTGGAGGTCCAGGTTGTCCTGGAATACCACTGATCCCTGGATCCCCCGTAGGTCCAAAACGTCCATTTGGCCCCGGAAAACCAATGCCAGGTAGGCCAATCTCACCATGCTTCCCCCTTGCGCCAGGTAATCCAGGGAAGCCTTTGTCCCCTGGGAAGCCAAATCCATCATCACCCTAAATGCACAGAGACACAAAAAAAGACACTAGAGAGAAAGGAGAAATCCCCACATCAAGAATGATGATTAGGAAAGTTGTTAAGAGAAAAACTCTTGGTTAGGAAGCAAAGGTTCTGAGGGTTGATAAAGCCCACCTCTAAGGAAGATGAATCTGCACCTCCGGCTTGGAGTTTGGCCTGAATTGGAGAAAGAACTAAGGCGGTCTGCAAGCCCTCCAAAAATATAGCAGTTCCCTGATGCTGCAGTTATCTTTGAGGACACGATGTATCCCAGGACCATTTGCTTCCTGGCATGGTATGTAAGAAGCAGCCAGGTAAGTGGGTGGGTGGGTGGGGAGAATCAATTATAGGTGGATGAAAAGCTCTTGTAAGATAACAGTTGAGGGTGGAGATGGTTTGTCATCATATCTTCTCCTAGAAATCACACCACATCTAATCTAAATGTCAGCCCTTTAATTTAGGCAGAAGAGTTTACAAAAACTTGACAAGTTGTACAGAGTGATCAGTGGTGGGATTCAAAATTTTTTACTACCGGTTTTGTGGGCATGGCTAGGGGGTGTGTGGTCATGTGACTAGGTGGGCGTGGCTGTTTTCTTTTTTCTTTTTGCAGTGCCCCCCTGTTTCGGGGGGGCCCTCTGGGCCTCAGGGAAGCCTCCTAAGGGGCGTTTTTGATTCCAGAAAGCTTCCCTGCGACTCAGGGAGGCAAAAAACGCAGCCTGGGGAGGAGGGCATGCAGCAACCCCATGCTTCATTTTGAGGCCTCCCTGGGGCCCAGGGAGTCAAAAAATAGAGTGAGGGGGTGGAGGTTTATTGTTTATTTTGCCTTCTTGGGCCTCAGGGAAACCTCCTGGGTGAAGCAGCAAGTAAGTGAGGGGAATCCCGGCACAGCTGATCATAGGGGGAAAAAAAAGAAATACTCTCAGGAGTGACTGGGCAGGCTACCGTCAGGCGGGCAAGGTGAGCAAGCAAGAGGTGACCAGGCAACCAGGTTGGGAGCATGGCCAGCAAGAAGTTGCTACCGGTTCAGCCACCCATGCCAAATCCTTGCTACCGGTTCACGCGAACCGGTGCAAACCACTGAATACCACCACTGATAGTGATTCACATCATCAAAGGAAAGCAGTCTGGTCTCATATTCCATAGCCAGGAAGACTATACTGACTAGGAATTCGAAGTGATGAAACTCAACAGCTCTGGATGCCAGTTAGGGGACTACATTTAATTGCAAAGGGCTCCAAGATGGACAAACATACCGCAAGGCCACGTTGACCTGGGACACCTTGCGCGCCATCCCTACCAGGAGTTCCAGGTTTCCCTGAAGGACCCCTGAGTCCAATATTCCCTGGATCTCCTCGAGGTCCTCTGCCTGAGGCTGAAGATGGTTCCCCCTTTTGTCCTTTAAGGCCTGGAAGACCAGATTGACCTTGGAAACCCTGGAAGACAAACAGAGAGTTCAGCAAAAACAGATTTTGTACTCATTAACTACAGGAGTGAAATGGTATGTAGAATGATCATGGGAGATGAGGATAAAAGACACTGTCTAGGGAATGATCAGATAAGAGAGGACATAGCCTGCAGCTCATAATGGACAGAGAAAGAGCCTCAGAAAGAAGCCTCACTAATATCTCAGGCTGTAAAAAAAAGATGGTGGAAGATTTGTACTTTCAGATTTGGAAGATTCTGTTAATGTAGTCTTAGAATAAGGTAGAACTTGCTTATCTGGTCATGTTTCTAGTCTGGCGCACCTGGGAAGTCTTCAGGAGTTATTGTTTAAACCAGATTGTCATGAATCAGATAATAAAATTATGAACTACAGTAAATTCTGTGCATATATTAGCATGAAAGATCAGGTCCACACGTAAAGGTCCGTGTAAACTGATTTATTACTACTCATGCTCATGCACAGGAATCTTCTCAACTAACTTTGCTAACATAGAGATTCTAGGCCAATCCTCTTTCAACTTCGCCCCTCAGGATAGTTCTTTATTTCAGGAACATATAGTGGTGATCTCTTCAGGATAGCTGGGGATGAAGAGTAATCTATTAGTCTCCTGTCAGCATTCCAGAAAACCTCCACTCCAACAAATAACTCTGGGACAGACATCCTCTCAAAATTTCTGGTTTATTTGGATAGTAAACTGACACATCTGGGAAATCGAGAATCTGAAAGTTCCAGGTTTCCTTGCAGGAAGTCAAAAATTACAAATCTACCCCCTGCACCCATCATTGTATCACATGCCCCAATCACCATCTGTCCCAACTTTAAGCTGCCCCTCACCCAGGTGCAGAATAACATGACCTTGACTTTGAAGAAGAATGCTATTGTGTCTCACCACATACACTCCAAGAAATTCTCCCCTCCCATTTTCCCAGGCTCAAGAATGTGGTGGTGTGGAAGTGTCTGGTGTCAATATGGCTTCCAAAGCTGACACTCCCAGAAAAATATTACCCTTGCCCGATCCTCTTTCGAGACAGGGGAACATCTCCTACTTATGGCCATCCACCATAAAAAGCTTTCTAAGGATGGATTTCATTTCCCCCATCAAACAAAAAGGTTTTTTTTTTAAGTTTTTAATTAAGCTTATCTAACCTTTCTAATTTTTTCTGACAGTCTTCCCTATCAAACAAAAGAAATCCATTATTTACTTACTGGTGGTCCAGGGGGACCTAGTAAACCATCTCCTGAATCTCCCAAGGATCCTTTTGGCCCAATATCACCTTGTCTGCCAGGTTGACCAGGATTGCCTAACTCTCCTGGCAAGCCAATTCTTGTGATTCCTCCATCACAGGCACAATCACCACCTTCCCCTGGGAAAACAATTATTCACTTCAGACATGAGCCAAAACCACACTACAGTTGTGAGCTCAAATCAGGATTTTTTTTTAAAAAAAATTCTACCTGTAAGTGTGAAGCCTAGTATCTGTATTTTAGTTGTTTCTCTCTGTGTATGTGTCTTTTGTGTCAACAAAAGTCAAAAAGTAGAATCAGGAGTTTAGTTTTAGTTTAATTTAGTTTACTTTATTTTCACTGCACCTCGTACAATGAAATTAAATACCATCTTCAGTGTACATTATGACTGAAAATAAACACATATCCTTCACATTCTATATACTGAATTGAAAACCCCTGATATTGCATTAATATTGCACTATACAGTAGAATTCAACAGAGCTGCCCTGTGATAGAAGCTGTTTTCAGCCTATTTTATTATCCTGTACTATCTGCCAGATGGTGATAGTTTAAAAAAAAAAAAGGGTGCCCAGGATGAGATGAATCTTGAAGGATGTTTTGAACTTTCTTAAGGCAGCGGGAGCCATAAAGCTCTTCCAAAGAGGGAAGAGGGCAGCCAATGATCTTCTGGGCAATGACATTAACCCTCTGGAGTGCTTTGCTATCTGCCACTGTGCAAATGGCAAACCATACAGAGGTGCAGTAAGTTGAGACACTCTCTATGGTGCAGTGATAGAAGGAAGTGGTAGAATAGAGAAGAACAAGTTTCTTTTGTGGAGTGAGTAAATACATTCACCCGTCATGCTCACGGGTTAAATGAAGAGAGACATGCTTCTACAGATACATAATGCCCAGGTAATTGGCAGATCCTGGAAACCTAGTAATTTCCAGGACTGCTTGGTATTTGGCTGGAAGATCTCTGGAAAATGAAATGCTACAGAAATGTATATTGGCAAAAAAAAAACATATTGGCAAAAAGAACCAGAAAATGAAATACAAGCTGAATACTCAAGACCTTGCATCAGATCCAAACTCTGTCAAGGACCTTGGAGTACTCATCTCTAATGATCTAAGTGCTAGAGCCCACTGTAACTACACAGCCAAAAAGGTATTAAGAGTTGTTAACCTAATCTTTACATAGCTTTTTCTCTGTTAATATCACACTACTAACTAGAGCATACAAAACATTTGCTAGACCAATACTCGAATACAGCTCATCAGTCTGGAACCCGCATTACGTATCTGATATTAATACGGTTGAAAACGTCCAGAAATATTTCACAAGAAGAGTTTTCCACTCCTCTATTTGTTGCAGAAGACCTTATGCCACCAGACTTGAAATTCTAGACCTAGAAAACCTAGAACTACGCCACCTTTGGTCTGATCTAAGTATAGTACATAAAATTATATATTGCAATGTCCTACCTATCAATAAATACTTCAGCCTCAACCACAACAATACAAGAGCAAACAATAGATACAAACTCAAGGTAAAGTGCAACAAACTTGATTGCAGGAAATAACGACTTCAGCAACAGAGTGGTCAACGTCTGGAATACTCTACCTGACTCTGTGGTTTCTTCCCCAAACCCCAAAAACTTTAACCTTAGACTGTCTACTGTTGACCTCACCCCTTTCCGAAGAGGTCTGAAGGGGGCGTGCATAAGCGCACCAACATGCCTACCATCCCTGTCCTATTTTTTCTTTTTCTTTTTCTTATATGTATTTCATGTATTCATAACTATGTTTATACTTATACCTGTCACTTTATAATTGCTTGACAAAATAAAATAAATAAATATATGTGTCCATGAGGTCACCAGACAATAATGCGACTTAAGGACAACTCGTACTCAATTCGCTCTATGCAAAATAATTTCCAAAAGCAGGTTGATACCCATGTCCCCAAAACATATTCCTGATTCAGTATTAAATCTTGTCTTATCAGTCCATCTCTGGTTTATGGGAGATGCTGAAAGGATGTATCCTAGCATTTGTTCCTCCAGATCATAGGAATTGGTGGTCCGTTAATTAACCTGGCTCCTTCCTCCAAGTTCTGAGAGTGATTTAAAGTGTTAGATTAGGAGTGGGAAGATTTATACATCTTGCATCTAGTCCACTGATGTAAGCTGCATAGATAAATAGATGACGTTCATGTTTTCCTAAACAGAAGGTTTTCTTTGGGCCATGTGGGCATGGATCCTACAAACTAGGGGCCTCCAACCTTGGCAACTTTAAGACTTGTAGACATCAACTCCAGAATTGCTCAGGCAGCTTTGCTCCAAACCAAAGTGAAAATTCTGCCATAACTCATGCCAATAAATAAAAACAAATATTGCACAAGTGGACTCATGTAAAATGTTGTGGTACATCTTCCTTCTGAAAAGACCACGATTGAGTACTTGGGAACATTGGGGGAGTGTTCAGACAATGAGAATTCTACTCACCTTTATACCCTCTTAAGCCAAAGATTCCTGGGGGTCCCCTTGGTCCAGGGATACCTGGCACCCCAGGTTCACCACTAAAGATTGCACCTGCTGTGTGTATTGTTTCTGCATTTTGGGGAAAAAAAGATTTTTAAATCTACAAGGATCTAGAAAACCATATAGACATGACAAGTAGGGAGATGATATTTCCTTGCAGTAAAGAGAAAGCTGACCAATTTTCAGACACAAAAGCAGTGCAGAATAGAAGTTGTATATGATCTTGGACTTACCTGAAACACCTGGTAACCCTGGAGCTCCGGATAATCCTGGATCACCATCTTTCCCAGGTAGGCCTGGAGATCCAACTGTAGTCTTTCCTGGGTCTCCTCGGTCACCTTTAAATCCTAGGATCCCTGGGACTCCTATTGAACCTGGGAGACCTAAATGAGGACTATATTTCAGGAATTATAATTTCAATTCATTCTCCTCATACCTCATAATCTGCTCCTTTGTTTACTGCTATAAACAATAGAATACAACTTTCTAGTTCAAGGCATCTTGGCCAGGTAAGCCAACACTCAACATTCCTGTTGGATTGGAAGAGCCACGGGATAGTCATAGAAAACTATTCTGCTAGCAGTTGGAACCAGGCTTTGCTTAGGATGCCATCATTGCTTTCAAGGAGAGGAGGAGATAGTATATTTTAATGGAGATTTGCCAGATATGTCCTCTCTGACTAACTTTGAGCTTCAGCTCTCATCATCACCATCATCATTATTAACAAAACAACAGTATACACAGTAAACGAGATAACTATGCTGGGTTTTTGTATCACAAATCACTAGTCAAACACTTTCCAAGCGCTTAGGACTGCATGATGTATCAGCGGATTATGCAAGCAGATCCCAGTAAGGTGGCCTTCTGCAACTGACCAATGGGGATTTTGTCAGCGACAATTGTTTTCAATTGCTTGCCTACATCTTCAGGCACAGCATTCAGTGTGCCGAGTACCACTGGAACCACCTGCACTGGTTTATGCCAGAGTTGCTGCAGTTCAATGTTCGAGTTCTATTGTCTGGTGATTTTTTCAAGTTGTTTCTCGTCGATTCTGCTGTCACCAGGTATGGCAACGTCAACAATCCACACTTTTTTCTTCTCCACAATTGTGATATCCAGGGTATTGTGTTCCAAAACTTTGTCAGTCTGTATTTGGAAGTCCCGCAGTAGTTTTGCATGCTCATTTGCTACCATTTTTTCATGTTTATGATCCCGCCAGTTCTTTGCTATGGGCAGATGGTAGTTGTGACACAGATTCCAGTGGACCATCTGAGCGACTGTGTTGTGACGTTGTTTGTAGTCAGTCTTGCAACAGCTCAGTATGTGATCGATGGTTTCATCTGCTTCTTTGCAGAGTTTCCATTTGGGATCATCAGCAGATTTTTCTATTCTGGCTTTGATTGCATTCATTCTGATGGCTTGTTCTTGGGCTGCAAGAATCAGGCCTTCTGTCTCTTTCTTCAATGTTCTGTTGGCAGCCATAACCAGGTCTTTTCCTTATCTACTTTTCCTTGAATCTTTTTAAGGAACTGTTCATGCAGTGCTTTGTTACACCAGTTGCCATTATTATTATTGTTGTTGTTATTATTATTATTGTTGTTGTTGTTGTTGATGTTGTTGTTGTTGTCATTGTTGTTGTTATTGTTATTATTATTTCAGCTGCTCCTCGGGTGAGGGAGCCGCCTCCGTAACTTCCACAGTTCCCGCCGCTGCTGCCGCTATTGTTGGAGATGGCGTTGGTGAGAGAGGGACAGCTGCAGCTCAGCCTGGGCTCTTGGAATGCAGGAACGGGCTGCGCACCGGGACTTTTGCAAACTTGCAGAGCATGAGGCTGGAGCACCAAGGGTAGCAGCAGCAGAGACGCTTGCTCAGCTCTTCTCACGCCCACCCAGCCGCTCAGGATTAAACCAAAACGCAGTGCCCGGCGCTCCCAGGTACCTCAAAATGTTTTTTTTTCCCCTTGTTGTTACAGGGATGGGGGAAAAGCGGGAGCGGCTCAGATGCTGGTGTTGGAGACGGTGCTGGCGAGAGAGGCGCCAGCACCTGTGGAAACCATGGAAGCTACGGAGGCCTGAGAAACGGCTGAAACATTGCCGGACATCCACGCTGATGCCGTCCGCTTGCTGACCCGGGTAAGGAAGGGGTAAGGGCGCCCTCTGTGCTCCACCATGGTATTAGGAGAGGCTGATGTTGAGACGTAGCTGCCCGCGGGGCACTCCAAATGGCAAGTCCCCCCCCACCTCCCCTCCCAATTTCGCATGTTTTAAACTAGGGGGAGGGGCTTAATTTTATTTTATGCCTAGAAAACATGCTGGAGAAACACGGTAAAATTCAGAGAAGTGCAAGATAAAAAGATGTGGAGAGATCTGGCTCATAGAATCGCCAAATCAGACTCAACTGAACAGATATCATCATCATCAAGTTCATAGATGAAACTGGGTGAGGAAAGATGGAAGGACAACAGAAATACAGCGGGAAGGATGGATAGAGGGAGATAATTTCATTGATTCCTTCCAGAAATCAAGGAAAGGATATCAGGTAGTTGAAAACTCCACTCTAAATATCAGTAAACTCCATTTTCCACCATTTCCCACTTTTTGCACCAATATGTGAAGCATATTAAAAGTTCCTCTAAGTCCTTCTTCCTTGTTTCACTGTATTTTTCTCTTTGGTATTTTCTGAGACATTTTTGTCAGAATCATGATGGCCATGTCTTTTTGGAGACATGATCAACACTTGTTAGAAAACACCTCTGATACTTTGAAGTTGGCTTCTTACATAAAGATACTCCTGGATTCTCTCACCAGCCATGGATTCTTAACTAGATTACCTGGAAAGGTTGGAGGACGTCCTGGTTGCCCAGGAAATCCTATCAAACCAATACTCCCCTCATCTCCTCTAGGTCCAGGGGTTCCTGGTGTGCCGGGGTCTCCAGGGGGACCTAGGATTTAAAAGATGGAAAGAAAAAAATTTCAGAATTTCTCTTCATTTATTTCACTCATTGTATTAGCAGCCTACTTTTGGAATCCAAGAAGCTGATTTAGCTGGAGTTAGAAGCCACAAAATTCAATGGTGCCTAAACTGATCAATTCAGAACTTTTCCTAACATTATCTAGAAATGCATAGGATTGAAATAGAGCCTTTGGTATGCAAAGAGGTCCTTTAGACATTCTACAACAACTGCTTTGGAAAGAAAATTGACATTTAAATTATCCTTTGGTACCAGGGAGAAGGAGGAAGACTAAGGGATAAAGTCTGTGATGGGTGAAACTCTCTTGGTTCATTCTGACCAAACATGCAGAGAAGATTCAAATGTGATTTCTGCACTAAATGAAGTTTGGATTTAATTGTCTGAAGATCCCCTTCCAATTCTAGGGACCTCTGAGTCATGTTCCTGATGTCTGTATATCCTTCATTGGTCAAAAGATGGGGAAGACAGTAAGAGGAGAAGATGGGCTCCCTCAACACTGTTTAACTATTTGCAAAATCTGCACTACTATCATTATTAATCTTCTCATCCCTCCTTATCACCATCCCCTCCCACTTGCGACTGTATGACTGTAATTTTGTCACTTGTATCCTTATGATTTACATTGGCTATTTCCTAGTATGATTTGATTACTTATTGTGCCCTATGACTATCATTAAGTGTTGTCCCTTATGATTCTTAACTCTTGATGAATGTATCTTTTCTTTTATGTATATTGAGAGCATTTGTACCAAGACAAATTCTTTGTGTGTCCGATCACACTTGGCCAATAATTCTATTCTATTCTAAAAAAAAAAAAGATTCTTCTTCTCCAGAAGGTGTTCTATACAACAATGATAGTTGAAGGGCATATTTCACAGGGTTTTCATTTGGATTCCTGTATGGAACCAAGGCTGGATGTTAGGAACACTAAGGACTCTTCTGACTCCAGGTTCTTTTGTTGAGGGTTTCCCCCTTTTTTTAATCACACAACCCTGCCAGCAGTAACAATTTCCACAACAGAAGATTGCTCAGACAAGCCAGATACAGCAATTTTGCATTTATGAATCCTCTAGTGGTTCTGCCAGATGCATTCCCATATCCCAAGAAAATAGAGCCATTCAGCGCATCAGATGGGGATTATGAGATCTGCAATGTGATCCCTCTGGGAGGCACTCCTTGTGGTCTACTCTGATTTGAATGTCATGGAACTCTAGTACAGAGCAAGTGTAGTAACACTAATTTAGTCTTGAGAAACATTTCATTCGTTTTAACTTATTCTTTTCTTATTCTTCGTACATGTTAAAAAGACATGGGGTTGTAAGGAAAATCATCCACCTGATATGACAGCACCACTTCTGTCAACAATTATTGAAGGACCTGGTGGACCCACATCGCCAAATTCACCCTGAAAGCAAGAAATAGAAAACACAAGAGCTTCACAGTTTTGTCAAAAGGCTTCTGCTTCATCCAAAGTGTATCTTGGGAAGGATGGCACAAATACAAAGTGGGTGGGTGATTGTATGCACAAAAAATGATTGTATGCACAAAAATAAAATAAACATCTCTGTAATACAGAATCTCTCAGGGACAAAACTTGGCTAGAACTGTTCTTCTTAAAAAAAACAAACAGTTTTTAGCTATTTTGAATCAAGAAGCATCCCTATTTGAGCCTTACTATCTTGGAAGTGCCTTAGAAACACATTAATAATATCTTTATTTCAATGTCTGCTTTCCAGGTCTATCTAAAGTGAAGAAGTGACAGATCAGGAAAGGACTTGATTGGGTAAACAGAGTTACAGAAGTTCATAATTTGTGGGCTTGTTTTGCAAGAGGGGGAAACTATCATTCAAATTATCATTGAAATATATTTACCAATATTTAACTGGGAAGAAATCTATGTGTAGGTGTTTTATTTCCCTTTGAAATCTCTTGTTTAGTTTGGTTTTTGTATTTTGGTTCCTGTTTTTGGTATTTGCATTTTAAAATCATGAATAAAATAAAATTTAAAAAAACATTGATTTTTTTAAAAAAGAGAAAGGCCAGCCACAGTTACCTCTGGGCTATTTCCCTGTCTTGTCTAAAGCTACAATATTTGTCCTACCTGGTCAATTTTTCATTGGGGGGAGGGGTTTTTACCTTTCCACCTGGAGAACCATCCCAACCAGGAAATCCTGATTCGCCCAGAACTCCCTGAATAACAATGAAAGTTGATTCAGAATGAGAGGAACACGGAGGTTTTCTCCTTGTTTTCTTCTGTACTTATTCATTTACTGAAAAATAATGTATTCTGCACACTGCATAACACCTTTCAGCAGCAGCAAGCAAGCAAACAAGCCAATTCTAATGAAAAACTCTGGATGGCCTCTTGGAAACAGTAACACTGCATGCTCAAAAAGCAAGCTGAATCACCAATCAAATTAAAATCCCAAATTGCCTAAACATGTGCTCTACAATGCCTTTACATTCCAAAGGTCCAGGAAAAGAATTTAACAGTCTCAACTGCCTTTTGAAACTTGCAAATAATTAAGAGTCCAACTGTCTGCCCAAAGTCTTGAAAAATAGCTTCTCCTTTAAAAGGATCAAGATCCAGGATCTCCTATATAAAACTAGACATATGATTCCAAAATGTTTTGCTAGATCTCACCAGAAAATGCCCACTGTGGCATCTTCTGCTAGATGAATAAAGATGTGTTTGACCACACAACATACCTTTCTGCCTATGTTTCCATTAGGTCCTCTCAGTCCCATGTCTCCCTAAAATGAAAGGAAATCCAATGTGCTGTTGAGTATGTGCTCCAGTTTGACATTTACAGGTTCCTCCGCTGGGCTTTGACATGCTCTAAGCCTGAGTCCCCAATCCTTTTGGGGAGTCTGGTGTACCTTTGCTAAGCAATTAGTCATTCGTGGAGGACTACCTGTACAAATATTTTCCAGAGAGCAAGATATTTAGAAGCTTCTTACCCTGGGTCCTGGTAAACCGGGGACGCCTTTTTCTCCCTTTTCTCCAAAGCCCCAGAAACCCTAAACAAAATACACACAAAAAGAAAAAGAACAAGGATAAGGTTGATCACTCCATGTCTTTGTGCAGACTTACACTTTTCCTACCAAACAGTTGGATGCCAGAGCTCTCTACTTTGCAGTCTGATGCTGAAAACCACATCTCCAACTCCATAGTTCTCCCAGAGACATAAGTAAGTCAGCAGAAACCATGTTTAGGATGAAAGGATTGGATGGGGATAAAAAACGATTGTGCAAAATAATGAACAGGAGTGTCAGGTGTGTACATAGCTTTGTCTGAATCAACTCAAACATTTAAGTGCAATTGACTTTATTTAGCAGTTCAACAAAAGATCTGAATCAATTCAAATTTATTTACCCAATCCATTCACATGGTTGGATCAGACTACGTTGATTATCAGAATGAAATAATGCACATTGCATTTTATATGATTTTCTCAGATCTCTTGTGTGATTGAAGTCACCTGTACCAGCATCAACCAGTGGATTATGGGAAGATAAGGGATTGCTATTCTGCACCAGGATTTAGCATCCAATATTCTACTATGGTTTAATGAGATACTTCTTAGAAACCCCCAAGTTGGATTCATAAGTCAAGAGCAAATTGCCTTTTCTTATCACACTTCCCAACAATGGATATCAAAAAGGTTACTGTTTCAAAGTTTTAAATGACTGTCATGACTGCTACAAGGCTTAATCTGTCAATATTATTGATCTCTTTTTCAAAACTGCCCAAACTATGGACATCGTAATATCTCATTGTCTTGAATTCCATAAGTCAGTACATTATCTACTGCATGATGTGAACATAATATTGAATTATATTCCCTAAATATTAAAGTTGACATTTTTATAAAGAACTGTAGCTTTTCCAAGCCTGGGGAGCCAGAAAAATATGTTATTTTATGCAAGTGGAACAAATCCACGCTCTAACCATTAAAGAATGGATTCACAATATCAGTTTTCCCCCAGTTTTTAAAACATCCTTGTAGTGTTGTGTCAGTTAATGAGTACATCTTTATTTCATTAAAAAAAGAAAAGTATAGTAACCATTGATGCTTCTTCAGAAAGGAAAAAGTAAAGATAAAGGTTTCCCTGTCCAGTTATATCCATCTCTAGAGCAATGTGCTCATCCCATTTCTTGGCTGAGGGAGCCAGCATTGTCTGGGGATATTTTCGTGGCATTGTAACCAACATGGCTATATGCCAATGTTACTTTCCCACCAAAGTGGTACCTATTTATCTACCCGCATTTGCATGCTTTCGAGCTGTTAGGTCAGGGGTCCCCAAACTTGGCAACTTTAAGACTTGTGGACTTCAACTGGCTGGAGAATTCTAGGAGTTGAAGTCCATAAGTCTTAAAGTTGCCAAGTTTGCGGACCCCTGTGTTAGGTGGTGGGGAGCATACTCCATTGTGTGAAGCTTGGGGATCAAACTCGGACTGTCAGCTCTCTAGCTTACAAGTTCAGTGTCTTTAACTCCTGATCCATCGTGCCCCCAATTCATAAAAGTATTTTCATGTAATCAATGCCCAGTTGCCTCCATAGTAGTAAAAAAATAAAAAGATGAAGCAATATCACTCAACATAGCCTATATTTAACACTTACACTTAACAGATGTATGTTTAAGGCCTGAATTATTTTTTTTTAATACCATGGAACTTTCTTTTTTCATTTTTCTTTTTCCTGGGTTTTATCCTGTCCCTTATTTTCAGTTTATTTCAATCACTGAAATGCACATATTTTCCCTTGCAATATCAATACATTTCATATTGTCCAGTTATTATACTTCACTGGGAAATCAAAATATGTGCACACAGAAAGAGTCTGTGTTGATTTGTGGTGAATTTACATGCAATCAATGCCTTTATTTAGCATGTTTCATCATTTACAGTATGTTGAAAATAAGTTAAAGTAAGGTTTTATCTATAAGCATGAATTGCTCAGGGGATCTGTAAGCCATCTGTAAGCTGCTGACATCGCTGTACAGTTTGTTCTGCAACTCCATTTTTAAAATCAATTTTCTGCATTATGACTCACTCAAAGATGACATTAAAAATCACACGTCTCCCTTCGACATCAATGAACATCTCTGGAATATCCAACCATGGACAGAAAACCCCTAGTTATTCACCTCTTATTTGGAGAAGAGGCTGCCCGCAAGCAATTTAATGACACAATTAGTAAACAATTTATTCCATGGTTGCAAAGTTTCCTAAAACACTCTTTTCTTAGATTACAAAGACAGCAGCATCATTTGCAAATGTTTCATGGTGGTAGTAAATTCATGCCACCACCCAAGAAGGGACCAGAGAAGGTGGGGGTGGAGGGTAGGGGGGAAAGAGTCATTGTGCCAGATGCTAAGAAGTTGTAATAAAAACTTCTGCCTGTGTGAGCTGTCATTGAAACCATCCTTCTGAACGAGAAGCATTTGTCAAAAATTCCAATTGACATTAGAGGGAATTTGTTTACATGTAACAAAAAACAGAAACAAGCCAACAATGTATGCTTCCATTATTGCAATGAAAATACACCAATACTGTAGGACTCGTTACAAAGGCTTATTATCCTTGGGTGGAAGCCATGTTCATACTCAGACAATGACGTGATGATGGGAAGAAGGAGAAGACAAATGTGTGATGGGGTAGATGCTCAGGTTCTGTTCTTTCTCCTTTTTCCACATGTTCAGAAGAAGAATGGGGACCCTTTTGCTTCCATGTTTGTCAAACATGGCTTCATTCTAGATGGGTTCCTTGGTTGGGGTGGGGTTTGTTCTGAACTATGTGACTCTTCCAACCTCTTCAAAGGGAGAGAGGTCAACAAAGGTTGGATGAAACATCTTACCGGAAGTCCAGGACCTCCTGGTGGGCCTGGAATTCCTTTGATGCCAGGTACTCCCTGAAACAAAAAGTACAAAATCAAAACACTCAGTAACGTATCACTACTCAGTACTGAAAGATCTAGATTTGAACATTCATTTTTTGGTCTATTCATTTATCCTGTAGATATATTGACATCCAAATTCTAAATCGTGGTTAACCATCATTGTCAATTTATATTGAGTCATTTGGTTAACATACAGCTTGAAGTTACATTATTTCAAAATTGTTAAGATGAATCAGTTTGTTGAGTCTGGAAAACAGGGCATTCCTATATTCTGCATTGGCATCAGCTGTGGAGCTCTAATTACTTGAGTGAGGAGAATCAGTTTCCAAAAAAACATGAATGAAGTTAATGAAAAGAAGGACTAGGGGTGACATGATAGCAGTGTTCCAATATCTAAGGAACTGCCACAAAGAAGGTAGGGATCAACCTATTCTCCAAAACACCAGAAGGAAGCACAAAAAGCATTGGATGGAAACCAGTTAAGGAGAGAGCCAACTTAGAAATAAAGAGAAATTTACTGACAATAAATTAACCAGTGGAAAATCGCTTGCTTCCAGAGACTGTGGATGCTCCATCACTGGAGGGTTTCAAGAAAAGATTGGACAATAATTTGTCCAAAATGATATAAGATCTCCTGCCTTGGGCAGAGGGTTGGATTGCAAGACTTCCAAGGTCCTTTCAGTTCTTGGAATACTGCATCCAACTTTGGTCACCAAGATGAAAAAGATGTTCAGACTCTGGAAAGAGTGCAGAGAAGAGAAACAAAGATGATTCGGGGGCTGGAAGCTAAAACACATGAAAAATGGTTGCAGGTATTGGGCATGGCTTGTCGAGTGAAAAGAATGATCAAGGGCAGTCTTCCAATATTCAAGAGACTGCCACAAAGCAGAGGGGGGTTAATCTATTCTCCAAAACACCTGAAGGCAAGACAAGAAGCAATGGATGCAAATTAATCAAGGAGAGAGAGCCAACTTAGAAATAAGGAGAAATTTCCTGACTGAGAATAATTAACCACTGGTATGCTCGCCTCTAGGGACTGTGGATGCTCCATCACTGGAGGATTTCAAGAAAAGATTGGACAACCATTTGTCCAGTATGATTTAAGGTCTCTTGCCTTGGGCAGAAGGTTGGACTACAAAACCTCCAAGGTCCCTTCCAATTCTGTTCTTCTATTATCTAATACTGAAGCAAAAAAGTTCTCTTGCACTCTGCTGGGAAAGATAAAGTGTGGTTTGCAATTATGTATATCCAAAACAACTTGATGAAGTCAAAGAACTGATATTGGTTAAATTAAGACAACTGAGCAAGTGGACACATTGTGCATGGTACAAATCAAAAGCTACCATTTGAGTGCCGCTATTTGTTTTTTTAAGAGATTTCTTCCACCTGGGTAAGCAGAATTTCACGACCTAGAGATTTAGCTGAAAAATAGTTTGGTATATCAACATTTGGTAATGATTCCAACCTTGAGCATCCTTTTGATTACCTCTTGTCTTGGGAAAGTTGACATTCTCAGAGACAAACAGTCAAGAGTCCTACTCTTTCAAGAGTTCAGGATTCTTTGGGGTGGGGAAAACAGTGTTGGAAATAATTGATCAAATGCTGCAGAAATTAGACCTCAAACGAGTTAATCATTTACTGAAATGAAGAATTGTCCAAGACTGGCTTAAATTGCATTTTTCTTCTGAGCTTTTCAAAGGGAGAATAATCATTTTTCTAAACAGACTGAAAATCATTTTAATTGTTGGAAGGTTTATGCTGCATTCTCTTATCTTTGCTTTTCCCCAGGGAAGGAAAGGTTGGGAGGATGTGCTCAAATTCCTCAGCAAATTCCTACATTTTGTTAACAAAGAAGAATGTGTTAAGTTTACTGATTCACCAAGGAGTTAATCTAGGATCCAACTCTGAATTTCCAATTAATTAATTGTGCTATCTTTTAAATAACAGCCAAAATCAGTACAGTATCCAAGTTACAAGAAAGCCAAGAGTAATTTAATTTAAGCCACAACATTTTAAATTTTCCAGGAACAAACATTCCATACCACACCTACACATCAATTTATTCCATTACTGAATGACAAATGTATCCATATGAATGTTTTCCTAGATTAGAGTCTGCTTCAAAAAACAAAACAGACCTTAGCCTGCCAAAGCTTATATCATAATAAATTAATTGGTGTTGCCCTGTGCTCAGCCATGAATAAATCTGCCTCATTTGATAGCTTCAACTTTCATACTTTCTGAAACACATTTTCTAATCGCTTTCTGTGCAAATTTGCAAATATTGGGCTGAAAAGCTAGCAGGAACATTTGTGGGTTTTTTGTCATGTGTTTCTCTGAGTATGTGTTTATATTTTCTTCTAACAAATGCAGTTTTGTATACATTTCCCTGGATGTTCATTTTATTATAGCCTAGGGTGTAGTTCATAGAGCCACATCGTAAAATTTACAAAATGTAAGGAAACTGGGGAAAAAATTAAATTAAAATAATTAAAATATGTATTATACTTGTCCTTGACAGGGAGGATAGGCGACTGTGGATTGGAAAATTGAAAACGTGCCTGAAGAAGCTTATGCCTAATTTGTTGAAGAAACTGTGAGAAATCAAGTCTGACTTTTTCAGCATCCTTTTAAAAACTATTTCATTCAGAGTTTATCAATTGTTAATAACTAACCTTTGCTCCTTGCTGTCCTTTGGTCAACCCAACAAATTCTTCTGTCCCTGTGGAAGATGGAGGTCCCGCTGGTCCTGGCAGCCCTACATCTCCCTAGTTGGAAAATAAACATGTATTAGTATTTTTAATCATAATATATTTTTTGAATTGTAAGCCTCCCAAAGTCATTGACTGAGATGGACAGCTATAGAAATTCAACAAATAAATAAATTAGATACAAAAAAGTCATCTTAAAGACTGATTAGGCGGCTCATGCCTTCATCACCACTCTTGTAGATAAGGACTTCTCAACCTTAGGAATTCTGAGATCTGTTGGTTAGAGAATTCTGGAAGTTGAAGTCTGCAGAGTTGAAGTCCACATATCTGAAAGATACTGAGGGAGAGAAACACTGCTCTAGACTCCTGAAATGCATTCTTCAAGGGACTATCTTTAAAGGCTATCTCGAAACTTTAGGTGATACAAAATGCAATGGCCCAGATCTATCCTGGTGGATGCTGGTGGGTGCATGTTAAACCTATTTTTCAGGTCCTGCCTTAGATTCTCAGTTTCCTAATGCCATTTAAAGTGCTGATTTTCCTTTAAAAAGCATTTTATGGCTTGGTTCTTGGTTACTTAAGAACTCCATCTACCTCTGGAATCAACCCAATCCTTTTGGTCATGCTGGGAGAAGCAACTGGTTGTCCCCCTCTTTCAGGAGGTCAAGAAGCTGAAGCTTTGATTTGTTTATAATTGAACAGGTTCTCTAGAATGGTCTCCCACAAAAAGTTTGATGAGCTCTAATATCCATCACTTCTAAAAGAGTTGAAAATCAAGCTTTTCTGGAGAATATTTGGAAGCTGATACCTATTTTGGAAATTGTATGTTGCAAGCAGTGACAGAATTAAAAAAAATGAGCCTCTTCTCCATTGCCCAATCTTCTTTTTGATACGCAACATGTTTTCAGGGCAAGAACTTGAATAAGTGGCCAACGTGTAGAAAAACAGTCAACAATCTTCTTAATCTTGCACTGATCTGAGAAAAAAGAGATTTGGTGTCCTATTGCAAAACAAAAACACATACAACTACTTACTTTTTCTCCTGTTTCTCCATGGAAAACTAAACCGCTACTGCCCTGCAAAATAACAAAAATAAATACCAAACCACTGTAATTTTTATTTTCCAGAAATGGTCCAATTGAAACATAAAACATCCAAACAGGAGTCAAAAGAAATGATTGATAGAATTAAAGCTAGTTTTCTTATATCTGTCTTCCAAAAATGATCAACATTCACTGTATGAAAAAAAATATGGTTTAGTATTAGTTCTGGTAATCCAACCTGAGTTGATGAGGAATTAAATTAATTGGGTTCAAGGTATTAAAATGTTACTCTTTTCTCACACTAATTTCTTTAGCTTGATGTCATATTAAAAGCACTTGGACACAATAGGAATGGACAGAATATCATTAGCTACAAACAGCTGCATTAATTGGAGTAATGCATAAACTACAAATATATATTTTGTAATCTTAGGCCTTGAGAAAGATTTAATTCAGGGAGTCCTCATTACAACAATTCGGACCAACATTTCTGTGGCTAATCAAAGCAGTTATAGAGTTGTAGAGTGGCTAGTCAGCACTTGTAAATCTGATTTCATGCCCTTTTTTTGCCCTGATTTTTAATTGAATCACTGTAATTGTTAAGTGAATCATATGGCTGTTAAGTGAATTCAACTTCCCAAACTGACTTTGCTGGTTGGAAGTCAGCTGAGAAGGTCACAAACGGTTATCACATGACCTTGAGGCAATGCAACCTTTATAAATATATACCGGCTGCGAAGCACCTGAGCTTTGATTACATGATGGGGGGAGAGGGGAGGCTGCAACAGTTGTAACTTTTTGAGTGCTGTTGTAGCTTTAAAGCAGGGGTCTCCAACCTTGGGCAACTTTAAGACTTATGAACTTCAACTCCCAGGATTCCTGAGCTATCACGATTGGAGGAGAAATTCTGGGATTTGAAGTCCACAAGACTTAAAGCTGTCAAGCTTGAAGACCCTCTGCTGTAAGCTGAGAACTAGCTGTAATCCAAAGTGCCGGATTCATTCAGAACTATCTGGTGGATTCATATCGAGTATAATCTGTAATCATCGTAACTGAAGCTTCTGCATGCAAATATGGAAAATAATTTAGAAATATACCAAGAACAAGCTATTCCAAGACTATAGGCAGTCCTTGTCTTATGACCACACTTGAGCCCAGAATTTCTGTTGCTAAGTGAGAAATTTGTTAAGGGAGTTTTGCCCCATTGTATCACTTATATTGCCTCAGTTTATTAAGTGAATCATTGCAGTTATTAAATTAGTAACCCAGTTGTTAAGTGAACCTGGCTTCCCCCGTTGACTTTGCTTGTCAAAAGGTCACAAAAGGGGATTACATGACCCCGGGACACTAAATATAAAGTATTGTCAAGTATCCAAATGTAAATCACGTGACCATGGGGGTGCTACAATGGTCATAAGTATGAAAAGTCACTTTTTTCAGTAAGCTGTAACTTTGAACAGTCACTAAACAAGCTGTTGTTCAGTCGAGGACTCCCTGTATTTTCATTGTCTCCAACCAAGCAAAACAGAACAATAAAAACAAAATTCTGACTTTGCACATTCTTGTCCATCTTTAATGCAGAAAAGTTTCGTTAAGGTTCATCAGGAAAAAAACCCAAAACTATTTATTTGATGGATAGCAAAATGCTGAGAATCAATCAAACACACTTACCATAGATCCTGGGAGTCCTGGGAAACCTGGAGGTCCCTAAATTGGAAGAAAACAATATTAATCAGATGTTGCACTTGAAAAACAAATTTCAGTTTATGTTTATAAAAAGGGAAAGGTGAATGATGCCTTGAATATCCAAAGTTATTTACAGTGCCATTTTTTTTAGGAAGCAGACAGATAGATGAATTATTCAGTAATAAATGAGAGCAGCTGACTTGTGCCAAATCCTCCTTTGCACTCCTACCTCTTATCTTGAGCTGAAGCCCTTATATTAATATTTAAGCAAACAGATGTGAAAAAGGGAAGAGGTATCCCACCCAAACTGCAGTAGATCAAAAGCCAAAGGGGGTGGAGTTAAATCCTTTCCACCTTGTCATTCTGCTTCTGTGAGGGAGATAGGGGGTTATTTATATATAAATAAATATTAAGGGACCTTAGAGCCTTCTGGACAATCACTTAAACATGAGTCAGCAGTGTATGGAAGCAGCCAAAAAAGCTAAGGACTAGAGGTGACATGATAGCAGTATTCAATATTTGAGGGGCTGCCACAAAGAGGAGGGGGTCAATTTATTTTCCAAAGCAACAGAAGGCAGGACAAGAAATAATGGGTGGAAACTAATCAAGAAACAACTTGAAATTAAGGTGAAACTTCCTATCAGTGAGGACAATTAACCCATGGAACCACTTGCCTTCAAAAATCGTTGGGGCTCCATCACTGGAGGATTTTAAGAAGAGAGTGGACTGTCACTTGTCTGAAATGGTATAGGAATCTCAGCTTGAGCAAGGGGCTGGACTAAAAGACCTCCAAGGTCCCTTCCAGTTCTATTCTGATTCTAAATACTATAGATAACAGTAGCTACTTCATATATTCTGAACCAGCTACAATGGTAGATTATTCAGGATGTAATTAATAACTAAAAAAGGATGATTTACCGGAAATCCAGGTAGCCCGATGGGACCAGCAGGCCCTGGTTGGCCTGGAAAACCTTTCGGTCCCTGTTAGAAGGACAACAAAGGCAAGAAAGCAACTTCAGTGGTCACGTGTCCTGCTCATTCCCAAATGAGTTGACTCTCTTCATGCAGTGCCTGCAGCCAGATTTGTAACCCAAACTCATCACAGTGTCAGAAACACAATAATCACATATAAATGCAAAACCAGAACTGTGCTGTTATCTCTTGTTATTATCATCTCTCTTGTTATTGGTTTGATTACTTCCACGGTAAGAGGATGTCTCCTGGAGTGTAGAACCCCAACAGCAAGATTCAAAACTCCCCCGCAGGATAAAAAAACATGATGTGAAAAGGAGAAATAAATTTCAGGATATCTGTTTATTTGCAAAAGCCCAAAAGCCAGCCAAGAAAAAGGTTTGCTCTGGATGTAGGAAATTGATTTTTATGGGTTTTTTTTTCCCCTTCCCTCTTGGTTTTTCTCTATATCTTCCTTTCCCATCCAGTTGCCTTTTCTTTCAGCTAAACCCAGTCCTGCATAAGGAATGTATAAGAGGCTGGGGAGCTGAAGGATTTTTCTCATGGAAGGCAGTTGGACAACCAGAAGCTGATATATTTGTCTGTCTATCTGTTTATCTCTCATCCATCTTATCCATCCATCCTCTTCCCCCCCTCCTCTATCTATCTATCTATCTATCTATCTATCTATCTATCTATCTATCTATCTATCTATCTATCTATCTATCTATCTATCTATCCAATCCATTCTATCTCTCCCTCTATCTCATCCATCTATCTCTGTCTTCCATTTCTCTAGCTTATCCATCCTATCCCTCTCTATCTCATCCTCCCTCCTAACTATCCACCCCCCCCCTCTGTCTAACTATTTCTGGCAGCTACTCCCCCAAAATACTGACACTAACCACCAACAATACTAGACTTAACAACTGCCCCAATCTCATCTTCTGCAACAGATTGAATTCAATTTACAGAATACAAATTAATTAACCTTTTTCAACAGTGACTACAGCATGATTGACTTTTGTCTCAACATATGTCCACAAAAAAAATCACCAAAACAACAGGATCCCCAATTATAACTTCAAAAAAGGCAACTATGATCTTATAGACAATGATCTCTAATCTCTTGATTTGCAACTTCGATTCACTGGATGTAATACTGTTGAAGACCATTATATTTTTACTTCAAGTCAAAAGAGTCATCAAACTATATGAACCAATAACAACTCCCAAAACCAGAAAAAAACAAATTATCCATAACAATAAGGAAGCTTCAATCCAAAAAGAAATCCCTTTGGTGGAAAAATAAATCTGGTCACATTGCCAACTTCAAAAGCCGATACAAAAATTTATGCCACCAGATAAAGACTGAATGTACCAATTATCACACTAAACAAGAAGAAAGTCTTCTATGCACCAATTCCACCCGTGCTTTCTACAATTTTGTAAACAACAAACTAAAAGACTCAAGGTCCATCCCACCCCTAAAAGAACCAAATGGTAAAGACTGCAATGATGACACTATTAAAGCCAACCTCTTTAATACATTCTTTGGCTCAGTATTTGTAAACAGCAGTGAATCATGCCCAGTATTTCCTAGTCAAACCACAGACAACTACAATGATCTAATACATATTGATTTTACAGAAGACAATGTTGAAAAAGCACTGCACAATCTAAAATCATCTTTATCTATTGGACCGGACGGAGTTTGTGCCTACTTCTTACAAAAGCTATCCACTGCCATAGCAGAACCTCTAAGCAAAAACCTCTTTGAAAAATCTTTCAGGACCAGCTCCTTGCCAAAACTATGGTCACAAGCCACAATCATGCCCATCTTCAAAAAGGGAAAGCCCAGCCTAGTTGAAAATTACAGACCAATCTCTTTATGCTGCGTCACTTGTAAAGTCATGGAATCAGTTATTAACCAATCCATTATCCTCCACTTAGAGACAAACAACCTACTCTCTAACAAACAATTTGGTTTCAGAAAAAAACTATCCTGTAATCTGCAACTCTTACACCGTAAAAACATATGGACTACACAACTTGTTCAGGGCAAAGCAATTGACGCAATTTCCATAGACTTCTGTAAAGCCTTTGATTCACTGGTACATGACAAACTACTCCTAAAACTAAAATCTTATGGTATCTCTAGACACCTGCATAACTGGATAGAAGCATTCCTGTCCAACAGACAACAAATGGTCAAAATTGTGAGCGTCCTATCAAATCCTGTACCTGTCAACAGTTGTGTCCCTCAAGGCAGTGTTTGAGGACCAACCCTCTTCAGACTCTATATTAATGACCACTGTGATTATATTAAGAGCAACTGCATTTTTGTGCTGATGATGTAAAGCTATTCAATACCACTGACAATGCTGCTATCCTTCAAAAAGACCTCGACTATGTGTCAGAATGGTCCAACAAATGGCAAATTCAGATCTCAACAAGTAAATGCTCTGTCTTGCATATTGGCAAAAAAAAATATCAAAAAATAAAATACAAGCTGAATAGTCCAGACCTTGTTGATGACACAGACTTTGTCAAAGACCTTGGAGTACTCATCTCTAATGATCTAAACACTAGAGCCCACTGTAACTACACAGCCAAAAAGGTATTAAGAGTTGTTAACCTAATCTTACATAGCTTTTTCTTTGTTAATATCACACTACTAACTAGAGCATACAAAACATTTGCTAGACCAATACTTGAATACAGCTCATCAGTCTGGAAACCGCATTACGTATCTGATATTAATACAGTTGAAAAAGTCCAAAAATATTTCATAAGAAGAGTTCTCCACTCCTCTACTCATTGCAGAATACCTTATGCCGCCAGACTTGAAATTCTAGACCTAGAAAACCTAGAACTACGCCGCTTTCGGTCTGATCTAAGTATAGTACATAAAATTATATATTGCAATGTCCTACCTATCAACCTTCAACCAAAACAAGAGCACAAAATAGATACAAACTAAAGATAAACTGCACCAAACTTGATTGCAGGAAATACGACTTCAGCAACAGAGTAGTCAATGTCTGGAATACTCTACCTGACTCTGTGGTTTCTTCTCCAAACCCCAAAATCTTCAACATTAGACTATCTACTATTGACCTCACCCCTTTCCTAAGAGGTCTGTAGGGGGCATGCATCAGCACACCAAAACGTGCCCACCGTCCCTGTCCTATTGTTTCTTTTTTTTTCTTATTTGTATCCACTTCATGTATTTATAACCATGTTTATACTTATTCCTGTTATCTAATAATTGTTTGACAAAATAAATAAATAAATTAAATAAATAAAAAGAAGGATCTAACAGACTTAAATCAGAAATTCTACAAAAATCCCCAATAGGAAAAATGCTAATCATAAACAAAAGTTCCCTCCTGGCTACCTGTGGTGAGGACAAGAGGTACCACAGACATGATATTTTATGTCATGGTGACATGGCACATATGACATCCTTTTGCTTTGTACTGGACTCATGTGTTACTCGTATCTTCCTCTTCTAACAAGAAAGCTATTGTTTGTCCTTCTACCACACACAGTGTGGAACTCTGCAGGGAAACATTGGACTGTATTCTTAATTGTAGAATTTCCTCTCTGCAAACAGTTTGGTGGTTCTGCAAGTTTTGTAAAGATTAAACAATAGTGAAGAAAAGTAAAATGCTCCTTCTCTACTTTATTTGCTTATTTTCCTCCCAAGGTGATCAAATGTACTTCCTTCCTCATAAGAAGTCTATAATATGAGTTGTGGTTGTGACAAGCCAAGTCACCTAATCAGCTTCAACGGCTGAGGTAGATTTGGGACTAAGGTTTTCTAAGGATAGTTCAATGCTATTATTAGTCAAAAGTTTCTTTATTTTTTGCCAAAAATAATGCAACACACAGGGAAGAAAAACAGAAATTACAAGTGAAATGAACTTACAAAAGCACCATCCAGACCAGGAAGACCTCTTTCTCCCTAAATAATAACATAAACATAGCAAGCACTTAGATGAAACATAGATTAGCGGGGAAATGTATTATATAAAGCATTTGCTTGTTAAAAAAAATAGGGATCACTATATGGACATTACACAGGTTATTTTTCTGTCAGCCTTAACTCAACTATTCCAACCCAAGGTTAGGGGGACGAAGAGAAATGTTTTAAAAAAAATTGTGGAAGACAGATAGTTTCCCAATCAAAGACTTAAAGGTAATCTCTGTAGTGATTACTAGAATGTCTTGATTCTAGACTTAGTTGTCTTGATTCTAGACTTAGTTGGGATAGTCAAAATGTTGGCAGCAAAAAAAAAACACCATTTGATTAAAAATAAATTTAGAGGTTAAAAAAACTCAATCAGACCAAAGGCACACCAGCATTTTGAATTCCATCAGTGGCTATAAAACATCTGAGCAGGTTGTCCCAAAAGTGCTTTTTTGTTTTGCTTGAAGAGGTTTTGCTTCTCATCCAAAAAACTTCTTCAGTTTTGACTTCTGATGTCTTCAAGCAAACCAAGAAGGTCCAGTTGCCTTTGGAAAGAAAGCAGCTTTCTTCTACTGGAATTCAGGGGGTGTCTGCATGTGTTGAATTTAAAAAGTGACTCCTTTTATCAAGCATTATTTTTCAAATTCTTAGCTTCCATGGTTAATCTAATAATCAAATTTATTTCACTATGGTCAATGACCTGCAAGGAGTTTTTATACTTCTAAAGCCAATTTATCAAAAACGGACATAACCTTTTTGAAGCTGTCTTCTTCCTCCCAAATGAAAATTTCAAATTTAATTGCTTAGAGCCTTAGACAGACCTCCTGCTACAGTTCCTTTATCT
This sequence comes from Laticauda colubrina, assembly GCA_015471245.1. NCBI lineage: Eukaryota > Metazoa > Chordata > Lepidosauria > Squamata > Elapidae > Laticauda > Laticauda colubrina. Next base: position 17,361,061 of record BLBF01000058.1, read on the forward strand.
GGACATTTCTTACCTTCACTCCCTTAAAAATTCCCGGGGCATAGACAGGTTCACCTTTGGGGCCTTTAGGACCAGGACGACCCTGGAAATAGAAATTAAGAGAACAAGAGCAAAAAATACTCTTTAGCCAAAATAAATAAAAAAGATAGTCAGAGTAAATTCAAAGCTTAGTTGTCCTGAAGCTGAAATTAAAAATTTAAGAAATGCATTTAGAATTCATTTGCATTCTATACATTCTGTTACAGCGATGATGGATGCACTGTTGGAAGCTCAGAAGGACCACTTAGGAATAGATTGTTACTGAGAAAAATCTATCTAGCTGGATCTCCATTAAGTGACATCAACTTGATGGCACATAATCAACTAATCAATCAACCAATCCAAGTCAACCAAACTCAACTCAATAGAACCCAACCAACCTATTTGATATACATTGAAGACATTATATGTCATCTGTTATGTCAGATGTGTTTATTGGAAGGCCATCATGGTATTGGCCTCCTGAAGATAGGCTAAGCTATATACATTACTGAATAAGTACTACTAGTATATGGTTCAGATAACATTTTAAGCCACAATACACCTGGAATTTAGGATAGCCTGTTTATATTTTGTTTCAACAAATTTAAATCCAGCTATTGTTGTTTAAATCTAGCTGTTGTGGTCTACCAACCACACACCATGGCTTAGAATACTGCTGCTTATTTATAGTTGGGACTATGGCTTGCTATAATGTATAAATCTACTCAATGCCATAGTTGGACTGCCCCAGAGAGGATGGCATCGATGAAGTATCTCTAGATAATCATCTGCCTCTCAAGATAGGAAAGAGTTGACATGATGTAATGTGATAAGAGATCTGTGACTTTTTGCTTGGCTGCTAAATAAAGGGAAAGATTTCCCCCAAATCTTTTTACCACTTTATTCTAGGAACAGTTATTACACAGTAAGTGGCCTTAGAACCATTCATAGTAGTACCTATTCAAGACAGTGTTTCTCAACTGCAACTTTAAGACGTCTGAACTTCAAGTCCCAGAACTCTGGGAGTTGAAGTCCAGATATCTTAAAAGCTGCCAAGGTTGAGAAACATAAAAATATCCAGATATTTTTCCCAACCACCTATCTCAACCTATGACAAAAACTACATCAAGAAATACCGGTGGTCCTTGGGGACCAGGGAATCCATCTGATCCAGAGGAACCAGGACTTCCAATGGTACCATTACAGCCATCTAAACCAGGAAGACCTCTGGGTCCTGGCTGACCAGGGTGTCCCTGTTCAAGGAAAAAAAGAAGAAAAAGATTAATATTTCCTAATCACCTCGTCATCTTTAAAGAATGCATGGGAATGGAATTGGCCTTGCCTAGGAGGACATTCATTTATAGTTGCATACCTGAACTTGATAACAGCACATGTACATTTTTTTACACATTTACTGCATATCCATGCTTTGCACATTGCTCAGCTATAGAAACTGCAAAGATTTATTGTGTTGCTTGTACTTATTTATGAGACCAGTCAACTCCCAAGTTCGCAATAGCCCCAGAGGTATTTTTCTCCTCATTAAATGCCAACAACCTTATCCCAATATTTAGGGCACTCTGACTGTTATTTATCCTTCCAAATGTTATCAACTTCATGAGGAAAAAAGCTAAAATAATTTTCAATCAGTTCCTCTTTTTATAAAGAATGCAAAGTCATGTAAATAGTTACCACAAAGTACATTTGTTTATATTTGCATGCCTCAACCCGATAACCCTACATGTTGGATTATTGAGACACTTAATCAGTTCTGAGGCTCTGATTCAGTGGATGATATCCCGTTGAAAAATTAACAAAATCATATTCTCATTAACTGTTCCCAACAAAGGGTTGTACTGTACATGAACTGGCTGTGCTTTCATCTCTGTGCAGTTTTCCCTACTCTCTGAAACCAAAACAGCAGATGGCAGCAGAAATAGCTCTACAAGAGCAAGCTTGCACTGTGGCTTTGAATTCTGAGTATAAAACAAAATGAGGAAGGAAGGGTGTGTGTTTAAGCTGTCTCTGCAGGGATCAGAGGTTTTGATAGCATTTTTCCAAGAAGCAAGTTAGTCTTTTGCCACCATGCAAAAACAGAGCTCTGTGGACAACCTTAAATCCCCTTAGTGCAACCAAATAATAGAATAACAGAGTTGGAAGGGACCTTGGAGGTCTTCTAGTCCAACTCTCTGCTGAGGCAGGAAACCCTATAGCATGGTTGTCCAATCTCTTCTTTAAAACCTCCAGTGTTGGAGCACCCAGAACTTCTGGAGGCAAGTTGTTCCACTGATTAATTGTTCTCACTGTCAGGAAATTCCTCCTTAGTTCTAGGTTGCTTCTCTCCTTGATTAGTTTCCACCCATTGCTTCTTGTCCTGCCTTCAGATTCTTTGGAGACTATATAAATTTTTCTGAACCACCACCCTATCTCACTCACAGAAGGTGAGAAGACAGTTATGTGAACAGGGATGTCTCCCATTGGGGCTGAAGAATTCAATAGAATGGAGTTCAAGAAGTTCTCAAGAACATTTAGAATTTATCAGTTGAGAACATACAGGACCAGACAGGAATCCTGCTAAGAACAGGATAATTGAGATTCAACCTTTTGTTGTCATCTAAGAAGAATGAAACTGAAGAAGCTTCATGGATCAGAAGCAAAAGGTTTTCAAGGAAAAAACCAAGCAAGTCCAGTTGCCTTTCAAAAAAGCACCTTTGGGACAACTATTCGAGAATTCTCACCTTGTATGATTTACATATTTGGTCTGTTACAGAAACTGAAAAGATTTATGGTGTTTCTAAGTACTGTAAAGTTGATCTATGAGGCCAGTGAGCCACCAAGTTTGCAGTAATTCCAAGTATATTCTTTCACCATTAAATGCCAACAAACGTATCCAAATATTTAGGGCACTCTGACTGTTCTTTATCCTTTGAAATGTCATCATCCTCATAAAACAAGTGAAGAACATTTTACCCAGACAACTTTTTCACGTAAGAAGCTTAAATGGTGGATCTGTTTAGGTAAGAATCTTAGTTTGAAAATCTAGAGGGTGAATGTCATCAGCACAAATTATGTATTTAATTGCAAAGGCCTAATGCCAGACCTGGAACTGAAACCATTTGAAGTGATGATCATGGACTAACAAACTTGATTTTTAAAAAGATTTCTCTGATTAAAAATAAATAGTATAAAATAATAAAATGAAAGCTGCTCATCTACCAAGTGTAAGTCACGCTCACTATGGACAATAGCTCCTGGCCTGAATTAAGTATTTCCAAATATGCCCACCACTTTAAAATATGGTCGTATTGCTTTTAAAAATAATCCTGGAAAGTATTCCTTTGACTAGACAATTAATGTGCAACAATTCAAAAAGCACTGTCCCCCCAAAAAGTGATGATGATGATGACGGAGGGGAAGGAAGGAAGGAAGGAAGGAAGGGAGAGGGAGGGGAGGAGGGGAGGAAGGAAGGAAGGAAGGAAGGAAGGAAGGAAGGAAGGAAGGAAGGGAAAGAAGCAAGGGTGGGATTCAAATTTTTAAACAACCAGTTAAGTGGGCGTGGCTAGGTGGGAGTGACTAGGTAAGCATGGCCATGTAGCTTGGTGGGCATGGCTTTTTTTTGCAGCACCCGCAATTTTGAGAGGCTTTTGAGCCTCAGGGAAGCATTTTTGCTCCCAGAAGGCTTCCCTGGGGCCCAGGAAGGCAAAAAATGGAGCCTGGGAGAGGCTCAGCTCCATTTTGGTGCCTTCTGGGCCTCAGGGAAGCAAAGCAGTAAGACAGCGAGGGGGATCTCAGCACAGCTTATCATCCGAACAGCTGATCGTCGGGAGAGAAAGAAAAAAAAAGAAATACCTTAAGGAGTGACTGGGAGGGGAAGAATGCAGTCAGTGATGTTGCCCATGCACGATAAGGATTGACTGCGTGGGGAGGGGAGGGGTGGACGGAGAGGGGAGGGGCCAACCAGGAGCATGATTTGCTGCTTCTCCGAACTGTGCAGAATCATAATAACTGGCTCCATAGAACCAGTCCGAACGGGTAGAATCCCACCCCTGGAAAGAAGTCAAGAGAGAGGGAGGGGAGGAAAGAATAATGCACCAACAAAACACTCATTAATGTATCAATAAAGGAAAATATTTGTAGCTCAAGGTTGAAATGAGGGATTTTTGGTACTTTCTGAGTTTGGTAAGGAGGAGGGGGAGAGAGCGCAAGCTCAGAAAACACCAAGAATTACTCATTAATGTCTTTAAAATTTTTATCAGATGGAAAATCAGCTGTTGTTCCCCACTTGTAGAATGCAATCCTTGCCATTCAACCACAAGTTAGTCTGTCCCTTGAACTTAATAGACTTCATGCACCTCGCCTGAAGAGTTAGTCCTATAAAGGAAAAAAATGTAAATATATTGTAAATCTCTGTATTAATTCCTTGTTTGGGGCTTGGTAGTATTTTATGTCAACAAAGCATCTTGTAATAAAACACAAGTGCTTACCCATGACAACTCAAAGCTAACATATGCTGTCCTTCATACATTTATTTATGTATTTCGTTTTATAGCCAGAAGGCTGCAGATATCTCCTGGGGACAAGCTAATCTGGTAGAAACTGGTAAGTTTGTAAAGAGAATCCAGCAGACCAAAACCTAAGCAGATAATCAGATAAGGCTACAGAGGATTTATCGATGAAATTATCTTCTCTTTTCATATCCCTGTAAACATCCAGAAGCCACTTTCTTATACAGTGCTAGTTGATGGTACATCTCTCTTCATTGTCTGTGGAGACTCTCAGTCATCCAGGTCATGGTTGTCCCAAAGGTACTTTTTCAAAAGGCAACTAGACTTGGTTTTAAGTCCATACGGTACATATGGAAACGTATGACTAGTTTTTCACCCCTAACTACTTATATAAGGATTATTCTTTATTATTCTTGTTGTCTTGTATTCTTGTATGGACTGCATCAGTAGAGGATAAACCAATTTCATTGTATACATAATGTACAATGACAATAAAGGCTTTGAACGTTGAACGTTTTACTAATTTTCACTAATAATCCTACATCAACTTTCCAACGCTGTCTTGAGCTTCAATCCTCATTATTCTATCTTCAGGTTAGACAGCCAAAGAGATGACCTTGGAGTAAATGTCCCATGAGAATTGCAAAACATGCATTAAGTCCAGGAAATACAAAGAGCGAGAAAGAAGATCAGATTGGTTATTCCCTAATTCACTACTATATAAGAGAGAGAGGAAATACATGCTTTCAAGACTCTGTTTTAGAGTTTATATGATGATAATAACAACAACAACAACAATAATAATAATAATAATAATAATATGATTTTTTATTATTTATTAGTCTCAATTTATCAGACTTGAATACAATGATTCTACAAAAAAACATCCCACTTGGAACAGCTTATATCCTCCAACACTACCTTAACAGTTCCTATGTCCTTGGTTAGGACTCGAGCTGTTGAGCTACCAACCAGCCTCAAAGGCTCTGAATCTCACTAAAGAAATAATAATAATAATAATAATAATAATAATAATAATAATAATAATAATAACAACAACAACAACAACAACAACAACAACAATATAATTAGAATTCCAAGAAAGAGGTATAATGACCTAGACTACCTTGGCAAGTTTAACAATTACATTAGTTTGGCAATTCAATGCCCACTAGAGTATTATCAATAATGACAAACAACAATGAGAATTGTAGCACAATGGTAGTAGGAGTAAAAATATAGTATTTTATTTTTCAAATTATCACCAGTTTACATATTTCCCTTATGTGACTTCTTGGTGTGATTTTTTTTTTTCTAAAACTGTAAGCCAACCAGGGTTTTAATGTCTTCTGTTAAGGAAAGTTTTATAATCCCTTATGACAGATCACTTTTTTTTCACGCAAAGACCTGATTTGGCCTTTGAGTGATGTGTTGACTTCTCTCCAAGAAGATGTGGGGCCAGAACTAAATTTAATTTACATTTGGTTAACATAATATTAGGTGGTGAGGATTTAGATGGAGGCGGCCCAAGTAACCTCAGGGCTGCAAGCTAAAATAGGGATGAGAGACCATCTCCAGCTCCTACTCTCCACCTCTCCCACATTGCAACTAAAAAAGCTCACACTGAAATATTCGTGACTTCACCAGGAATCAAGAATGAGTAAGGGGAGACTTGATGATGGTTGCTTGAAATGAACGATTTGTTGAAATGTACCACTAAAGCTGACATCAGCCAGTGCAAAGAACAACTCAAAGAAGCAGTGCAAGATTAGAAGATGGGGGGAGAGATCTGACCCACAGAATCACCAAGTCGCACATGACTGAATGAATAACATCATCATCATCAGTTGTTGAAATGAATCCCTGTATCTTCAATAACTTTTAATTTTTGTCACATGCAGAATTACAGAGTTGGAAGGGACTTTGGAGGTCTTCTAGTCGAACCCCTGCACAAGCAGGAGACCCTATACCACTTCAGACAAATGGTTGTCCAATCTTTTCTTGAAAACCTCCAGTGATGGAGCATCCACAACTTCTGAAGGCAAGCTGTTCTACTGATTAATTGTTCTCAGTCAGGACATTTCTCCTTAATTCTAGGTTGCTTCTCTCCTTGATTCGTTTGCATCCATTGCTTCTTGTCCTGCTCTGCAAAGGGTTGGCAATTTCTGGAAGGAAATTCTTGGCCAAACCAAGCTTCTTGAGAACCTTTGGAGACTCCAAGCTTTAAGATGATGGACCAGTCATAATCTAAATTGCAAAGTACAAGACCAAAATCCTACGTACGCTGAACTAAATATAAGCTCTTTCCCAGTGAGGAAAACTTATTTCTAAGTAAATCCAAACAAGACAGACACAGTACTTAAGGAAGAGAGAAATCAGCCTTATCAGAAGGCACAAATTTGTGTATTAGGAACATTAAAGGGCCCCTCTTGAGTCCACGCCAGATTCTCCTTTTCAAACAGCCTGCGGTTTTGTTTTGTTTGCTTTTGAACCGTACATGCACAAGCTGATACAAGCCAGTCCATATGCTATCGCTCCCTGAAATGTTTCCATTCAGCCAGCCTTGTATTTTCAGCTGAAAAGCTATGACTGATGCATCTCAACTTCCAAATTTCTCAACCTCCTTCCGTGGGAAAAGCTAAACATCTACATCGGGATGGGGTAAGGGCTGGGGAGGGAAAAGTGGGAATGTGCCAGGTAGGTGGGGAGGGGAAGTTCCTTCAGGCCCTTTTTCTGGGACATCAGTGGTTAACAAGTCACAAATGCAGGGAGATATGGTCGATACAAACAAGATTTTCCCAACAGCTGTAGCAACACAATAAATGAAGTCCATCTGGCAGCAGTTTCTTTGGTAGGGCCTATGGTGACCTCTTTCCCTCCCACCCATTCATGTACAGCCATTCTGAACCTGTGGGGCTCTTTCCACCATGCCCACATCCCCACTGTGATCATACATTCAGTGCTTGGAGTAACTCCCCTGGTTATCATTCCTGTAACGCAAGGGTCTTCAGACTTAGCAAGTTTAAGACTGGTAGACTTCAACTCCAAGAATTCCTGAGCTAACATGGCTGGAGGAGGAATTCTGGGAGTTGAAGTCCACAAGTTTTAAAGCTGTCAATTTGAAGACCCCTGCGGTAACATCTTTACTAGAGGTAATCCTCAACAGTTCACTTAGTGACTCTTCAAAGTTACAATGGCGCTGAAAAAAGTGACTTAGGGCCATTTTTCACACTAATGGCTGTTGCACACTAATGTTGCAGTATCTCCATGGTCATGTGATCAAAATTCAGCTGCTTGGTATCTGGCATGTATTTATGATGGTTGCAGTGTTCCGGGATCATGTGATCTCCTTTTGTGATTTTCTGAGAAGCATAGTCAATGGGAAGTCAGATTCATTTAATAACTATAGCAACACTGTAGCACTTAGACTTATATACAGCTTTATAGTGCTTTACAGCTGTTTACCAAGTCAGTATATTGCCTACAACAATCTGGGCCCTCTTTTTACTGACCTTGGAAGGATGGTAGGGTGAGTCAACCTTGAACCAGTGAGGATCAAACTGCTGGCAGTCGGCAGAAGTTGTCTGCAATACTGCATTCTAACAATTCTCCATTGTGCCACTATGGCACTAATTATGTTATTAACTTAACAACAGAAAGGTCATAAAATGGGGCAAAACTCACTTAATAAATGTCTCACTTACCAATAGAAATTTTGAGCTCAGTTGTGGTCGTAAGGCAAGGATTACCTGAACCCAGCCAAAGTATTTTGAAGAAATCTTAGTTAAATCTGGGTTTCTCTGGGGTTTCAAAGCTGCATATTGAACTAATTCTGTTGTTATATTTTAAGCCATAGTTTTTGTCTTTAATTGTTATTATGGCACAAAGCAATAGGGGCTGGGGTGGGGAGGTGAAAATTAATGTCTTCTCTGAAAAAAAGAGAGAAAGAACAAATGAAAACAGGGCAGCTAGAATGTGTTTTGAAAGCCTCAAATTCTCTGCTCAACCTCATTGAATTAAACTAAATTAAATCTGCATGTTCAATTTGTTTCTTTGCTGAGTTTCATGTTGCTGGCTTTAGTGGTTGTTTATTAGTTCTACTGAAAAAGAGGAAGGAAGGAAGGAAGGAAGGAAGGAAGGAAGGAAGGAAGGAAGGAAGACAAGGCATAACTTGAAATATTTCAATTTTCCGCTCTAGTTAGGAATGATTATTTTAAAAAACACAACTAAATTGCTGGGGAGAGAAAATGATTCCTAATTTCCATTGTCTGTCCCACTAACTTAAGGTCACATGTTGCATACAGTAAAATAAAATGAATCCAAGTGTCTTTATGCATAATTACAGTACTGAAGCATGACATAAATACTTTGTGGAACAAAAATAAGGGGGAAAAATGAGGACAGACTGATGGAACATTTTTGTTGATTTATGGGTGTTGATGCTTACTTTTAGGAATTTGTCTTCCATTTTGTCTTTAATTTTTTTTTTTTTATAAATTTTATTTGAGTTTTCACAAAGAAATACAAATAAAACATCCCGGGTTACATTTCTTCGTACAGACACAAATTCAATTTCATGCTCATTTTTATGTTCAATTCCATATCTTATTACTGTTTTACATTTTCTACATAGCTTCTCCCCTCTTTTAATTTTCTTAATTTTATTTTAATTATCTCATCTTAATTCAAATCATTATATTTATACTTTTTGTCTGTCCTGTTTCAATTTCATATTATCTTTTCTCATTAAACAAAGTTTCTCCTATAGTTGCTGATTGGAGTATGACATCTTTATGTCTTTTAATTTTATCCATTTAACTCTTATTTAAGCTTCAATATATACCTTAAAGTTATAACATTCAACATAATACATAACTTCCATTTGGATTCTGCTTGGTACATTCTTAAAATACACACTATATTCTTAAAAAGAAAAAAAAGGATTATAAATATATGTAGTTAAAACAACACATTCCATTCCAATTCAATTCTATCATTAATGTTAACATTCATTAAAATCTTAACTTCTTTAACATTACTTTTCAATTAAATATCATACTTCTATGGGAATACTTATAAGCTTTCCATAATTAATTCCCCCCCCACTTATATTTTATAAAACATTAACTAATTAAAATGTTTCCATCCCTTCCTAATTCAATTCTCTCATTTATTTTATTTCATTTATTTTATTAACAAACATTTCACAAGATTACAATAACTATTTTCTCCCTCATTTTAATCATATATTGTTTCCAATTTTCTAAAATTATTTCTAATACTAATATAACAATACAATCTTATGTACCTTTACAGAATCCCTTTTTCAGTTAAATTTTCACCCATTATCTCTAAATAAGCCGTTTCTCTATATCTTGTTTCTGTCCTTTGTAACTTCTTTTCCTTTCCTTCTTCCCTCTCTTCTTTTCTCTCCCCTTTTTACCCCCTTGTCTCTCTACCTCTATTTCTCTCTTCTGTATTCCCCACTTCTGTTGCTTTCCAATATTATACTTATTTTTTGAATTATTTTTCTTTTCTTTGGTTGTTTTTTTAAGTCTTAAATTCTCCATTCTCCTTCCTCCTTTCCTTTTTCTTCCCCACATAGAATTTCTTGTTCATTAAAGATGGCTTCTTCTTTGTCTCAGTCTTCTTGTTTTGCGGACGTTTCTCGTTGTTTCTCATCGTTCCAAATCTCCATTTCTAAGAATTGAAAAACGAAGCCAAAAGAACCCCTCCTTTCTTTTGCATCTTCTTGATACTTTTTAAGTTCCATTTTCTATTCATCCAGAAGTCGTGCCATTGTATAAATTTTTAAACAATGATTAATTTTAATCATTCAAATGCAATAACCAAGAATCCAAAGATCACCAATTAATCCAAATACACGCAAGCTGTTTCTTTTTGCTTTTTTTTCACTTTCTCTTCCTGGAGATCGACAATTTAGTTGTCAAGTTTCAGTTAAAATGTATCTTTTAGAGTCTTGTTGACGTTTTACTGTAGATTCCTTATAATTCCAGGCAGCCTCCTCCCTTTTTTCCAGATCCTTCCCTTTTATTCTTTTCCTCTTTCCTGTTTATAAAAAACTTTTTAGTGTCTAGAAATCTTTATTGTCCCTTTGAGATTTTATTTAATTTTCGGCTTAATTGCCTGTTGATGTCAAAGCGGATTTTTCCCCCGGTTTCTTATTTAAGTCTCTTAGTTGTCAGTATAGGGAAAGGGAGAAGAAAAAAAACAAAACAAACCTTTCCCTTTTCACTTTCCTTCGCTGCTTCCGACTCTTCTTTGGGAGCAATGTTATTTTTTTCTAAGTTTAAATTCCAGGGTACCTTAGTTGTTGCTTTTGTCATTTAACCCGGTCAGCCAGGACTTTCACTTCTTGTCTTCCTCCTGCACATTCTTTTCTGGTTGAGTTCTTCTTTGAGGTGGTCATTTCTGACCACTGCTACAACTGTCTTCGGGAAAGGGAGTAATGGCCAGCTGAGGAGAAGAGATGTGGCTCTCCTCAACCCTGTTGGCAGTCTCCCCCCTCTTCACCACCTCTTTGGGATGGCTTAGCCCCGAAACCAGCCGGCTCAGGGCACTCCAGCGGTGAGCCCAGATGGAAACCACGCACGATTGCGGCTTTCTGTCTGTCACTGAAGAAGCTCAAAACCGGAAGCCATTTTGTCTTTATTTATTTATTTTTATGTTGGTTCATTAGTAAACCATCCAGAGAACTTTATATAGTAAGACAGCTAGGAAAGGTGCAAATGTATCAATGAACAGACAAAAACCACTATTTTCTCCAACAGGCTTATTCCCTCCAACAAAGGGGGAAAAGCCTGGCTGGGAAGGTCCTATGCCAAGTGCCCAGGTCTCCCATCTGTCCTTCCTTTGGAGATGCTTCCATTCTCTTTTGAATCTCTTTTCAGTTTGCCATTCAATTTGATGTGTCATCAAGTTGCTGTCATCTCCCATTGATTTCATAAACCTCATATTTTCTCTTTTCCAATTTATGCCTAACCTGGTCCCTCAGGTCTTTTACTACCATCCACCTTGCTGCTGGTTATCCACTTCTTTTCTTCCAATTTTCCTAGCATGACAGTCTTTTCAAGAGACCGAGGTTTCTTCATATAATGTATCCAAAGTGGGATCATTTGAGCCTGTTCATTTATGCTGTGAGTGAGAACTCTGGGTTGCTTTGTTTGATGATCTCTGTTTTGTTTTCCTGGCTGACCATGACATTGTTAGGAGTCTTCTCCAACACCAAAGGTCAAAGGTGGCAATACTCTTCTTATCCTGCTTCTTCAAAGTCTAACTCTTGCTCCCTTGATGTACCAAGGGATGCATGATTCTGATCTTTGTAGTTGTAGGGACATCCAGAGATTTGAATACCTTTTTCAAATTCTTCCAAGTGCTAGTCTGTTTTTTCAACATAAAGCAACAAATATGTGTATGCCTAACCAATTCCTTCTTGATCACAAAAGAAGAAATAACAGATCCTAATGATGATGTGGCTGTTTTTTTATCACCTGCTATTGTGTGGCTATTTGGAGTCCACTGTCTCTTGGAGTCTCAATGTTCATTCTATGGTCCGGCCGAGCTGCATTACTCACTGGGTATAATGGTCCTTACTCTATTTCAACCAGTAGCAAAAGATTATCATCTTAGAGCAGAACAGAAGAGCTTCCCTACCAACTTCATATGATCATCTTCACCATGCCATTTTTGTTGGACTACTCAACAACAGCTTCAGTCAAGGACCACAAAAACATTCATTTGAATTCAAACACAGAATCATACTTAATGTTGGTGGCCAAAAGCCATACTAAGAGATACACTTAAATCCTGGGGAATCCAGAAAGGCTTACCGGAACTCCATAAATTCCAGGGAATCCAGGAACACCCACTGGGCCCTAAAACGATAAAAAGGAATATAGTTAAGTGTCAGTCGGTTCCTTACAATTCTAAATCCAGTTCATAAGGCATCCTAGCCTAGACCATTAGTTGTACAGAAAAATCAAGGATGGACTTGCTATAGACAATCTTTTTGCATTATTTTAGTTGCATTTTGGTTCTCAGTCATGACTAATTCTCTATGCAGATACTTCCTGAGGGTCTCTGGATGGTGGGTGGGCTACAGATATGTCAAATAAAGTGGTAAGAGAAAGTCTGTGAACTCTTTAAAACAATTCATAATCCAGCAGTACTGTAAGCTACAGCGAGATCAGGGCTTCAACTAAGCCCTATTAATGAATAGTTTCTGGTTAAACAAACATACAGAACAGTCTTCCTTTCCTTTTGAGTCACAATATCAGCTAAAATAGCTTTCCAATTGTGGTAAAGGTTCACACTTGTACACACAATACTGGGAGGTCCTAAGCGCAACTATGCTGAGCCCCTACGGGATCACAGCACCTTGGCCCTTCTACTGGCAGATTCTGATGGACACTCTGAAAATGGCACATGTTTTGCACAACTGTAAGAAATAACTTTTAGTGAAATACACACACTAATATAGTCTGTGTGTAGATAGACAGATAGACAGACAGACAGACAGACAGATAGACAGATAGATTATAGACAGTCAGATAAAGAGATGACATGATAGAAGACATAGATAGATAGATAGATAGATAGATAGATAGATAGATAGATAGATAGACAGACAGATATAGATATAGATATAGATATATAGATATATAGATATATAGATATATAGAAAACACTAATTACCAGAACCAAACGCCTGGCAGACAAGACACATATAAAGACTGAACTATGCACCCTGACTGAAGTATTGACAGCCAATGGCTTCCACAAAAACAAAATCACCAACTTGATCCACAAAAACACACCAAGACATAACAGAGACCTAGAAGATCAACAGACCTATGGAACAGCTGTCTTGCCCTACATAAGAGGTACTACAGATAAAATCAGTAAGATACTACACAGGCATCACATCAAGACTGCCTTCAAAACAGACAAAAAAATAGCAGCCATCCTTAGAAACCCCAAAGACAAAATTGACCTGGAAAACCAAGGCATATACGAAGTTCCCTGTACATCAT
>BLBF01000058.1:17375039-17423633 GCA_015471245.1 Laticauda colubrina
TACAACTTTAACAGAACTACAATGACGTGGGATAATACCCGAAGGAAGCTAAACAGCACATATATAGATATATAGATATATAGATATATAGATATATAGATATATAGATATATAGATATATAGATATATAGATATATAGATATATAGATATAGATAGGATAACAGGTGAACTTCTAGTAATTTCATTACCCTGGATATATTCAATATTGTTTTGTATCCCCAATGACACAGCAAAATTTAAGATTACCACTGCAGCAGAAGGAAAGAACAGGGTTGACTCTGAAGGTATATGAAAACCCTAAAAGCATGTATGAACTTACCTTGTCTCCCTTCATTCCAGCTGCACCTGGAGGTCCTGTTACCCCTCTCTCTCCTTTCAGTCCTCTCACTCCTTCTGGTCCAGTAAAGCCTTCAATGCCCATTGATCCTTGGTTCCCAATTGGCCCTGGTTGACCCTACAGAAGAAGGAAACAATGTTTTATTTTCTTCCTGAATAATCTTTTCACAGATCTTCCTCTTAAGGTAAACACCAAAAAATTACTGAGAACAAAGTCCTCAGCTGAAGGTCCATGTTCTATCTTTAGAAGAAGATTGAAGAAGGTGGCATCAATGTGGTCAGAGCTGCAGCAAACCTAGAGCCATTAAAAGCCTTTGAAGAATATCTACCAAATCTGTGAGCAGAGAAATTGGGAAGGCGATTTCTCAGAATTTTTCAAGATAGATAAAGAGTGTAAGAAAGATGGTCTTGACAGAAACATGCATGATCTGTTGCCAGGATGACAATGGATGAAGCAGATTTTAAACCACAACAGACAGATAATATTCAGAAGTGGCTCAGACAGCCACCTCCTAATTCACTGAAGTACAAGAGAAGAAGCCTTCAACACTTGGCTTCTGTCCCAGATCTTGGGGTAGGGTATATGAAACTCCCTTGGTTATAATTTTTAATGTTTTGATATGTTGCTTGGATTGTAATTTCTTTAATTATTTTCTGAAAGCCAGTTTGATATAGTGGTTAAAGGCTCCAGGCTAGAAATTGGGAGACAATGAGTCCTAGTCTTGCCTTAGGGATGAAGCCCAGCTGGGTGACCTTAGGCCAATCATTCTCTCTCAGCCTCTGTTATGAAAGCAAAGGAAAACCACTTTCAAAAATGTTGTCAAAAAAAACCCCACTGAATAAATTAGTTGAGGCAATTGCCAGAAATCAACAAAGTCATGCATGCACATATACAACATATTTATATCATTTTTTTAATCATTTGATCCAGTTTACTGTATTACATTTTGTTTTTGTTTTTTGTTGCACTTCATTTCTGGTGGGATGCCCAGAGTTGGTTGGCATCAAAACTGAATGTGTAAATAAATATAATGTTCTCTGGGGTCTCAGAGAACAAAGCTAACATGCCAAACTTTTCAAATTTTGAGAAGATAGATGTCAGGTGAACTCTTTAATTCAACTTAAGAAGAAAGATTCCAGCTAAACTTTAAGAATGAATCACCAGTTTGAAAACTATCCAATAACACTCTTCTTTGTAGGTCTTCCAACTTAGATTGCTACAGAAAAAGCATATTATGATATATCAACTAACTTAACTGACCAGACACAAAAGAGGACCTCCAATGACACTGGCAGATTCTAGAAATAGAAATTGGTATTTGTTCTGCCACATCTTGGGACCATCAACTGGTTCATTAATTTTTTGGGAAAACAAACTCAAAACTTTAGAGCTGAGTTAGCCAGAAAACTCTACAGTTGTTCTTTGAAAGGGATTGCTTGCGTCAACATTTATGAATTATATAATCAAAACAAAGACTCAGGCAGCATGAAGAAAAGAGCCCCCATTCCTCTAAATGAGTTAAATTTATTCTTTTCGGCTGTAATAACACTGCACAACAATTTGGAACACCAGCTTTTATTTAAACAAAAGACCAAGAAAAAAAGTAGCGTAGCTGCAACATATGGATCACATACAGAGTTCTAAACTCCACAGAGAACATGGAAGTTCTCCCTGCATTAGACCTTGTTCCATGCTGGCAGAACAGCATGAAAAGAAGATAAATAAAACAAAGGAATCAGCTTTTCTTTTAAAAAAAAAATCAGAATTCAGGAGCTATTAGAATTACTGTGATGACACAACATCTATGGAAGGACAGGGATGAAACATTTGAGTTGGATTATTTTTTTGTGTGGAAAGTAATCACTTATTCTGTTTCTTTCCGGAAGAAGGAGATGAAAGCAGGGGTGGGATTCTACCAGTTCGCACCTATTCACTAGAACCGGTTGTTAACATTCTAAGTAGTTTGGAGAACCAGTTGTTAGAAGAAATTACTGGCCTAATCCTGTAAGGAAGGCAGGAAGGAAACATTCTGGTGTTGCTTCCAGAAACTGCCTCTCTGTTAATCCTTATTACATTCTTAGCAGGACTAGACTTCCTGTCTCAGGAACTTCTCTGGAATTTTTTCCCCCTCCTTTGCTGGTACTTTGTTTGTGTGGAGTGACCATTCAAAGTCACAATGGCACTGAAAAAAGGGACTTATGACCATTTTTCACACTTATGACTGTTGCAACATCCCCACAGTCATGAGAGGCCAGGCGATGAGATGCGTGCCTCGATGTGAGTGATGTTAAGTTGGCCAAGCCCAGCCAGTCACCTGACCACCAAGCCATGCCTACCAACTAAGCCACAGAACTGGTTGTTAAAAACATTGAATCCCACCCCTGGATGGAGGAGGAGGAAGGGGAAACATTGTGCCATGAAATATTGTTGGTGTGATAGAAAGCTCAAGAGAGTCAAAGAAAGGATCAGGAGACCAAATGTGGTCAGTGGATTTCTTTCTACTCCCAGGAGAAAGACATGAAATTTATTATTTCTTTGAATTTCTGAATGTCTTTGAATTTCTCTGTGGTTAGAAAGTTAGAAAACTGCACAGATGTGAGATTACTGGCAGAGCTCTCTGAATTTAAATGTGGGATCGGAATTCTAGTCTATGAAAAGAAAAGATTCTATTAGTAGTTTATATCCTTAAGGGCAAATTTAAGAATACTTCAAAATTTTCTCCTAGGACTCCAAGATAACTTCTCAATTACAGGAAGCTATCACTATTCTCCCCTATAACATGTCTAGAACACAATTATCTAGTTCAGAAGTCTCCAAACTTGGCAATTTTAAGACTTTTGGGCTTCAACTCCCAGAATTCTCCAGCCAGCATAGCTGCCAAGTTTGCCAGGTTTGGGGACCCCTGATCTAGTTCTTATGGATGTCATTAACTCCTTCTTTGGAAGTCAACAAGGAAGCCTCACAACCATGTCTTCCATGTTAGAATAAATAGGAGAGGTTGTCTTTAACCTAAAAATCAACGTCAAACTAGTAATGTCATGCTAGGTAACAATATGCTCAGCACTGATGATGGCTACACCACATCACTGGAAGCCAGTCCAAAGCGGAAACAATTCAATTTTTTATATATCAAAACTTCTTTTACATATCATCTTTTATATATCAAACTTCACTGCATGCAGATGCTTCAAGATTTCAGAGCAGCTGCTTATAAGAATTAGAAGTCAAATCCACTCATAGTTGCAAAGGAAGTTGTGCATCCCTGTTTTGGCTCCTTACTTAACCACAAAGCTCAGGATAAATATGGCTTATCTCACAACACTCTTAAGAGAGAGAAATACAGCCTAGAAGGGTGAGGGACAAATTCAAAAGCTAGATCATAATGCCAAGTTTGTTAGAATGATATGCCAAAATGAAGTTTGATTTGAGGATTGTTGCTCGAATTTTGTATTTCCGATATAAGGACTGATTTTTTATTTGTACACTTATTCTTTTCCTTTGAGTTTTTTTTTTAAATTTTTATTGGTTTTTAAGACAAACATAGACAAACAAAACATAAAAACAACAAGCCATCTTCCATATATATATATATATATATATATATATATATATACATACATACACACACACACACACACACACACACACACACACACACACATACAGTGTGTTGGTTGGTTTACAAATTGTTTTGTGCTTCCATTTCGTAGTCTTCAATTACAATTACATTGTATGTATTCTCAGATTTTCAATCAAATATTAAATACATGAATATCATTGTTAATCAATCATTTGACTATACTTTTATTCATTCAAGTTTTACAAAATAATCCATATTTTACTTAATTTGTTTTATGACAGTTCATATTATCATCTCAAATCTATCCTACAATCATTTTGTAGATATAATAAGAAAAGAATACATCTTTATATGTTTATTATTTTCTAAGAATCTACATATTTCATT
The DNA here is from genome assembly GCA_015471245.1 of Laticauda colubrina. Classification (NCBI taxonomy): domain Eukaryota; kingdom Metazoa; phylum Chordata; class Lepidosauria; order Squamata; family Elapidae; genus Laticauda; species Laticauda colubrina. The sequence goes on from BLBF01000058.1 coordinate 17,379,345, forward strand.
ACCATGTTTTATTGTCTAGCCATTGATAGAATAGATCCCAAATTTTATAAAATTGTCTATCATCTTGTTCTCTGATTTCAAATGTCAATCTACTCATTTCAGCACGTTCCAATATTTTCTTAATGATTTCCTCCTGTAATGGTATTTTCTCATTTTTCCAGTTTTTGGCAAATACAATCCTAGCCATTGTTAATACATTTACAATTAGGAATTTCAATTCTTTACTATATATTTTGAGTTTAAAACTTTGAGGTTCTTTAAACACACACTGAGAGATGCTAGAGTCCCACCCTTTGGAACAAGGCAGTGCAGTATTTTGTCACATCTGTCAAAACTGTATAAAACTGCCTTAGGTTTGGGAGAACAGGGTGTTTTGTGCTCATTTTTCCTATTACTGATAATATTTTCTGCTGGAGTGATAAATTGAAAGCTTCCATACACTCAAGTGATCCCTGGATGTTGTCAACTGAATAAAAACCATCTTTCAGAAAACCACAATGAACTTTAATCCTGTTGCTTGAACATATCCCACTCTATAAGATGTGTCGCTCAACCTCAGCAACTTTAAGATGTGTGGACTTCAAGTTCCAAAATTTTGGCTGGGGAATTCTGGGACTTGAAGTCTACGCATCTTAAAAGTCACTGAGGTTGAGAAACATTGCCTTATAGACTTCTACTTGAAATCCAAGGTTAGTAAGTGTCTACAATCGATGCATTCACATCTGAAGTTGGATTGATAAGCCAAAAAATCCCATCCTATCTGCTCATCTGAAGGGGAACTGTTGCTGGTCTCCCATCCTGGTGAGATAGATGTGGTTGTAGACCAGATAATAGATTTCTCAGTGACGGCCACCATTTTACGGAACACTTTCTTTAAAGTATTGCACTGCATTGCACTCGTACCAGAAGAACTGAGGTACTTCTGGGTTAAAAAGATTGGCTGGTGACATCACCATTGCCTGGGGAATGCCCAGTTGGGGACTCTTTTCACATCCCTAGAAGGAGCTGGAAAGAAGGACGGGAGCTCACTCCATCCCATGGCAGCACTCAGGTCTTGAACATGGGCTTGCTAACTTCCATCCCAGCATCCTAACCACACAAGCAACCATGCTCCTTTCTCTCTCCATATCTGGAAAGCTGTTCAAGTTGGTATTGTTCCAAAACATTTGGTTCTACAATTAATTTAATAGCGCCAGTGATGCTTTATAATTTTTTTACAGATGACAGGTTTATTATTTGTTTATGAGTTTTATATTGTTTTTTTTTTAATTTTACTATTGCCACAATCCACCTCAAAGCTGTTTGGAATGGGAAAGCTATAAAAATAAATAAATATTTTTTTTTAAAAAAGGACGTGATATCCTAAGAAACAAAGCACATTCTGGCTTAAAATGACAGCCTCTTATTCAATCTATAACCCACTTGCCCTGGTCTCATATGTTGTCTGAACTCAAAGCAGGGTTGTTCGGACTACATTATGGAATGCTAATCTTGGTCCAGAATCTGAAGAACCCCTTAGATCCCTTGGTTTCCATTTATTGTCACATACCATAGCTATGTCTGTCCACCTTCATTTTTTAACCTGGAGCTGATATGACTTTCCAAAGTGAATTGAGCTCATAAGATATTTGATGCCCCCCCAAAACATGAGAGACTCAGCCCTTTTCAAACTGGATTTGTGGTTCAAGGATCACTTCTCTGATAAAATAAGGCCATTTTCATGGTATTCAATTTGATCTCATCAAAAACTTGAGATGCTAAAGGTACCTTCTGTGCAAATCCAGATGCTCTACTACAGAACTACAATTCTATCTGTCTGACTTTAATGCCATAAAGTGATATATAATCACAAAAGGACTTGTAGAAAACTGTGCCAGCTGATTCAAGCTTCACCCCAAAGCTACTTTGGTAGCTCTCTGGGTAAACAGTATATTATGTCTATATGCCAACAATCTGACCCACGATTAGACAAAATGAAACACTGGACACTAGATTTTCTGAAAGTATTTTTATTTGTTATTTCATGTATCACTGTTGTCCTTTGATAGTCAATGAAGGTGTGTAGGAGGTTGACAGAAGATTTTTTTTCATACCCTAATTTGGAACAAGAAACAAGTCAGATTCAGTTGGGATTAAGAGTATGCACAGGCAAAGGGGAAAATACACATTAGAAAAACATCTAAGAAGGGATTACGACTTGAGAACAGAAAGAATCTCTGACATTTCATTTCCTTCTCAAGTGGAGGCCATCTTTGCATATTTGCAACTTTGAACTCCATTTTCTGCTTTTCCGAGATGATTGAGAAACAGAACAGAATAACAGAGCTGGAAGGGATCTTGGAGTTCTTCTAGTTCAACTCCCTGCTCAAGCAGGTGACCCTATACCTATTCCAGACAAGTAGCTGTCCAGTCTCTTCTTAAAAGCCTTCAATGATGCAGCATCCATAACTTCTCAAGGCAAGTTGTTCCACTGATTAATTGTTCTCACTTTTAGGAAATTTCTCCTTAGTTCTAGGTTGCTTCTCTCCTTGATTAGTTTTCACCTTTTGTTTCTTGTCTTGCCTTCTGGTGCTTTGAAGAGTAGGTTGACCCCGGTGGTGGGATTTAAAAACTTTTACTACCAGTTCTGTGGGTGTGGCTTGGTGGGTGTGGCAGGGGAAGGATACTGTAAAATCTCCAGTCAGAGGTGGGATTTGCCGGTTCTCCGAATGATCCAGCATCTCCAGAACTGGTCAGAACCTGCTGAATACCACCCCTGGTTGACCCCCTCTTTTTTATGGCAGCCTCTTGAATATCCTATCTTTCCTAGTCCTTCTTTTCATTAGATTAGATAAACCCGATTCCTGCAATCATTCTTCACAGGTTTTAACCTACACCCCCCTAATCATCTTTGTTGCCGTTCTCTGCACTCTTTCGAGAGTCTCAACGTACTTTTTTATATTGTGGAGACCAAAACTGGATGCAGTATTCCAAGAATGGGCTTACCAAGGCATTATAAAGCAGCACAAACACTTCACGTGATGTTGATTCTGTATTTTCTGTTACTGAAGCCTAGGAGGGTGAATAAAATCCAACCAATTACCCTTGTTAAAACTGATCACCTTGAGTGGGTCAGAATGATGGTGCAAGCACCGAGATCTTCTCTGGGGCTACTTCCCCCCTCCCCTTGCAAACTCTTGTGCCACCAGGGAGGATCAAACCCAGATACTTTAAACATCAGAGGCAGTGAAGATAGCTCTCGGCCAGCCGGAATGCAGATAACTTGCAATTATACCAGATCCTATCCACAGATTTGTCAGATTAGCAAAGGCTGAGAAGTGCTCCTTACCTTCTCCTTAATTGAGAACAAAAATGAGCCTTTGGAATGAATGGAATTAGAGAAATGCAAAGAATCCACCCTTTGTTTTAAGAAGCAGAACGATAGGACATGGGTTTTGGAAACAGGGAGTAAATGGCAACCAGCTTCAGTAGCAACACAGCTTAAAATCCAGCCTGGGAAATTTAATTGTATGCAGATGAACCTTCTTCCATAGCTAGTTAATAGCTGTAGTTCTCATCACAGAAACTGCTGCAGTTGTAATTCACCTTGCATTAGCCAAACATAATGCAATGCAGAACAGCTCCAAAGCAGGTGGTGTTTTTTTTTTTTTTTTAAACTTTTCTCCCCTTTTTTGTAATAAAGACGTAAGGAACATCTGTTCTGCTTTCTCTGGTAGAACTTTCTTTTACTGTCTAAACTCAGGAGGGACTCAATTCTCCCTTTTATTTACTGTCTAAACTCAGGAGAGGCCCATCAATCCACTGACTCATTTTCTCACCTCAAATGCCCTCTTTCAAGATCTACATTCTTAAATTTCCTTTAAAAACACTCTAGAAAACTTTTGTCAACAATGAACTTGGCCTGTATCCTGTTACAAGTCCCATCATAGCCAGAAATCCTAAGAGAATTGCAATTTTGGATAGCACAGAGGATATTTTTGAAAACTGCTTTCCAGTACAGTTTTTCTTAATTTCGACCTCCCCTCTGCCCTCTGCCAATGGCATTACACTGAAAAATTCAAGCAAATACTTGTATCTGAATTATCTGGTGGACAAATAATAACGGTGTGTATGTGATTCTTCTAAGAAAAATGACTAGTGACAGAAGTGGGGAGTGGCCACTTGAGGTTCACTAGAACTTTTAATGTCATCTCCAATCAGTCTTAGCAACATGATCAACATTGATGGATCCTGGGAATTGTAAACAAGGGCAAAAATTAATCGATAGGCCTCTCACAGTCCCTACCTCAGTTAAGATTAGTCTTGATCCTTGATCCTTGGCTGGGCTCACTTTTATCTCCAGCTGTTATACAAGTCACTTTTCACTTATTTATTTGGCTTCATCAATGTCTAACTTCTTCCTTCTCCTTTTCTTCCTTTCCAGCCTCTCCTTATCTCTCCAACCTTTCCTCACTCCCTTCCTAAAAATCTAAATTGTAATAATCTCCCTCCCCAAAAGTGTGTGTGTTACCAGGGGTGTCGCTGAAGGCATCTTGCTGACTTAAGGACAAAATGGCACCCCTTCCATTCCATATCCAGAAACTGTCTGAATTGGATGCTGCTGTTTACAACATCACATTGGGATGTTGTCCTTTGTGACATTTAGAGACACAATTTTTCACCATGGCTAGGCATGGCAGGAAGTTTAGGAGCTGAAGAATAAATTGCATGACACACCTGAGCTTCCAAAGATAAGAATGGCTAAGTTGTTTAGAAAGAACAACACAGTTGCCATCAATGTTGTCCTCTAGCACAAGGGTCTCCAACCTTGGTAACTTTATTCCTTGGCAGACTTCAACTCCCACAATTTGCCAGCCAACAAAGCTCGCTAGAGAATTCTGGGAGTTGAAGTCCTCCAGGCTTAAAGTTGCCATGGTTGGAGACCCCTGCTGTAACAGCTGTTGTCACAGAAGTACAGTTACTTGAGTCTGCCTAACAATAGGCATACACCAGGACAGGAAGAAAATACACTGTTTTAGGCAGGACTGTTGTTGTACCCACTATCTCTCTGCACATCCTTTCTATGTTATCTGTTCTAGAGGGGTGAGAACACCATGAATTGTATATATAATCAAACAAATGCTTTGGACAGTTGATTTGAAGGACAACAAATGGGGATTTGATTCTGCTATCCATCTTGGTCTGTCAACCAACATTCATGGCCCTGACCACTCTTGTCTTAAGTTTAACTCAAACCTCTTCCTTCTTGGATAGGATTTAGAACTGAGTGCCCAACTTTGGCAACCTAAAGACTTGTGGACTTCAACTCCCAGAATGCCTCAGTGAATTCTGAGACTTGAAGTCCACAGGTCTTAAAGTTGCCAAGGTTGGACAGCCCTGATCTAGAAGAAGGCTTTAAGAAGAAAGGGGTCTTGCAAGATCTCAGCCTAGGGGATCTATTGCTGTTATGTCTTGAGAGAGGCATACACCTCACCTTTTAAAGAGGTTGCTCCACACAGGACTTGTTGCTAGCTCTTGCTCTCTTGTGTGTTATCTCTCTCTCTCTCTTTCTCTCTCCCTCCCTCCCCCTCCCTCTCTCCCTTCCTCCTTCATGCATCCACATACATACTTCAGATTTGGATCAAGACAGCCAACACTCCAGCAATACCTTATAAGGTATGCACTCTGTAGATGAGATTTAAAGTTGTCTGGTCAACTTCAGCTCTGAGGAGAGGTCATTTAAACCCATTTTATCATTCCCCAAGCCAATCACTTGCAAGGAACTGAGTTTCTTAAATATAATTAACAATGTTTGAGTAGTGACTAAGCTAACTAAAATATTGTCAGAGGTAAAAGACTGCCAAATGTAAAACATGGGGATCTGAGCACTTTTTCCTGCTGTAGCTCTTATAAAGCCTTTTATCTTGCACTCTCTTTATGCATATTTTTACTCCTCACTCTATGTCCTTTGAGCTGTTCCTTTCTGGTGGGCAAGGAGATTTTCTGGCTGAGAATTGGCCAACTTGACCTCACTATATATGGTCATGTTCAGGCACTTCCCATTGATTTCAGAGTGTCCAGCTCGCAGATTTAACATGGAGCAGCCTGAATAAACCCCCTCTCTCTTTCTCTCTTTCCCTCCCTCCTCCTCTCTCTCCTCATTTCTATCCTCAGCCACATGATTTCTGCTTAATTGATTAAATTAAATTAATCAGATTTGTTATGGTCACCTATTCCAGAAAACTGATGAAATTGCAGAGGGTTTATAGCACAGCGACAGGCTGTGTGGCTTCTAAGCAGAAGGGCCTACAGTCAATCCCAAGCATGTCCTGCTAAAATGCTCAATTCCATACAATGTGAAAGACCTTGATATCTATCTTCAGAATCAATCAACCTTCTTCAAGTTGTATTCAATATGTGCTGTACAAATTCCAATGCTGCCGAGGCATGCAGAGATTTTTAAACATATTTGGAAAACATAATGAAGCAAACCACACTGGGCTGGAATAATAATATGAACTATTGGCAGCTTCCTATAGAACTAAAAATGCATAATTGTAGGAGAAGAAGGGGCAGAGCCTGGGGGTGGAGGCAAGAGAGTATTCAGCTTAGAATCCTTGCATGCCCACAAACACTCCAACTCCAACCTCCCTTGAATTCTGTTGACTCTTATCAAGTGTTCATTTAGTGCTGACCATTAGTTGACTAGATTCTTATATGTAGGCTTCAGCAATAAGTAATGGTTCTACCCACCTGACAATAATTAATTTACAGAAGTTATTCTCTCCTCCCAAAATGTAACAGGCTGTATCTTTGATGTCTTTAAGATTAGAAAAATTTAAAAAGACTCAACTTTGTGGGGTTGCCAAAAATAACAGATTTTTAAAAGTGCCACTAGTCGTTGAATTCTTATCTCACTTCTTTTTCTAGCCAGAAAAATGGTAAAACTGCATTCATGATACAAACTGTGTTCTGCCTCGTGTGTTAGTGTATCTTGGGGAATTTAGCCAGATTGACGTATAGCATGGATTAGGGCTTTATGAGTCATTTGAATTCCGCAAATTCTGATTTATTAAATCAGTTATGGATAAGTAGACTATTGCTTCATAACTGTGCAACTCCAAACCTGTTTCTGTCACTCATATTTGATAGAACACACTTGTCTGAGCTGCAAAAGTGACCTATCTCCAAGAAAATTTTCTGTGCTGCTACAGTACAAATCAAGCCACATTTCTTCCTCCATAATCAATTAATATAACTTGCATGTCTCTGGAACGCTCAAGTGTACTCAATTGTCTCTCAGATTAAAACATCTTAGAAGTAAACCAGGACACTCTTTAGATAGAGTGTCACCCATCCCCTTCCATTTGTGACTGCATGACTGTAACTTTGTCGCTTGTATCCTTAAGATTTATATTGACTGTTTACTAGTATGATTTGATTGCCTATTTGTACCCTATGACTATCATTAAGTGTTGCACCTGATGATTCTTGACCCTTGACAAATGTATCTTTTCTTTTATGTACACTGAGTAAAGATAAATTAGAAATAAAAAAATAAAACCACAAACCACACTGAAGTAATTAACACAGCAGGCCAGGATGACAAATTGTACACTTCCAAAAGATAACGCAGCACCCACCGGTGGGAGAATGCCAAAACCCAGATAAGCCTCAACAAAGATAATGCATGATTTGCTTCTAGCAACTTTGCCATGCGCAGTGTGCCCTTTTAAACAGTCTTAAACAGTCTTCCAAGCTGTAGCCCATGAAGGGGATCAAGGCCCTTTCCTCTCCCGTAAGCTACATTGCTTCCTTCTCTGTTCCTCCCTGCATGCCCTAGGATGAAGAAGGGATGGCCCTGGGTCCTCCTCTGAAGCCCAGCCAGACTGTGCCCTTCTCCCATTTCTTCCACAGCCACTGGATCCACACTCCCACTCCCTGTCAGCTGTTCAATCTCCCCCTCAGAATCGGACTCCAACAAGGGCATGACACAAAATGTCTTCTAGCCAAAAAAGAAAGTCCAATCACTTTTTGAAAGAAAGGACCTTTGAGTTCTCTGCAAAGGGTGGTGAAGAAGAGGAATTCTTATAAATCCCCTGGGAGTCATTGGTGCTTTGCAATTGGGTAAGGAGCACAACAGAGCTGCATTGTGTGTGAAAACGGTAGCGAGGGTATGTTTCTTGTCTGTCATGTAAGTCATTGTCCAATGATAGAACCTCATGAGATTCTCTGAAGACCCAAGACCCTTGAATTGGGCAGCCTTCATTCCATCCAGGGGTGGGATTCAACTGGTGTTACTACCAGTTCGGTAATCACATTTTGCATGTGTATTATTCCATAAGCTGTGCCCCCCAGACAGCCAATAAGTGCTGCATGTGGGTGCACAGCAATTTGAAAAACCACTTATTTACTGTGCCATGCAAAGCAGCTGAGGTTGAAAAAGCAGGAAATAAAGGTCAGGTAACATCCCAAATAGCAGCAGACACAGAACCGGTTCTGTGTCTGCTGCTCTTCAGAGCTACCGGTTCTATAGAGCTGGGCAGAACCGGTAGCATCCCACCCCTGGTTCCATCCCTTTCTGAACTCAACCCAGAAGAAGAAAATTAAGGTTCCCTCTTCTAGGCCTTCTCCAATGAACCAAGTGCAGAAATATTGCATGTCCTCACTGATTCCTTGTTTGCACAGAAGCCCCAGAACCTTGTTGTAATTGTTACCAGAGGCTACAATGCCTGTCCTCTCCTGGAACTAATAAGCTGTAATTAAAGCAAAACCCCATGATCAAAATGTCCAAGAGAAGGATTTGAGAATGAAAGAAAATCCCTCTTCTCTAATGCAAGCAGACAAAGCATCAAAAGACCCAAGTTCCTCATCTAGAATTCTCATTGGAAAAGGTTTATAAAATCATAAACTCAATCCAGGAACGCTTGTCATCATTTCAATAAAGTCCCTGGCCTTAATTTTTTCAACTATGTTCCTGTATTAACACTCCCAAAGGCTGTTTGTTCATCTGTTGATATAAAGTGCCTGTCCTATCTGCTTAATCTTTGACAGACAGCCCCAATTGTTTGCAAAATCCTTTACAACAAAGAGCTAGAAGGTCTATGGTCAAGCTGAGATCCATCATTCATTGGGACTTCCTGTCCCTCGGTGGCTGGAATTCACAATGGTGCAGAATATTCAATTGTGTATCAGGCTGAGGCTTAAGCCAGGCCCTTTGTACACCCACATCTGAGGACTGGTCAAAGATTTCACCTGTCAAGATTTAAAATTCATGTTCTGGTTGATGAGAGACAGAAGGAAGTACAGCTGCCTCAGATGGCTGGGAGCTACTGTGCAACTATCAGCAATCTGGCTCCGATCATAAGATAACCACCCCACCTGGGATTTTCCACAGCTCTGGGGAGGTTGATATGGGCCATCAAAAACTGCTCTCCAAAATAATAAAAAAATATTTCAAGAAAACCAAAAGTCAGTGGAGACCACCATGGGAAAAGGAGAAACTTCTCAATACTTGGCACATAATATTATCGTACAAGGACACCTTATGCAACCGAAGCCTTTGATGAATTCAAAGCTACATTTCAGTTATGTCAATATCCCTCCCTATACACCCAAAAAGAATGTGAAGTATTCCTTAGTATTTGCAGAAGAGATCTAAGAAAAATGGATTAAAAATTAGAAGGACCAAAGATGATCTTTGATGAATCCAGTCAAGGGAATTAGGTGGCCTAGAATCTTTCCATGATAGGCAACAGATCACCCCAGCAAGCTCATAACCAGACTGCGACAATGTCATTCTCCTCTTCAACAATGGGCCTCAGCAGCCATTAGTTACAATGTTATGTGGACAATGCTCAAAGGCACTTTTTAAATCTTAATTTTAACCTTCTTGAGAATGTTTACATATTTTTCTTGGCAGTGTTTTTAATATTCTGTGTAAACTGTACACCATAAACTGTAAAAAATCATTTTGGTCTCGTGTTGAAGGCACCAGATCTGAAACCAGGGGAATGTGAATTCTAGTCCCATCTTAGGCAGAAAAGCTGACTGGGTGACCTTGAGCCAATCACTCTCCAACAACCCTCCATCGGGAGGAAATGTCAAACATCTTCTGAAAAACCTTGCCAAAAAAACTGGAGGGACTTGTTCATGTACTCACTGACTCAAAGACAAAGTAAGAGACAGTCTTGTCTAGTGGCTAGAAACCAGGAGGTAGTGAGTTTTACTTCCTGGTAGCCTTTTAAGCCTTTGGCATGAAAGCTGGCTGGGTGATTTGGGGCCAGTTACTCCCTCTCAGCCCAATCTACCTCAGAGAATTATTATTGTGGGGAAAATATGGGGAGAGAGGAATATTAAATATTGTTGATTGCTCTGAATTATTTACAAAAATGATACCCGTGGGGTTAAAAAAGTCTAAAAATAAATAGGACACCTTATAAGACCATACCTGGGATATTGTTTAATGGTCACCACATTACAAAAAAGATGTTGAGACTTTGGAAAATGTGCAAAGAACAACAAAGATGATTAACGGCTTGGAGACTAAAACATATGAAGAACGGTTATAGGAGTTGGGTATGGCTAGTGTAGAAAAAAGAAGGACTGGGGGGTCATGATAGCACTATTCCAGTATTTGAAGGGCTGTCACAAAGAGGAGCAGGTCAACTTATTTTCCAAAGCACCAGAGGGCAGGGCAAGAAACAATGGGTGGAAACTAATCAAGGAGAGAAGCAACCTAGAATCAAGGATAAAGTTCCTAACAGTGAGAACAATTAACCAGTGGAACAGAAGTTGCCTCCAGAAGTTGTAGATGCTTCATCATTGGAGGTTTTTAAGAAGAGACTGGACAGCCACTTGTCTGAAATGCTTGTAGGGTCTGCTGCTTGAGCAATGGATTGGACTAAAACTCCAGCTATATTCTGATTGATTAGTTCAGCGACTCCGGTTATCATGGTTGTTTTCTAATATGCATTTTTCCATCACTAAGAAATCTCCACAATTGATGACTTTTTCTTCTTAAAAGAAAAAAAAAAAAAGATGTTCCTATGGAAAAGCCAGTGAGGATAAAAAGATGAATGAAGGACAATCACCCACATTATTTGGCCATGTTATAATTAAATAAATGTAAGAACAGACATTTCTCTCAAAGAGTTTCACTTAAACTCTTTCCTTTTCAGTAAGTGATGTCCAGGGAAAATTCTATTTGATCAAATTGAATAAAATTTTACAAGAATTTACCTACACTCAATTTTCTTAGTTACTCAAACGATACATAATCTCATAAATTGACATTTCTGTTGAGATGCTGTGACACTGTTGATAAGATTCATTTCTCATGTATTTCCTCAACTAGAAAAGGCTGGAAAGATACTTTCTCTGAAGGCACAAGTAGTCTAATCCCATCATTTCAAATTCAGCTCATACTTCAACTCATGTCCAGCAACATTTATTTCAAGCTCAACCCTGGGTATCAAAACCAGGTGTTTCTAGACCATTTGGAATGCTATACCATAGATTTGCATATGCTGCTAATTTAATATGCATGTCTGATGCCAAGGCATTCCAAATGAGGTCAAACATTCACAGAATGAAGACACTGTTGGCCCTTTATGGGATGGAACTGAAATATGGTTTATGGCAACATTAGGATTGTCTGTCTGTCTGTAGGACACCAACATCAATGATGAATGTCAATGTCCTTAGTCAAACAAAGGACAATTTGAGACATGGATTGGCATAGTGGTTAAGGTGCTGGCCGAGACCAGGAAACTGAGAGTTCTAGTCCCATTTTAGGTATTAAAGCCAGTTGGATAACTTTAAGCCAATCACCAGGATTCAGTGAGTTCTAGTCCTGTCTTAGGCATGAAAACCAGCTGGATGACTTTAGGTCAATCATACTCAGCCCAACCCATCTCACAGGGTTGTTGTTGGATGCAAAATAGGAAGAGAAAGGAATATTAGGTACTTTCCCTGTCTTTAATTATTTATATTGATAATAAAGGGGGAATAAAAATGAAGTAAATAAAATAAACTTGCAATCAGGACAGACGCAACAAATCCCCTTCACTCATCTCACCAAAGCTAGTGGCTTAAGAAATCTCACAGTAATAGCTGCATGATCAGGAAACAATGTGAGCACCTATCAGAAGGAAGGGTATTTTTTCCCTAGGAAACTCTGTGAGATAGGTTGTGCTGAGAGAGATGGACTTCAAATCACCCAGTGTGAGAGACTGCAGGGAGGTTGGGAGGCTAATGGAAAGAATGTTAAACATAAACAACCAAGAGATAGGAAAGGAGCTATTGGTAGCTTATCTCATAAATGGCCACTAAGTCCAGGTGGTAAGAAACATTCAAACATTCCGAGAATCTCTTTCTTAATGAACTCCCTAAATAATAAGGGTGGCAAATTCCTCTGGCAGTTTCCAAGACTCCATATTTACCTCTAATGCTTGCAATAAAGAATGTTCAAGTCTCAGGCCCCAAACCAAGAATGACACAAGGTCAATCTTTCAAGCTGAGTTCTTCATTATTTCACAGTTAGTTAACATCTTCAAACTGAAGATTCTACTATCTGCATCTACAATATATTCATGAAGTATTGAAGAGGTTGTCTCTATAGTACCCTCTTTCTGTCACAGGTGACATATGTACTGAGCTATATCTGGGTCTTTTGGAGCACAAATCTCTTGGGAAGCCACCTCCTTACTATATACCATGATATTAAACTTGTACAATTCTTACCTTCTTAAAATTGCCCAGCTATTTTTCTCAAAGAGCTAAAATCCAATAAGCTTCAATAGCAGGATAGACTAGAAACTGAAGCTCCACACTTGTATCCCAACTCCAACATCTCTACACAATACTACCATTTGCACTGAGAAAGAGGAGTTGGTCCAAAGCTTCCCAGGGATCTTCTGTGGCTGAGAGGGGTCCGCAATTGGGATTTCACCACTTTTTCAGCTCAATACCTTCACCATTGGATCACAATGGCTCTCTTGAAGGCAAACGAGTATACAGCAGTGCTATTCCACCACTAGGTGTTAATTTAGTTAGAAAGGGACAACAGTAACATCAGAAATGATGGGCCTGAAGTTCCTCTTTTGAGGAAAGACACGCTTGGTCTTGATTTGTTAGTATTAGCCAAAATTTTAACAAAACATTGCCTACATTTTGGACCAGATATGGAATTACAGCCCATTTGAAAATAAAAGTAAACACTTCCAATCTAATCCTCAGAAAAAGGAAAGAGTATGTATGTCCAGAGTTGCAGGTCAAAGACCCTGTAGAAATCATAATTTCCTATCCTGGCTTAGTATTCTTGTGCACTGAATGACACTATTATTTCCTCTCTGGTATAGCAAATGATTAAAGCTACATTTGTGAATTGTCTAGAAAATTGCTAATACTGACTGAGGGATAAACAGATTAAGTGGCTGGATAAACAACTGCAGTAGATTAATAGCTCACTTTTAATTGTACACTGACTTCCTCTCTCTTCTTTCAATAGGTCCAGGAGGATGCGTTCAAAAACTCCCGGGGTGAGTAGAATATTCTAGAATACAGTTTCAACCCATTTTCAGTTCAATTTGAATTACAACTATTGATTCTGTAAAAAGTGAGTAAGGAAAAAAGCTTACGGGCAGTCCTAGTTTACTGGCTAGTTTGTAGTTATGACAGTGATAAAAAAATAGTTTTATCATCAATCCTCTCATTTACAGACCTTTTGAGGTCTGTAAAGCAAAAGAAAATTGAAGTGAGATCATAAACACAGTTGTGGTTTTACTCAGTGACCAAGTTGCCTGTCCCAATCATGGTTGCTAAACAAGGACTACCTCTTCTAAAGAATGATACAGAGGCACACAATGTAACCATCTATTTACACATAAATGAAAAAGGGTTGTAATCAGGTATATTCACAGTGCTTTACAGCCTTCTCTAGTTTACAGAGTCAGCAACTTGCCCCCAAGAATCTGGGTCCTCATTTTACCAACCTCGGAAGGATGGAAGGCTGAATCAACTTGAGCAAGTCAAGATCAAACTGCTGGCAGCGGGCAGAATTAGCCTGCCACACTGTATTCTAACCACTGTGCTACCACATCTCCATGCAAGAAATGCATTTCTTGTTAGGAAATATGTAACAAGAAGTGGCAAATGTGCTTTGAAGCAACAATTTCACTCAACAATGCCTACCACAGGGCACACTGGCTCCCCGAAGTAAATTTCTCATGCTAAAGATGCAAAATTGGTGTCTGGGTCTTCGAAAAACCCCATTTACTTCTTCCAACCTCCAAGGCAACAAGGTCACAAACAGCAGGAACCTATTGGGCAAGTCAGTCATTCTCATAAACAGCAATTACATTTTGAGGCGGGATGGATGACTGGAGTTGTGTGCCAACACCTCCAAAGGGCAACAAAATAGGGACAGCTGCCCCTGTGCAACCACACTTTCAGAAAAACCCCAAGAAAAAGGAAAAGAAAGGGGGGATATGAACGTTTTCCCTTCAACTTTTTATACATTTGGAACATCAATGTAAACTTTCCCATCAATTCCACAGGTGTCCTTCATCTGAACCTCCCCCCCCCTGCCCATAATGCAGAGTCAACAAGCAAACTCTTTTATAAATATTAAGGAAATGCTGGCTTCCTTGACTGGAGAAGTCATCTCCTTGAGGGACATCAATTCTTCAAACAATATTCTGTTTGTTCAACTAACTGCTGTCAATATCTGGTCTAACTGATTGAGTTTGCTGAAAGCTTAATGAAGTCTTCTCCATCCTATATTCTCTAAATTCCCGACAATGGCCATGATGGATATCACATTCTGAAAAGAGGAGTTTCCATATGGAGTTAGGAGAGGGGGTCAAAGTAATTGGGGAAAAAAACATAGGAACAAACAAGGAAAGGTCTTGGTTGTCCTGATTTCACAACCATATTTTCTTGGTGAGTCAAGCCCTTCAAGGCAGACTAAACTAGGAAACCCATGTCATGCATACTAAAATTACAATTATCATAAGGGTCTAGTAGCAGAATCTTGCAAATCTAATGTGCTTCCCTTCCTCCCTTTAACTTCAGAAGAAATAGGGTGGGTCTTGTCTGAGATGCTTCCTCGGATTACCTTTCTGCCCCAGACTGCAATTTCTTTTATCTGACTATCGTTTGGGAGGCAGCTCTTTCTCCTGTTCCTCAAGGCTATTCTTCTTCCCATTACAGAGAGTGACCCCACTATAACTGTCAGGGTTACTGGCAATTAGCCCTCATTAAATCATGAGCTTCAAGCCAAGCTTTAAAAGAATCTAAAAGACTTATTAAGAACAACATGGCAGCATTGACCCATACAAAGCCAACTCTGCCACATGTAATTTACATTCATCACCTGTGACTCTGTTTCCCACTCCTCCCTGGGTGTGTCATAAATCAGATTCTCCAAAGCACATTCACCAGGCTGGGTGCCATCAATCACATTCTCTAATGAAGGAATTTTGGGGGCAGAAGATCCAGTAGCCTAGGCTACAATCTTTGTAAGATAAGTGTGGAATGTACTTCTGGTTTTAATTGCCGTATTGCTCCTTCAGGTTCCCCCCCCATCTGCTTATGGCAACTTGAAAACAGGCATAGGAATGCTTTACTAGTTGACAATAATTCTAGTTGCAACAAATCCTTTTGAACATGTAAAATCCCAAGTAGTATTTTGGAACAGAAATGGAGGTAGAAAATAGCAAGAGCACTGAGTCTTAGATTCTGCTCTATATAAGGATTTACAGCATTCTCTCGATGGTTACAATGTCAGCATATTGTCCCCAACAATCTGGGTCCTCATTTTATCAACCTTGGAAGGATGGAAAGCTGAGTCAACCTCGAGCACCATCAGGATCGACCTCCAGACTGTGGGTAGTTTGACTGCGCTATTGCAATCTAACCACTGTGCCACCAGGGCTCTTTTTGTGCAGAATAGCTGTGCAGATGCCTCCAGGCAGAAGAAGCTTAAGTTAAGCCCCACCTTCTATTTGTTTAGATTCTTCTTATCCACTGTCTAGAGCAGACCTGGGCATTTTACAGTCCCCGGGCCACATCTGGACCAACTGAAAATTATTTATGTGGTTGCATGCATGCCTGTGTATCTTCACAGCCCCAATGGTTCGACCTCAGTTCTGGATTCTACCAGTTCTACCAGTTCTGGATTCTACCAGCCCCATTCAGGTGAACCGGAAGTAAAAATGCTACCTTTTGGCCAAACGGGTGGTAAAAAAACCAGCTACCTATTTGGCTGAACAGGTATTTCTTTCTTTTTTTTCCTCCTGACGATCAGCTATTCTGATGATCAGCTGTGCCGGGATCCCCCTCGCTGTCTTACTCTTTTGCCCAGGAGGCTTCCCTGAGGCCCAGGAGGCCAAAAAACAGAGCACCAGGATATGGTTCTGCGTGGCCCCTCCATGCTCTGTGTTTTGTCTTCCTGGGCCTCAGAGAAGCCTCCTGGGAGCAAAAATGCCCCCCCCCCAGGAGGCTTCCCTGAGGCCCAGGAGGCAAAAAAAACCCGGAGTGCATGGGGGCGGGGTGCTACACACACAAAAAAAGAAGCCACGTCCATCTAGTCACATGGCTGCACCCACCTAACCACACCCACAGAACCAGTATTAAAAAAATTTGCATCCCACCCCTGTTTGAGCCTCCAAAATAGTCCCAGTTTCTCATGCTTGGGAAAATTAATTGCACACACCTTGCCTAGACGTACCAGTTAGATATGGAGACTTCACTTGGTATCTGTCAAATTTTCTTTACCCACCTGATTTTAAAAGATTTTTAGTGCCTGCCTTTAAATCAAGGGTTCCCAAACCCTGGTCTATAGACTGGCAGCGCTCTGTAGCCTGCCAGGAACTGATCCATGCAAGCAAGCAAAACCCCATTTGTGCACATGCAGGATATAAGCAGCATGTGAAACCAAAACTGCCGGTCCATGGAAAAAATCATCTTCAACAGAACCCAAAAGGTTGTGGGGAGCACTGCTTTAAAGGAAGGTCAACATGCTGCAAGGCAAAACTTCAGTCTGGTTAGGTTGCAGTAGCATTTTCCAAAAATAAAAAGGAAATACTAAAAATGGAAAAATGAACTTTTGGGAGGACTAAGTCAGAACAACAAGGCATCTCATTCCAAGTACTTGAAGAGAGGGAGGCTGAGGAACTAAAACATCCTTGGTTTTTCTCTTGCTTTTTTGTCTGTAGTAGTTTTTTTCTTAATGTGGTACCTGAGCTGGTTTTCTTAAATTATTACAAGTGATTTGTTTAAGGCTGGCTTCTCTGTTTGTGTTTTGTCTGGACTTTTGGTTTTTCACACAGGTGACTACATGTTGTACCCAAGAGAGTTGTTAGCTCATAACATTCCATTTTGGCCCTGGAGCTAAAACCCTCCTACTCTGCATGTAGCTACGTGCGTGGTGTAAGTGGACATTCTGCTGCTCTCTTAAAAAAATAAGAGCCTAAAGCAGAAATGGAATCTTGGCTCTAACATCAAGTTGCATATTTAAATCATAAGTCCTTCTTCCCAGAGGACAAGGAGGTCACACGTGGAGAAGGACTGTACCCTGCTCTCCACGTTCCCATTAAACCCCAAAGAAAGATTAGGAAAGGTTTCTTTCCATGGACTTTTTTACTTGGAATGTTCCTCTCACTGTTAAAAGGGAATATGGGGAAACATTGGGGAATTTCTCCTTTAGAAGAGGATATTTGTAACTCAGGGTTGAGCTAAGGAGTTCTTAGTTCTTTCTGTGCTTGCTTGTTTTCTTGTAGATGTTTCATTACCCAACTAGGTAACATCATTAGTGTTACCAATAGTAAGGAGCGCTGTCAGTTTATACCTATTGACTTACCTGCCTGTGTGGGTGGGGACTTCGAGATTCTTTGGTTGGGCTGTTTACTGATGGCCCTTTGGAAGTTTCTTGATTGGGGTATTGCTTATTTGATTATTAGCCTGAGGTTGTTAACCTTGTAGTTAATCTATGCTGATCGGGAGGTGCTGATTGCTGATGGAGAAATGCTTGAGTCTTCTGGTTCCTTTTGGGGCTGGTTTATTGTCTCTTTTGCATAGTCTGTAGTTGTTGTTAATGTCTATGTGTCTGTTGATGGCTGAGAGCCAGGCTTCTAGAAATTCCCTGCAATTTTTAGACTTGGCCTGATCTAGGATTGTCACATTTTCCAAATTGAAACTATCGTTAAATCTGTTAATATGTTGTGAAATCAAAAAATCACCCACCTGTAGATATAGTAGAACAGGGGTGTTAAACTCGCAGGCGGATGCGTCATGTGCTGGACCTGCCCACACCTGGTTTAGTGAAGTGGGAGGGAAAGTCCTGATATGTCACATGACAATGTGAGTTTGACACCCCAGTAGTAGAGCATTTGAAAAGGTCATTTGCACCTTGTTTTAACTAGTTGATTCAACTCCCAGAAAATGTGATACTTTAAAACAGCGTTCTTCAAACTTTTTGCTCTAAGTACCCTTTCCTATTTTAAAAAAAATTATGGTGGGCCCCAAAAGACAGTTTATGAATTTTATGAGTTAAATATATCAATTATGTTACATTTATCAATTAAAATAATGAAATTAAATTCATCCAACTAGTGTATTCAAAGTAAAAATGGATGCATTTATAGAACATTTATGAAATCATGTAAACACAATAATAAACCTATTAGATACTAGAATCAATAAAATATTTTTCATGAAAAAAGCTTATTTTTAACAAAAATAATCATGAGTGAATGGCTTTGTTTTAAATATTTGAAAATATCTTTCCATACCTGGCAAGTAGTTTCTATTTCATGGGCTCCTGAAAGGGCTTTGATGAGACTTCCAGGACATTTAAAGAAACACTGCTTTAAATGAAATATTACAAACCCATCAATACATTTCAACATCGAACATATATCTGTTAGGTGACTTTGCAGTCTAGTTTTGGAAAGAATCCACAGCATCATCAGTTTATGGAACTGAAAAGGACCCCACGAATAGGTTACTTCACTCTCATCTAGAGTGTGGTATTTTCTCTCTCTTTGTACTTGCTGTTCCAGCTAACACAGCAAGGCCTCTGGAGCCCAATAAAATCAACTTCAGGAAAACCACATAAACCACAGTGCTTATTAATCATACCCTAGTAAAATTAATACACTCCCTCGGGGTTCTTCTGCCTCATTTCTGCTGCCAATGCTCTGGAAGGTTTGGATTTGGAAGTGGTTAAAAAGTGCCCATAGGATTCAAATTCTTTATCTTGCACATATGAGTTGTTTAGGGTTGGATTTTTTAAACTTCAAGGACAAACATTTTTCTGAATAAACACAAGCATACAACTTCACCCATGGATTACAGGTAGTCCTTGACTTACAACCATCTGTATAGCAACTGTTTGAAGATACAATGGCTGCGGGGAAAAAGTTGCTCATAACAGATCCTTGCACCTACAAGTTGCCACAGCATCCCCACAGTCACTCCATCAAAATTCAGGGGCTTGGCAGCCAGCAGGTATTTTGGGTATAACTCTGAGAGTTCCCCAGTCATGTAATCCCCACCTGGCCTTCCCAGCTGGCTTCCAATAAATCAATTAGGAAGCCAGATTCACTTAATGATCACATATACTTTATAACTACAGGGATATTGTGGCAAAAAAGGTCATAAAATATTTATGTGACAAGGCATTTTAATCTCAATTAAGGCAGAGATAGATAGATGGATATAGATAATAGAGATAGATGGATACAATATAGATAATATATATAGATTATATAAATAGATGATAGATAGATAGATAGATAGATAGATAGATAGATAGATAGATAGATAGATAGATAGATAGATAGACAGACAGACAGACAGACAGACAGACAGACAGACAGAAAGAACCCATTGGTCAGCATCTGATTTAAATTTAGCATCTGATTTAAATTTAAATTTAAGCATCTGATTTAAATTTAAATTTAAGCATCTGATTTAAATTTATTCAAATTGGGTTGCCAACTGCCATGGTTAATTCCCTCTAATAGACACCTAAAGCTGTCAAAAATATTAATTTCTTCTGCATAATTGGGTGGCTGTCATTTCTTTTAAAAAAAGACATAATTCTTGCCAGTCACATCTGCAACTGGATTACTTATACTTTGATGGATATTCCCAGAAAGTAGATTAAATAATGTTCTGCCCTCTTTTTGAGTCTGCATGGTTCCTACTCCATTTAGCAAATGTTGTGCCATTTGCTAAATGCAGGCATTGTCAGCCTTCAAGAAATAAGATAGGTAAGAGTTACTTCTCAGCAGTTTCCTTTATTGTTGCTCAGCCCTCAACAGAAATCTGGCCAAACTAAAGCAACTATTTCCATCATTGTCCCAAGGTTGCTTTTCTACAAGACAACTGGACTTTCATGGTTCTTTCCATGAAAATATTTTGCTTCTCATCCAAGAAGCTTCTTCACTTCTGAATGAGAAGTGAAATGTTTTCTAAAACAAGAAAAAGAAAAGAAAAGCAACTTTGGCATAACTATGACTTGGATGATTGAGAATCTCCATAGACATATTTCACTATAGAGACACTCTGAGGATTGGTAGGGAGGAACATTCTTATCTCTCTTTCTCCCAACCAAACTATCTACAGATACAGATAATCAGAGTTGGAATGGACCTTGTAGGTAATCTAGTCCAATCCCCCACCCAAGTGGGAGACCCGACACCATTTCTGACAAATGGCAGTCCAATCTCTTCTTGAAAGTCTCAAATGATGGCGCTCCCACAACTTCCGAGGGCAAACTTGTTCCACTGGTTGATTGTTCTCACTGTCAGAAAGTTTCTCCTTGTTTCCAGGTTAAATCTCTCCTTGTTCAGTTTCCATCCATTATTCCTTGTCTGGCCTACAGACAAGTCTGGCCTACATCTAAGGCAGGGGTGTCAAATTCAAGGCCCATGGGCTGGATCTGGCTGCCGGGTACTTAGATCTGGCCCACAGGGCCACCCTGGAAACAGCAAAGGACCATCCTGTGGTGCCTTGGCCCAGCCCAGGCCGACTGGGTGCTGATCTACAACCTGGTGGCAGGTAGCTGCGTGCTAGAGGAGGCCGTCACAGCCAAAAATGGAGCTCAGGAAAGCCATCCACACCCATCTCAAGCTCTGTTTTCGGCTGCGACATTCTCTTCCAGCACACTCCTCCACAGGCACCCCGACGCGAGTGATGTTGAGTTGGTCATGCCTACCCGGTCTCCCAGGGTCAAACACAGCCCTGATGCGGCCCTCAATGAACTTAAGTTTGACACCCCTGACCTAAGGTGCTTTTCCCAAAGGCAACTGGGCTATTTTTTCCTATTCTGACAGGATGATGGTGATGGAAGGATTAGGATGGGAGTGGGGGTGGGGATGGGGAGGAGGGTTAGAGGTATATTTATTTGCAATCATCTGGTCATTACCACTTTCCCTGAGAGCTCCTGAGGTCACTTGGGGTTTATCTGTGCCCTCAGGGTCACCTGTATCAGAATGCGAATGGGACTGAAATCTTCTTGGAACTGCTGGAAGGATTGCATTGTAGACAGGACACCCTATTGGTGCCTTATCCCCCACTCCCCCCATTGAGAAAGGGCTTAACATAAATGGGCTTTTTTTATCCCTCTTTCAAACCAACGGTCCTCCCTGTTCAAAATGTGGACTTTTGAAAAAGCACCTTTGAGACAACTATGACCTGAATGACTGAGAATTTCCACAGACAAACTATCTATGCTTCACTGTCTCTGCAATGCAGCCCTTTCCTCCAGGGAATGCAGATTGCTTTCCACCACAGGCATGTATTTCTGGGTGCTCTCACAAAATGGCTGTACTGAAGATTGTGGCTACTACTTGCTAAAAGGTCAATTAGTAGAGGCCCAGGACTTCTCCCTACTTTTGCAACTTCTTCGTCCATCCAGGATGCTCTGTTCTCCCTTGAACAAATAAGCACACTTTCAAATGCATCATCTTATCTGCAATTTTATTTTAGGAATGGAATTCAGAAGCATTGCTGAAAATTTAGACACCACTAAAGGTCAGTGCTTTAGCTATGCCAACTGCCTTCAAAACTTTCTAAAATGCCAACAACAACAACATCTGGGAAAGAGTGATTGCTGGTCATCAAGCCTCAGTCTGGGACTATATTGTTGATCATGGGCTGCCTGAACAAATTCCACATTTCAACAGCTGGGATCACATCTGAACATTAATTAGTGCAGACACCCCAAAAGCACACAGCTGAGTGAAACTGCAATATCAGAAAGCATAAAAAATAATGTAGATAAATAAGACTGTGTCAATTACATTTATATACAAATACATTTGTTGTACTTTAAATCAAGCTGGTCAACAGTGTGATTGCAGATGTATCAAAAAAGCCAATTAGATGTCCCAGACCATTATCCTTCCACCAGCAGATGGAAGAGTTACAAAACATAAGGGGTAAATAATGCAAAAAGAAGAGAACTCAGATTCAATGGAAAAACACCCAGTGTTGTAGCAGCTGACAAATAACTTCTGCTTCAACAATTAACAGAATAACAGGGTGGAAAGGGACCTTGGAGATCTTCTAGTCCAATCCTTGCTCAGGCAGGAAACCCTATATCATTTCAGACAAATGACAAATCCAATCTCTTCTTAAAACCTTCCAATGTTTTACAATTTCAGGAGGCAAATTGTTGCGCTGATTGATTAATTAATTAATTGTTCTACTGCTCTGTCGGGAAATTTCTCCTTAGTTCTAGGTTGCTTTTCTCTTTGCTTAGTTTCCACCCATTGCTTCTTGTCCTGCCCTCAGATGCTTTAGAGAATAGCTTGACCCCCTCTTCTCTGTGGCAGCCCCTCAAATACTGGAACACTGATATCATGTCACCCCTAGTTCTTTTTTCATTAAACTAGTCATACCCAATTCAGCAACCATTTTTTTTATGTTTTAGCCTCCTAATCATCTTTGTTGCTCTTCTCTGCACACTTTATAGAATCTCAACATCTTTTTTACATTTTGGTGAGCAAAACTGGAATTACTTCTGATACTACTCAAACATGCATCTGTGATCATCTCATTTGGAGCCCTCTGATCAGTCATCCTTCTTTCCACAAAGTTTTAAGCCATTGTGTAGAAATGAATTGGCAAATGGGATTTGAAGTGGAAAAAGAGCCCACTGAAATGGAAAGTATGGGTCATAAAGCAGATATTATCTGGATGAAAATCTGAGCTTCCCACCATTACAGAATGTCTGCTTCAGTTTCTGATTCAAGATTGTTGACTTGTCTTTGTATCTCCTGAACACATACATTTTCATTGTTTACTCTCCTCATCTGAGACATGAATGTACATTCAAAGATACAATTTCTGTTCAAGTAAGGGGTGAAAAGACCCACAACAGCCATCGGAAACACTGTCACTGCAAGACAAATCTTCAATTTCCATACTGTCTAATGCATCAATTCTGTCATTTTTCTATACAGTAGTGTTAAGCAAAACTGCTGCACCGCTTTTAGCAAATATATTTTATTAATTTATTTATTAGATTTATTGCCCATTTTGTCTTGATTTAGGAAATATATCGACAAGCATACCAGATTATCAAAGCCAATGCAATATTGGGAGGTCCTCCATTTTTTATTTTTCTTGGAAAAAACATGCTTTGCATTATGCTAGCCAACATTATTTTTTCTAGAAATATCCATAAACTTGATCTTTGTTCCGAGCCAACTGGCAACCATGCAAAATTTGGGAATTAACCAATTGATTCTAAATTCTATTTGGCTGCAGACTTAATAGTTGGTGAACTTCCTCATAACCTAACTGTGTTTGCCTTTAGTGTTTTGGCAAAGCCCCTTTGTTGGCTAGCTGATTTTTTGGCATTCTTTTACACTCTTTTAAATCTGGAGGTTTCAGGGGGTGGTTCCAGAATGTCATAGTTTTCAATAATCAATTCTGAATAACTAATCTCAGGAGAAAAGCTATCCCTGTGTTTGTGTGATGTGTTCCCTTCCTTCTGCCTCTTCCTATTTCCTGAATGAATTCACATACCATGTGAAGTCATGCTTTGTTTAATGATGATTTATCGAACCAGCCTACAGTTGGCTGGCTTTCTATAACACATTAAGCCATAACACATGTTCTACAAATGCTGAGCCCCCAAACCAGCAAGTCACATTGTGCTTTAGCCTGCTGCATAATGAAGGGCACAGATTGTTGAAATACACTGGGATCCAATCAAAGAAGTTTAACTCTGTTCCCACAGCAGTGGCTAAATCAAGTTTTATCATGACTTGATCAGAACTGATGTACGTGCCATTGGCAGAAGCCTGGTTGAGGATCGAGGGAGAAAGGACATTCTGTTTTTTGATTCAACGTCGTCCAGATCTACATGTGATCTAGAACACATTTATGGCAGAAAAACACTCTTTTCAGAATTTCACAATGGGAACTGTGCATAAAAACAGAGAACAAGGAAACAAAAGCTCAACAACACTTTATATTCAGGGAAATTGTGGATGAAGAAATTGTTGGGAAATTATGATCTACAGTGTCTGTTTCACATAATTTTCTTTTTTAAAATCCAAGTATATATATTGACATTGGATTCAGGCTGAAATAAAGTTACAAACAGAAAAATAAAGGTCCCCAGAATTAACCTGACTCGGAGATATTTATAGATGAAACAGAAGAGCCAAATTTTGTATAGATTGATATCAGAGTCTCTTAATTGAACATTCAATTCAATATAGCATTCTATGCTAAATAGAGATAGCCCATTAACAAATAATGTGAAGTAGAAGCTATTTATTTTCAGAGCAAATAAACAAAGGATGTGCCAGGATATTCACAGAGATTAAGAATATTTTTCTTCTACTGGAACTCAGAATCATCCCCAAAAAAAAGTCCAACAAGAAAACAGAAAATAAACAGAAAGAATATTTTTGGGTGCCAATAATTTATCATGCTACTAATTAATGTTTAAACTGTTTTAACTTCAGTCTTTCCATTGCAAAGACCTGTTGTGATGAAAATTAAACTAAAAGGTGTTTTATTCTTTTTAAGGAATTCACTTCAATTGAGGAATTTAGTTCAACTGGGAACTACACAAACCATGTTCACATCTTGGGGCACTGCAACTGTCATAAGTACATGCCATTTGCCAAGCACCTGGATTTTGATCACACAACCACAGGGATACTGCAACAGTGGAAGTGTGAAAAACTGTCATCAGTCACTTTTTTTTCAGTGCCATCATAATTTCAAATGGTCACTCAATGAATGGTTACCTGTATAAATCTAAGACTCTGCTTGGTCGTCTTATTTACCTTGTCCTTCCTTACAATGCTAACAGCCTTGACTGCAAAGCAGACCAAAAGCCACATGTGAAGGTAATTACAAATTTAATGCATCCTTTCCTTTCCTTCTGTTTGGAGCTTAAAGGCACTGAGTTTGTCAGCTGGAAAGTTGACAGCCTGGGTTTGAGCAACACCTGTTGGAGTGAGCCCCCATTCTTGCCCCAGCTCCTGCCCACCTAGCAGTTCTAAAGCAAGCAAATGCAAGTCGATAAATAGGTACCACTTCGGTGGGAAGAAACCGTGTTCTGTGCACCTCAGCATGTAGTCTTTACCTTCTACTTTCTCTTCTCCCAACACAAATCAATCTTCAGTTCAATTCAATTTAGTTTATTACAGTCATAGACCAGAGACCAGAACAAATATAAACACCTGGTAAATATACAATTAAAAATTCTAGTATAAAATAATAAATAACTAAAATCTTTGTTTAAATCTATTCTGTCGATTATACATGATCTAACTATACCAAAATTACAATCCATAAACTGTGTGGCCCATTGTCAGTTTAATACTAAAAGGGAGAGGAATAAGCAGTTCAAAGGGTTTGCCACATTTGTTGTATAAAATAACTATGGTGGAGTAGACACATGTTTCCGATAAACCCCTAGTGCTGCTGTGCAGAATCTGGTCACCTGCGCTGTAGTTACGGACAGTTTGTCCTTAAGCAGCTACTGGAGATAAACAGTATTGGAATGGCCAGGATACCTAGCAGTTATTGGCAGAATATGTTTTTTTTCCTAATCTCTGTGTAAAAGGATCATCAAAGGAATATGTGACCCACAGTTTCCATCTCTCCTAAGCCACAGGAACAGAGTCTTTCAGTCAATAACACAAATCAATTGTTTTTGTCCAGGCAAAGGTTCTGGTGTCTCTTTGGTCTACTCAGTTCATTTACCAGCATGTAAAGACAGAAGTTGCAGGCATGGTCAGCCTTGCAAAAAAAAACCTTGAAGAGCAACAGATGGTATTCCAGAAGCAGTTTGGCCTCGCTCCAAAGTTTTCAGTTTGCAAACAAAAACACTTGGAGAGGTCCTCATTTTTGTATGGGAAAGATTTTAAAATTTGTTTCAGCATTGACAAACCACATGCAGGCAGCTGCATGGCAAGGAGAATTTGTTCTTTTGCCAAAAAACCTGGATTTTCATTGATTTTTGTCCATGAAAGCATTCTGTAGCTTTTAGATGGGATAAAACACTTCTACCTGATGCGCCCTTATAAATACAGCTCACTAATATTTCTTCACCTTTAAACCTGAAATTTTAATATATTAAAATTAAGGGTGAGGATTATAAAATGTCTAATATTCTAGGCAGATCATAAATGGAGGGTCTTCGCATCTCGATAAAAATTATGTGCTACTAATGTAAAACTTCAAAATATTTTTTCTTTCTGTGTCAGGAGGACTTGTGAATTATTAAAAGAATATGTCCTGTACTTTTCTATTTTTTTCCAAAAAAAAATTCTTAGTTCTTTTTTTACCATAACTGTATATTTTTTCTTTATGTTCAATTATAAAAGCAAATATACATACACACATATAAACATGCATGTATACATAAAATGGGGAATTCAAACTAAAAGAATATCTATACCAACATTTAATCTCATTTTGTATTATATATAGGGTTTCAATTGGCAAATTTTCAGTCTTTGGGGAGAAATAAAGCGACAGCCAGTTCTGGTTCTGTTAGCTTTATTAAGTCTTGGTGAATATTTTTAATAATCTCATTTTTTTTAAGTGCAAAATCAGGAATCTGTGTCAGTCATTATTTTGGAGCAAGTTTCTTGTTTATTTTAAACTGGGATCTGGATGATGAGAACATCTGCAAAGCTTAGTATTGGTTAACAAATATTACTGTATATCTTTGAATGATTAATAGTAGGGAAGATTGGAAGGTCCATCATAACCTGATATGGAAGGAGAAATAACCCAAAGAGCAATAAAAGATTTTTATTATTATTATTTGGAGATTCTTGGTGTTTAATGACAAAAAAGAATATTTTCTAGAACGGACTTTGGCTTCTGCTGTATTCAAAGATCCAGGTCCTATAGTTTGTATCAACAAGCTAAGCTTGAGTAAAATCTATAGACATCATTTATGCTGTTGATATCTTTTAACTTTGTGTATCTTAAAGGAAGAAGTTGGTCCTAATCAATAAAGGTATCTTGTTCATTTATTAAAAAGAGGGGCGTCACATGATCACATGAATTCAGCTGCATCACACTGTTTGAAATTATTCTGAGCAAATAAATTGAGGGTGCCTGACCCCCAAATCCCTCTTCAACAACAGGAAGTCTTGAGTCAACGGGAAATCAATGGGCAGATTTGGGGAATGAAATCATTCTAATACAGTACGTGGAATCATGGGAGATCCCCTAGCCCAAGAATAGGCACCAACTTGCCTATTGTAGTACTCTTGATTTCCACCATCTTTCACCCAAGATACCATGAATAGGAAAGACAAAGGTTGTCATCTGTAATCTTAAAAGGCATCCAGTTAAATATTGTTGCTGTAGATTAAATATTGGTGGATTTCCAAGCAGAAATGGGTTCCTGGTTCTTCTCCAGTAGTTCTTATGTCACAGAACAGAGAACATCAGAGTTGGAAGGGACCATGGAGGTTTTCTAGTCCAACTCCTGCTCAAGCAAGAAACCCGATACTATTTCAGACAAATGGCTGTCCAATCTTTTCTTTAAAGCCTCCAGTGATAAGAGTATCCACAACTTCTGAAGCGAAGCTGGTCTACTGATTAATTGTTCTAACTGTGAAGTAATTTCTCCTTAATTCTAGGTTGCTTCTCTCCTTGATTAGTTTCCATCCATTGTTTATTGTCCTGCCTTCTGGTGCTCTGCAAAATAGGTTGAGCTCCTTTGATTTGGGGCAGCCTGTCAAATATTGGAAGATGGCTACCATGTCCCTTGCTCTGAATCCCCATCTTACAATGTCCAGATCTCTTAAGGTCCACCATGATCCAGGTGGCTTCCCATACAAAACAGGAATGCAAAAAGCAGTTGCTACATTTCTGTGCGAAATTCTGCTCTCTGCAGAATTCAGTGTTCTACATTATTGTCTCCTTTGAAGGCCCTATGCTTCACCCACATCCCAAAGCTTAAGGAGTCCTTTTGACCAAAATAATACCCAGATGTTTGAGAGCAAACTTAAGAGCACCAAAGCTCCACCTTGAAGATGTTTCAGTGAACATACTCCCCCTAGTTTTGCAAACCTGCCACAACCTACAGGTTTAGTTCTAACTGTACGATTTCCATTGAAGGACTGGGCAACAGCTGCGGCATTCCATGTTTTCTTGTTCAGTTCATGGCGAGAGCTGCTGTATGCGTGGGAGCAGAGGAACGGACACCAATTACTTCATGTCCCACTTGGCAACATAAAGCATTTTTGCAAATGATAAAGTGTGGATCTTATTGAACTTACTAAAAATAACACCAGCCAAGTCCTTTTATTGTGAATTATTATTACCTCATTTTCACCTGACGGTTTGCTCTAGACATGTCAAGTAACAGTTCACAGATGCTAAAGATTGCTTAATTTTGAAGATTCTTCAATCCTATTTCTCCCCTGGGAAATATTCCTCAGATTTACCCATGGGAAGGAAAGCATGATTTTTATTTGCTTGATTAAAATCTCACTGACAAATATAGAAAAGATTTAACATTTGTTCCTGATGAGAAGCCTCTAATAGTGAGAAAGTATTATCTCAAGGGATGGGGATGGGCTGGCAATCTTTCCTCAGGAATTAAAAAAAAAATGCAACAATGACTGTATTTGAAAGACCACAGAAGAAAAACAGGCAGAATCAAGAACATTTAATAAAAGAGGAACATGGCAGGGGATTGATGTTTTAGGTAGCAGAAAGAAATGGCTTTTTGAAGGGATTTAGGCCTCAACAAAGGGGATGAGCAGTTTAACTTGAATGATGTCAGAATATTTGAATCAAAGCTTTCAGAAGTTGTAGGTACAGAAGTTATAGGTGGCGCAATGGTGACTGCAGGCTGCTTCTGCTGATTGCCGGCTGACTGCAATTTAGCAGTTCAAAACTCACCAGGCTCAAGGTTGACTCAGCCTTCCACCCTTATGAGGTTGGTAAAATGAGGACCCAAATTGTTGGGGGGCAATATGCTAACTTTGTAAACTGCTTAGAGAGGGCTATAAAGCCCTATAAAGCGGTATATAAATCTAAATGCAATTGCTATTGCTATTCATCGCTGGAAGTTTTTAAGAAACCTGTCTGAAATGGCATATGGTCTCCTGCTTGAGTTGGGGGTTGGACTAGAAGACCTCCAAGGTCCCTTCTAACTCTAATATGATTGAAAGCTTCAGACTGTAGTCCTCACACTTCCCTCTACTTGAAGATCTGCATTGTTTCCATTAAAGTATGAAATCTAGAGTTCTGTTGATGATGTATTTTACTTGTTGCACTTCACAAATCAGCCAGAATCTTAAAGTAGAGGTGATATACCAATGCAGGTAATTAAAAAAAACCAAATAGAACTGGAACTGTAGTCACACTTCATTCTAATGTGCCTGGCTTCAGATTATTGTGTGCTTTGTAAAACATTATTAATGGTTTAGTGGATTGAGCAAATCTATCCAATTGTTGCTTAATCAATAAATTACAGTTTTCTATGTTATGACATCATGTGTGAAGACTAGAAGATCTAAGGTTAGATGCCAACAGACTGTGGTCACACAGGTCCATCATGTAAGATTTGAACTTGGAGATGTATACATCCATCTCTCTCTCTCTCTCTCTCTCCCTCCCTCCATGTGTACAAACAAACACACAGATATCTGTCTCTCTCTAATGCATGCATAAACAACATGGGGATTTGTTGTTGGCAATTGATATTCTTCTACTTTGCTACCACTCTTCTAATACTTAAATAAATCCAGTTTATCAAAGAGTCATGTCCTTGAATCTCTGCCTACTAAACTGAAGTCTTAGTAACAAGATGGACGAAACCTGACACTGTCCATATTAACAGCTATAAAAGATCACAACTTATCCAGCTATTTGAATCGGGGGACAAAGAAACAAATTATCCACTTTTAGATCTTCAGTCTGACCTTCTCATTCCTGGGAGACATTATGGACCCCACTCTCATTTTGCTGCATTTATGAGCTTAGGATCTTGACTGTTAATCAATTTCCAACCACATAATTTCTGAACCTTTGGTTGCTGCTTGGACCTCAATCATGTCCTTCATTACTGATCGCTGAGATTCTGCCAGAGATTAAAAATTAAAAAGCCAGAGAAGGAGAAAAAAAACAATAGCAGCTGAGTTCACACATCAGCAGGGCAAGCTAACACCATAATGAATATTACAGTTGAACTCTAATGTGTGAATCCAGTTCTAGGCTGAAGCGCTTTGTAGAAAAATAATAGGACTTCAAAATCACCTTGAATCATTGTGTCTTGAATAATATCACAGTTGTTTGAGGTTACCAAACAAGTTACTCAAACAGTTGTTTGAGGTACCACAGTTGTTTGAGGTTACCAATCGTAGAGCAACCAAGATGATTAGGGGACTGGAGGCTAAAACATACGATGAATGGTTACAGGAACTGGGCCTGGCAAGTCTAGTGAAGAGAAGGACCAGAGGAGACAGGACAGCAGTCTTCCAATATTTGAGGGGCTGCTCCAGAGAGGAGGAGGGATCAAGCTATTTTCTAAAGCGCTTGTAGGCCAGACAAGGAATAATGGATGGAAACTGAACAAGGAGAGATTCAACTTGGAAATGAGAAATTTTCTGAGAGTGAAAGCCATCAACCAATGCAACAGAAGTTGCCTTCAGAAGTTGTGGGAGCTTCACCACTGGAGGCTTTCAAGAAGAGATTAGACTGCCATCTGTCAGAAATGGTGTAGGGTCTCCCGCTTGGGCAGGAGGGTTGGGTAGATGACTACAAAGTCCCTTCAACTCTGTTAATCTGTATATATCTGTATATAATAAAGCAGTCTTGGGCATTTTACAGCCCCTGAGCCACATCTGGCTCTTTGGCTGACCGTGCCCAGCCTGCGCAAGAGGTCAATTGGAAGTTAGAAATAAAATATAAATAACCTGCAGGAGGAGGAGGAGAAGAAGCTGACTCGGATCTGATTATGTTCACCTCTTCAGTCAGCTGGCAGCCTTGAGAGTGCGAGGAGAGAAAGGCCTTTTCTGCGCCTGCATAGTGCTTGACCTGTTCCTGGAGCAGCCCAAGAAGGTGGTGATGGCGGTTATCACATGAGGGAACCCAGACTTGGCCATTCATTGCTGCTTCTGTCAAAGCACGGCCTTGTGGGCAAAGAAGCAGCTGGGAGCTATTAGCTTGGCCATCTACAACAGTTCCAGTTTCTCATGGAGACCCCTTTGGGAAAGTTAATTGCCCACCCCTGCCATAAAGTGCGGTTTAGAACAGGGGCCTCCCCAAAGCTTGGCAACTTTAAGCTTGGTGGGCTTCAACTCCCAAAATTCCCCAGCCAGCTTTGCTATATTCGAAAACTGTAAACAGTCTCAGAAACTGATCTGATCTGATTATTTATCTTTCTAAAAAATGTTTAACCCTTCGGTCACATAACACACGTTGTTCTCAAATATTGTGCAAGATATCTTGATAGCGTTTAAATAATTGAACTCAGTATTAAAGAATCAATGAAATATTAATGAAATAGAAGTTTTCCTTGCTGGCTCAGAGTTAACACTGGCAGGGGCATCTGTAAAAGAATTTTAGAAAGTCAAGGTGGCTGTCACAGCTACATGATTGAAGCCTCATTCATTTTTACAGGTAATCCTCAACTTACAAGGGTTCATTTGGTGACCCTTCAAAGCTAACAATGTAATTGAGAAAAGTGATTTATGACCATTTTTTACACAACCGTTGCAGCCTCCCCATGGTCTCATAATCAAAATTTGGGTGCTTTGGCTATTGCTTCATATTTATGACGATTGCAGTGTGCTGAGCTTTGGTGGCTGGGGAATTCTGGGAGTTGAAGTTTCCAAGATTGGAGACTCCTAGTTTAGAAGACACACAACCAGAGGTGGAATTCAAGATTTTTAACTGGTTCTGTGGGTGTGGCTTAGGTGGTGGACGTGGTTTGGTTGTCGCATGACTGGGTGGATATGGCTTGGTGGTCATGTTATTGGCTGGGTGTGGTCAACTCAATATCACTCACTTCAAGGCACGCATCTCCTCACCTGGCATCTCATGACTGTGGGGATACTGCAACAGTTGTAAGTGTGAAAAATGGTCATAAGTCACTTTTTTCAGTGCCATTGTAACTTTGAATGGTCACTCCACACAAACAAAGTACCAGCAAAGGAGGGGAAAAAGCTCCAGAGAAGTTCCAGAGACAGGAAGTCTAGTCCTGCCAAGAATGTAATAAGTGTTAATGGAGAAGCAGTTTCTGTAAGCAACACCAGAATGTTTCCTTCCTGCCTTCCTTACAGGATTAGGCCAGTAATTTCTTCTCACAACCGGTTCTCCAAACTGCTTAAAATGTTAACAACCAGTTCTAGCGAATAGGTGCCAACTGGTAGAATCCCACCCCTGCACACAACAGTTGCTTTTTTATAGCTCACTTAGCCACCCTTTATAATTGTCATGCCCATGTTGGAGTCTGATTCTGAGGGGAAGGTCGAACAGCTGCCAGGGAGTGGGAGTGTGGCTCCGGGGGTTATGGAGAAAACTGGGGAAGGATAGAGTCCAGCTGCACATTCAGAGGAAGACCCAGGCCCACTCTCTCTTCATCTTAGGGCACACAGGGAGGAACGGATAAAGGAGCAACGTGGATTATGGGGGAGAAAAGGGCTCTGATTCCCTTCATTAGATGCAGCTGGAAAAACAGGATTTTAAAAGGGTGTTTGTGCACAGAACCTTGCTGGAAGCAAAGCGTGCATTATCTTCATTTGTCAAGTCATATCTGGGTTCTGGTGTCCTCCCAACTGTGTTTTGTTATCTTTTGAGTTCTGCCTTATCCTGCCCTGTCTCATTAATTGCTACAGCGTGATTTGTGTTGGTTTTTATTTATAATTTATATGTACTTTTGGTTTGAACTAAATTTCTTCCCTTTAAAAACTGTTCTTGGGAGAGTTTTTTCTCCAGCCGATGATAACTGGACATTGGAGGCCATGTTGGAGGAATTAAAGGGACTTTACCTACTTGTGTGACATTGTTGCTTTTGTGCCACGCCCCGGGTCATCACAATTATGTACAAGCCAGGCTCGCCAGCTGTGCGGGCGAATCTGCATACCGTTAACCTAATCTTTTAATGTCTTGAAAATAGCACAGTTGGGGAAAATTAATGTATTGTTTCTGTTCTGATTCTGTTATTATTTTAAAAGCAATAAAAAGAAATAATTTTAAAAATACAGCCTTCCAGATGCTTCCCTCTTTTTTTTTTTTAAATGGGAACCTACTCAAGAATGTCAGGTGGAGGAGAATGCAGGGACCGAGGCTGCATAAAGTTGTAGGTCAAAAGGGGGATTGATAAATGAGTGGAAAATCAGGCGTGGCAGTTGGACAGTTTGAAATTACATCAAAGCTCAGCTTGAACTGACCACTGTTTCTCCTCTTCAGGCTCTTCCACACCCAGGAACCATTGAGACTTTTTGCAAATTCCTTCGGCACAGAATGTATAATCAACACCTATCCTCCTCCTGTACTTGTTGGTGGTGGAAAGAATGCTCCCTGCTCTCAAGGATGGTGACCTCTGGCACTGGGAGGACATCACCAGCTGTATAATCATTGGGATGGGAGAAGGAAGATATTATAAAAATGATGAATCTTTCCTCCTGGAGCCATAGCAGAGGACCAAAGGCCGACAGCAAAAACAAAACTGGGGGCCCTCATCACTCTCCATGGGAATTCCCAGGAGAGCAAGGATTTCTTTACCCGTTTGGAGGATATTTTGGGGGGATGCCTACCTCAAATTCCACCATATTTGTGAGGTCCTTGGTGCTCTCTGGGCTTGATGGTTTCCTTTCAGACATTTCATAACTAAATTCTGGACTACAAATATTCTCTTCTATGGATCCCACCACAGTTGAACCTGAGGACGTCCTGGCCTCTTCTCTGATTGGACCTCTCTTTCAGTGGTGGGATTCTGCCGGTTCAGGTGAACCAGTAGTAAAAAAAATGCTATGGTTTGGCCGAACCGATAGTTAAAAAAAACAGCTACTGGTTCAGCTGAAGCCGTATTTTCATTTCCTCCCAATGATCAGCTGTTCCAATGATCAGCTGTGTGAGGATCCCCCTCGCTGTCTTACTGCTTTGCCCAGGAGGCTTCCCTGAGGCACAGGAGGCAAAAAGGGGTGTGCGGGAGGGTGCTGCGCAGCCACCCCGTGCTCCGTTTTTTGCTTTCCTGGGCCTCAGGGAAGCCTCCTGGGAGCAAAAACAGCCTCCCAGGAGGCTTCCCTGAGGCCCAGAAGGCCAAAAAAAAAAAAAAAAATGACACATGTATGTGGGTGGTGCTGCACAAAAAAAGCCACACCCGCCCAGTCACATGGCGACTCCTACCGAGCCACGCCTACAAAACCAGTAATAAAAATATTTGCATCCCACCCCTGTTTTCTTTGTATTATAAAGAAGCTGCTTTACATCAAGAGAAGAAGGCTGATGATCCAGATGTGTCTGGAAAGAAACACGAACTGCATTTTGGATACAGAGATAGTACATGTTAAGAGATCTACATGGAATCATAAAAAATAAACTTCTTGGCAATGAGAAAACGTGATAAATGTCTTTATACAGCCAACCCAAGCTGTGTCATCATTGAAAATTGCTGCATTTCCTAGGACTCTTCATCAGGTCACATACATCTGAATGATTCTTCCAGATAAACAGTTCTAAGAAAGGCATAGGTTTACGATCGTGTAACTTCAGCTGGCCTAATTGATTAGTGCAAAGAAGCTTTCCGGGAGGTGTGTACATGCATCAAGGTTTGACACACACACACAAAACACAGAAATATCATTGGACTATCTTGCAGTTGGTGTAAATTGATCCTATTTGTCTGGCTTTGCATGACAAACTAAGGTGGAAGCTATGGTTGTAAAACCCTGCTATCTGGATTCACACAACACAGTAAGCCATAATCCCGCAACAGCAATATGTGAATCCATGCACGAGCTTATGAGCTGCAGAAACAGTAATGTTGGTGAATGGAGATTTTGATCAACTTTAACACAGAAAGCGTGATGTTTGGAAAGAGTTGGTAAGATAATAACTTTTTCTTCTTCTAAGATATACCTATAAGGAATACCGAAGACACTAGGATATTTAATGAGATTCAGAATTGAAAAATGGAAAAATATGGCCAGAAACAGTAGCAAATTCAAATTCACTCCAACGGGTGGCAACTCCAAGCTAAAAAGGATCCATTTCTACCTCGAAGGGGTTAAAAGGTTTGGCTGACAGTAATCCAGTAAATACATCTGTACAGTGCACTAAATTTTAATAAAGAGACCACCAACATTGGGATCCACCCTTTTTATGCCGTGGGGGACAGATCAGGAAGTTTTGCTTTTAATCCAACACTGTAACATCCAAACTTAGAAAACAGTCATTTATACTTGAAATCTAGCAGGTAGAAAACCCAGGCAAAACGATACCAATTTTGCATTTGGGAAAATATTATAGGAACAATTTCTCTCCACTTCCCAAAAATTTAGAGTCTAGGATCACAGCACACTGCTAAAGAAATAAACATTCAGAAGAGATTACCAAAAAAGAAAAAAGAAAAGAAAAAAAGGACAGAGTTTGGAATCTGTCTGTAAGTCAGTAAAGATATTTGCAGCTATATCAGATAGGAATGACCACCAATTTGGAAGGTTTTTACAAGAGAGTTCAGAAAACTCATGGAATAATCATATGGTACAATTGGGGCCGCAATGCCTCAGTGGTTAAAGAGCTTGTTAGCCAATCTCATTATACTCTATACATTGTATTCTGACGTTAAAGGTAATAATAAAGTTCAAGATCTGAGCACCACACAATGGGGTGAGCTCCCATTCCTTGCCCCAGCTCCTGCCCATCTACCAGTTGGAAAGCATACAAATGCGAGTAGATAAATAAGTATCACTTCAATGGGAAGGTAACAGTATTCAATGTGCCTTGGCATACAGCCATGCTGGCCACATGATCCCAGAAAATGAGCACCTCAACCTAGAGTCAAACACGACTGGACAGGGAAACTTACCCCTCAATCTCAGTTGTCAGAATTAAAGTGAGGTGCGAGGGCAACTGTGCGAGGGCAACTGTGTCCTGCTTGTGTGTCTCTCAGAGTTAGGAGTCTGAGGCTCATCATAGCTGTTGTACAGACCAGAAAACTACATTTCCCCCCTTATGGTCCACTAGAACATCGCATCGCTTACACCAAATGTTTCAGCCCACCCATCAAGCAGCAATGAGCTGTAAGTGCAGCCAACAGAGGAAGGAGGGATCATCTCAGTAACAGGAAGAGTTGTGACCTACACTGACTTCCCAGAGACTTATAAATCATGGACTACTTCCTATGTACATGCAGATTAATCAACATTATTATTTTCCCCTGTTCACTGGCTGCCTTCAATGAAATCTCTGTAGATGGACTTCAGGGCTTCCATGGGAAATTCTCAAGAGTTGGCTGGATCCAGCCTTTCTCCTTCAGCTGTTCTTCTTCACAGCTCTTGCCTTAATACTCCAGGCATTAAGGATTTCCTTGTTTTCTTCAAAGCCAAAATGAAGTGAAGGCTGTTCTTCTTCATTAAACTAAAAAGGAGCCATTTACAATTGTTGGAACTTCACTTCCTTGTATCCAGGACATGACAAATAAGCGCTGCTTGACAGGGGCTAACAGTATTATCTCTTTTCTGTTATGTATCCTCTTTTCTGTTAAAATGGACTGTGATTAATATATGTTTGTGTTTATATATATATATGCATATATAACTTATGTATATATGTGTGCATGTATATGTATGGTTATATATTTATTTTCTTTTAAGAGTGGGCACAAAAATTTCATTTTTTTAATGTGTGCCAGTGTGTTCACAGAAAAAAAGTGACAATGAAGGTTATCTTATCTTATTTCATCTTACCCGAGCACCTTTCTCGGGGAAACACTTGCAGCCGGCTGTACAATCGCGACCCCCACAGAGTCCATGGTAAAATTTCTTCCCACCCTGTAAAAATACAAAAGGAAACAAGAACAAAAGTTAACAATTTGGCACCTCTAACGGTAACTCATCTTCCTCCGAAAACATTCATTTGATGGCGATTTGGACAACTTATATTCAGTTGCAAAATCTGCCTCATCTTACACTGGACAATGAATCTCAGCTTGTGACAAAGCAAAAAATAGCTCTGGCCTCTCCTTATTGGAAAAGCCAGAGCTGTTGACTTCCACTTGTCCAAAATGAGTCAATACGACATAATATCATTTACTCAAAACTGGACTGATATGAATCACATAGCATCCCACAAATCCTTTTTCAGAAAGAGATACAGAAAAACACCTTTGACCTTAGACCAGGGTCTCCAACCGTAAGCCTGGAGGTCTTCAACTTCAAGCTTTGTTGGCTGGGGAATTCTTAGGAATTGAAGTCCTTCAGGGTTAAAGTTGCCAAGGTTGGAGACCCCTGCCCTAGACCCCTGAATCCCAAAACATTGAAATCCAAAGTAATCAATTATAAAATGGCAAAATATTGGAAATAGCAAAAGCACTTAGATTTTACAGAGTCAGCATTTGGCCCCCAACAATCTGGCTCCTCATTTTACCAATTTCAGAAGGATGGAAAGTTGAGTCAGCCTTGAGTCAGTCAGAATCAAATTTCAGGCTCATGTACATAAGTAACTTTGGGGACATAAATTATGTTGGGAGTCAGGTTGTGTGGATTTTATTCCTTTCTATGTGGTGCATTACATATTTAACCTAATGCGGATATATTGCATTTTTTAATTGTTGCAGCAAGGGAGAATATATTTATCTAATTTAGATTTTGGATCTGGGACTCTAGCCCTATCTTTCTTCAGCTACCAACATCTCTCTCCAAAGGCTGGCTGGTTTTCCAAAATATTCCATAAACTCACAGCAGAGAAACTACTTTAAATCAACCATGCCTCAACTCAATCCCAATTGGTCTTGAAAATAAGGAAACGTGTCCTATAAAATGCCATCTTCATATCCTACTTCTCACTTTCTTCTGCTTTGCTGGTCCAAAAAGGTCATCCTGCTCACTTGTGAATGAATGAAATATGAGCAGGGGAGGAAGTGCAACAGTTGGCAAACAACCAGGTGTTGTCTGTCACACAAGCATTTTATTTACGGAAGAGGCTCCCGCGGGCCCTGCTTGCTAAGTGACTGAAACAGCAGGTTAAAGCATGCAGTCACAAGAATCAGCTTTTGACCTTCTGGAAGGGAAATCCCAGCATTTCCCTTTCCTTTTTGGAACCAATATAACCAGGGGTGGGCTTCAAAAATTTTAGCATGAGGTTCTTTGCCCGGTTGCTGGGTGGGTGTGGCCATGGTGGGCGTGGCCTAGTAAACCTCCTGCACCACAGCCGGGGGGGGGGGGCTTTTTGCCCTCCCCAGGCTCCGGAGGCTTTCCTTGAGCCTCCAGCAGGGCAAAAACGGCCTCCCCGGGCTCTGGAGGCTCTCTGAGAGCCAGAAATGGGCCTGTTTCTGGCCTTCCAGGAGGCCCACTTTTCGCCCTCCCCAAGCGTCTGCACGCGCCCTGCACTTACCTGCATCCAAAACGGGCCACGTGGGGACTCCTGGGAGCGGGTTGGGATTGGGGCTGGGCAGGAGGGGCGGAGGCCAGCCTGGGGTGGGATTTGCGGGTTCTCCAAACTGCGCAGAATCTTAGCTAGGGGATCTCCTGAACACCTGCGAACCCCCAGCAGCCCCCATCCCTGGATATAGCTGTAGAATGGGCTCCTTCGGCTCTAGTTAGGAGTTAAGACCCCTGCTTAACACCCCAGCAATACGATATGGTAGAAATCAAGAATAGAGGATTTTCACCAATAAGTATAATTGGAGTCTAGCTAGGATGCATTTTAAGTCGAGTAAAACCATAAAGGGGAATAGCCAATAGCAGCAGTCCTCGACTCATGGCCACAATTGAGCCCAGAATGTCTGTGGTTAAGTGAGACAATTGTTAAGTGAATTTTACCCCATTTTGTGACCTTTTGTTCTGACCCAAACCAGGTTCCAAGAGAGTAAACACAAGACAAAGGTAACAGCACAACCTTTTACTGTTTCATTTACAAATCCTGTTTCTTCACAGATAAATGGCTGCTTCCAACTAATTAGCTCCAACAAGAACAACAGATAAAGTTCCTAAACAATAAATCAAAGAGTCTCCAAACACCAACTCAGATATGCTGACATCCACCAGGCTAGAGTATCAAACTTCTTTGCCTTCTGCAAAGAACTGCAGTTTCTCAGCTGGCTTTTATCTTCTCAGGGAGGGGCCATTACCTTGCAGCCTTACTCCCGAGTTGCCCATGCTGCTGCAGGTGCTTTTTCCTTCAAGCAACCCTTCGTGCTGTGCACAGGCTCCTCAGGGGCCTCTTCATCGCTGCTGCCAGCCTCCACAATCTCCAAAGGCAGCACTCCACTCCCTGATGATCCTGATCCCAACCCTGCCTCACATGCAGGCCCCTCACTCTCCAAGACTTCAGCCGTCTGCACCTGCTGCCGGCGAATCACAACATCTTGCTGGCCACAGTTGTTAAATGAATCACCATAGCTGTTAAGTCAGTAACAAGGTTGTTAAATCAGTCTGGCTTCTCTACCGACATTGCTTGTCAAAAGGTTGCAAAAGGGGGTCACATGACCCCAGGGCCAGTGGTGGGATTCAAATAATTTAACAACCAGTTCTCTGCCCTAATGATTTATTCCAACAACCAGGTCACCAAACTGTTCAGAAAGTTAACAACTGGTTCTCCCAAACTGGTGTGAACTGACTGAATCCCACCACTGTCCAGGACACTGTGGCCATCATATATATGAATCACTTGCCAAGCATCTGAATTTTGATCAAGTGACCATGAAGCTGCAACAACAATCATAAATGTGAAAAATGGTCATAAGTCACTTTTTTTTCAGTGCCATTGTAACTTTGAATGGTCATTAAATGAATGGCCGTAAGTTGAGGATTACCTTATTGTCTTTTCTCTAATCAAGCAAGACAATTTAGCTATCTCTGCAAATCCCCTTGTCTTCACCTAACATTCCTCTGTAGTATTGGGCCTTTCCAGCATTGAGCAAATAATAATAATCTGCCTGCAGTTGTCATATATAATGATTAGTGCTTTGTAAAAGAGCTGTTTGTACATCTTAGCTCTCAAGAAACAAACCCCGTAATTGCTCCAGGCTGCCTCCAAATTATATATATATATGTATAATAGTTACAAGCTATTATACATATATGTAACTATTATACATATATATATCTGTTATATATATATATATGTTTTATATATATATATATATACATATATATCTATATATCTGTTAGCATCTGTTTAGAAGCCAAGGTACTAATTGAGACATCACAACAGTCATTGCCCAATTCATTTTGTTAGTTCCCTTGGTGAGAAAGCTGTATGCAGACCAGTGCAACTTTTTCCTTTCTTTAACAGATCCTTAGAAAAGGGTAAATAACTAGAGATTCCAAAAATGTGAGGCATGGGCCAAGGCTATTAGATTTCATACAAAGACTCAGGTTATGTAATAGGAGGCTTACAGGATTAGAGAATATTGCATTTGTGGTTCTTAATTGGAACACAGGGAAGCTAGGTTGGAGAAGAGAAAGTAAAGCATTCAGGACTTGGGCAACTGTGCATAAAATCTCAGGGGCAGCTCCACTGTTTAAACCTTGAATGAAATTAATTGTGGAATTTATGGACATGGAAACCAGCACCAGGCTTAAAACTATCTCCAATTTATCTTTTAGGAGTCAGCCAGTCAGTCTATCACAATCTTAGTCCAGTGTATTTAACGTGATCCTGAGTGCTCAGAATTAATTCATCTTAAGAGGTTGTAAATAAAGTTTAAAACAAAATTAAAATGCATCTATATGACAGCCTGATTAGAATGCCTAAGTGAAGCCCACAAGGAAAAATTGATGCCTAAGGCAGTATCTAAAATTATATAAAATGGGATAACATGTAAAATTACAAAAATGTAACAAGATATAAAATTTATGTCAAGTGTGATATATACAATTACCCAAAAATATATAAAATATAAACTACAAGCACAAAACCTACCCACAGGCATTGTAAGAAAAGGCAACTCAACTCAATATAGTCTGATCAGGAGATCTGTTGATCAGACTGAGAATAAATCTGATTGATAGAATATAGAATAATAAGGTTGGAAAGGACCTTGAAGGTCTTCTAGTCCAACCCCTCTATACCATTGCAATCCAATTTCTGTCCAGTCTCTTCTTAAACACCTCCAGTGATGAAACACCCAGCACTTCCAGAGATAAATGGGGAGGGGGCCTCAATGCTAGATTGGACCCCAATGACCAGACATTCTACCCACAGCACTTATGTCCCTTCGAATCCTGAAACTAATGGATTCCTCCTCACCAGCTGTTCTAAAGACCAAAAATCAAACTTTGTTGGTCAGCTCAGTCTTCATAGGACACAGAATAACAATGTTGGAAGGTATCTTGGAGGTCTTCCAGTCCAACCCCTGCCCATGGAAGGAGATCCTGTATAGTATTGTAAAAGGAGCAGTGAAGAAGAGCATGATCTATAATTTCCACTTTTCCAGAATCACAGCGACAAAGCCTGGTAGGTTGATGTTTTAGGACTTGAGCAAGATTAATTATTTATGTTGTTTTTTTTAAAAAAAAGAGTTTTATCTCAAAGCTAACAAATTTAGAGGAAGGTGTATTAAGGGGGCAAACCTTAGTCCATCATTTCTGTTGCTGCACTCAATGATGCTGTGTTTACCTGTGGTTCATAGGTAGTTTTTGACTTGCACCCATTCATTTAGCGACCATTCAAAGTTACAATGGCATTGAAAAAAAGAGACTTATGACTGGTCCTCCTACTTACAACCATGGCAGTATCCATATGATCTTGTGATCAAAATTAGGGTGCTTGCAATTGGCATATGTTTAGGATGGTTATAGTATCCCACGGTCATGTGATCATCATTTGCTGGCTTCTGAAAGCAAAATCAAGGGAGAAGCCAGATTCACTTAACAACTGCAATGATTTGCTTAACATCCAAAAAAAGTAATACAATTTGGCATGACTCACTTAACTGTCTTGCTTGGCCATGGAAATTCTGGTCCCAATTGTGATTGAAAGTCAAGAACTACCTGTATTGAATAAATCATAACCAGCTTGGCATACTCACCAAAGAAAGGATCCAATCTGATCTAGTCACCAGAACCAGAGAGTTAGACTTCCAAGATTTTGGATTTGTGCTGGAGTCCATCATCCTCAGGAACCTTGTCTGATAGTGAACCCAACTTTTTCAAGAGGCAACTGGACTTTCTTGTTTTTCTTTGAAGATGTTTCACTTCTCATCCAAGAAGCTGAAGAGCTGAAGAAGCCTCTTTGGACGAAAAGCAAAACATCTTCAATGGAAAACAAGGAAGTCCAGTTGCCTCTTGAAAAAGCACTTTTGGGAAAACTGTAACCTGGATGATTGAGAATCTCCATAGACATAGAGAGAGAAGTTCCCTGAAGAGGGACTCCAACACAATTCCAAATCCTTGGAAGATGAAATCCCTGGTCTCAGTGACTGACTCAGATTGGATCCTGCAATATTATCTTGGGACATGTGTATCTGCCTTCATTCGTGACACCAAAGTAAGTCCAAACTGTTTTATAAATCATGACAGCTGGCTTCACACAATATAGTAACCCATACCAAGCAAGTTGATACTTCAACAAGTGTGCAAAACCCAACCACTAGCTGCCTGTATTATTCTCCTTTCCATCCATATATTACTTCTCTGTACAGAAAAAAAAACTAGAATTTGCTGGACAGATTTATCACAGTCAGAACAAAACTATCTTGAGTCCTGTGCAATAAATTAAAAATTGCTTTTAAACATAGGCTGCCTCTATCTTTCCTCTCACAAGGCTGCAAGCTAAACGTATTCCTTGGCTAGACAGGCAAAGGAGCATCATTAGCCTGTTCAAATTACCCAGCCTCTGATTTAGTTTCTAAATTAGACCCCTTATGCATCTTAAATGCAGACAGGGTGGAACCGATCCCACATGAAGCCAGTTTGACTTCCCAAGAATAAACCCCAAATACGCACTGAGTGTGTGTTTTCAGTGGCGTCTCCAGCACCTAGAACAAGTTTCCTGCATATCTGGCTTGGGGGCCACATTAAATCACAATGAACAAACCTGACCGAACCGTTTCTTCCTGCTGTTCTTTTTAAAACCTGCAGTTCTGCTTACAAGCTGCAAATAGACCAGAGGCAGCTTAAGGTCCATATTAATTATAGCCAATCTAAATACAAATTTACACCGAGCAGTAGCGGGAAGATTATGAGGGTTGGTTGTTTGATTGGTCAAAATAGATGTCAGTAGACAACAAAACCATCCTTCAACCCTTTGAAATCCAAAACTGATCTAAGAAAGATCAAGAAGTTAGAAAGGGCTTGAGAAGTCATAAGAAAAGTGAACTGGACTATGGGGTGCATGAAAAAGGGCTTTTTCACTGTCTCAAAATGCGGAGATGGTTGCTCACTGTCTTCCCTGGATCCTGGGAATATTCTTTATCATCTTAGATTACTTGACTCTTCTTTCCTGGGCTGAAACACTCACTAAAAAAAAAAAAATATTAACAAGCAGCCACTCATCTTTCCACGAATACTTCTTGAGGTGATGTGGGACCCAGAGGCATTGATTGAGAACAGAATAAACTTAAAGAACAGAACAGAATATAGGATAGGATAGGATAGGATAGGATAGGATAGGATAGGATAGGAT
>BLBF01000058.1:17423643-17565111 GCA_015471245.1 Laticauda colubrina
AGGATAGGATAGGATAGGATAGGATAGGATAGGATAGGATAGGATAGAATAGAATAGAATAGAATAGAATAGAATAGAATAGAATATATTGAACGAAGGGAAGGGAATAGAATAGAATCTCACACATAACTGGCCTGTCACAATGCATCTTCAGTGCTGCAGATTCTGAAAGGATAGATTTTCTAGCAACAGTTAACATGTGTGGAGTCTTCATGTCCATCCTTACCATGCTCTATGACCCCAGGGGACACAACATAACCCTGCTCACAATATGAACTACATAAAAATCCCACCATGGAGCAAGTTGATGCAGATTCGGAGCAGAAAGAGTAGGCTATGACAGGGGTTTCATTAGCTGCTTGTCTTAATCCTATGTTTACTGAAATACATATAGCTACTT
Source organism: Laticauda colubrina (assembly GCA_015471245.1). Taxonomy (NCBI): domain Eukaryota; kingdom Metazoa; phylum Chordata; class Lepidosauria; order Squamata; family Elapidae; genus Laticauda; species Laticauda colubrina. Next base: position 17,424,044 of record BLBF01000058.1, read on the forward strand.
TAATTTGGAGGACACCAAGAACAGGACAGATCCCTTTTCGTCAGTGTAATCTTATCAATCTTGGAGGAACAGAACTAAAATTCTTCAATAATCATTATTTCATATTAAGCAGCAGAGAGTAGGTGCAACCCTGCTCATTCATTTGTTGAGATCAGGGCCTTCCTCCGGGAGAAGGGTGACAATAGAACATATAACTAGTTGCATAAGGACTGTTTTCTCAGTTGTGATACCAAGAAAACCAAAAAAGGAGAAAACAGCCGAACACGTGGAAGAAGACATACTCTTTTGTGTATAAATAATCCCACACTCAGCAGGGTGTTGCCATGAAAGTCCAAACATTTAGAACGGGCAAATGGTAGGTTGAACTTTTACACAGTCAGGATATAGCATCTTATCAGTAAAGGAGCAGCCAAAAGAGGAAGATTTTAAAAAGTTAAGACAGCCAATTTGGTGCAATGGTTAAGTTATCAAACTAGAAACTGGGAGACTGTGAGTTCCAGCCCTACTTAACCCTAAGCAGGGGTGGGATTCACATTTTTAACAACTGGTTCTGTGAGCGTGGCTTAGGTGGTGGGCATGGCTTGGTGGTCATGTTATTGGCTGGGTGTAGCCAACTCAACATCACTCACATTGAGGCACGCATCTCCTCATCTGGCCTCTCATGACTGTGGGGATACTGCAACAGTCGTAAGTGTGAAAAATGGTCATAAGTCACTTTTTTCAATTCTATTGTAACTTTGAATGGTCCCTCCACACAAGCAAAGTACCAGCAAAGGAGGGGGGGAAAACTCCAGAGAAGTTCCTGAGACAGGAAGTCTAGTCCTGCCAAGAATGTAAGAAGGGTTAACGGAGAGGCAGTTTCTGTAAGCAACACCAGAATGTTTCCTTCCTGCCTTCCTTACAGGATTAGGCCAGTAATTTCTTCTAACAACCGTTTTTCTGAACTGCTTAGAATGTTAACAACCGGTTCTGGCGAATAGGTGCAAACTGGTAGAATCCCAGCCCAACCCAAACCCTAGTCCTAACCCTAACCTTAACCCTCCTTCCTTCCCCCCCTAGTATGTTCCTTGCTTACCTCTTCTTCTTCTTCTTCCACCAACCATTCCTAGCATCATTGCCTTCTAAAATGAATATGTACTAGACAATATCACTGTCATCATTTTAGTCTTTGTCTATTCACTGCAGGATGAAGGTCTCTTCTGCATGGTCCTGAGCTTCCTTTTGCCAATTGGGCCCACAATACTTGCTGATGTCATCGATCCACCTTGTTTTAGGTCCTTTTTGTGGGTGCTTTTTAATGAAATAGGATCCATTCTATGACTGCCTTGGTCCACCTGTCATCAGTTCTGCTTGCTATGTGACCAGCCCATTTCCATTTCAATTTTTTTGCTCTCTTGATGATATTGTATACAAGAAAACAACCAACTTCAGAGAGCAGCAAGGACCCCAATTCAACCCTGAGCTACAAATATTTTATCAGCATATTTAATTTTCAACTCTCAAAGAGATGATTTCCAAATCTACTGTAAGCTATGATTATTATGGTTCACAGAATTTTTGGGAGCATTTCTTGGTTCCCAGGAGTTTAGCACAGGGTCTTCAAACTTGACAGCTTTCAGACTTGTGGGCTTCAACTCCCAGTATTCCTCCTCCAGTCAGGTTAGCTCAGGAATCCTGGCAGCTGAAGTCCACAAGCCTTAAACTTGCCAAGTTTGAAGACCCTTGGTTTTGCACTTTAGTTGGCAAACACTGCACAGTATGTCATATGATGCTTAGAAAACGTAAGACTAAATTCTGAATTCCTATCTAAATGAACTTTAGGTTTAGAGTATATGTTTTTTACTCCTTTAAAATTTGAAAACTTTCTGTCTTTTTTTTTTTTACTTATTCTTTCCTTGTTTTATGTTATCTATATCATCAGGTCGGGGTTAATATTAAATATGCCTTGATAATTAAATAAATAAATTGACCAGTCGATAATTTTCTCTTCTCCAGTCCAGGAATATGGGCCTTTTTAATCACATTAAACCTATTTTAACATTTATATCAGAGCTTTCTTAAATTCCCTGCCTCAAACAGCAGGAAAAAGCACTCATTTTTAAGAACTGAGTTGCTGATACAGGTAGTTTTCCACTTACAGCCACAATTGAGCCCAAACATTCTGTTGTGAAGTGAATCTTGCTCTATTTTACAACTTTTCTTACCACATTTGTTAAGTGAATCACTGCAGTTGTTAAGATAGTAACCGTGTTGTTAAGTGAATTTGGCTTCCCCATTGACTTCGCTCGTCAGAAGGTTGCAAAAGGGGATCGCGTGACCTTGGGACACAGCAAAGATCATAAAGATGAACCAGTTCCCAAGCATCTGAATTTTGATCACATGATCGTGTAGATGCTGCAAAGGTCCTAACTATGAAAAACGGTCATAAGTCACATTTTTTTCAGCGCCGTTATAACTTTGAACATTGTCACTAAACAAGCTGTTGTAAGCCGAAAACTACAGAACCTGTATTCCAGGGGTATCAAACTCTATTTCATTGAAGGCCACATCAGGATTGTGTTTGACCCCAGGGGGGCGGTGTGGGCATGGCCAGGGTGGGCATGGCCAGCTCGACATCACTCATATTGCACTCTGCCAGCAAAACGTGCTCCTAAGCAACATTTTCACTGGCAGAGGTAATGAGGGCTGGTCCTTTGTTGTTTCCAGGGCAGCTCTGTGAGCCAGATCTAATACCCCATGGGCCAGATCCTGCCCATGGGCCTTGAGTTTGACTCCCCTGCTGCATTCAGTGCCCTGCATTTTATCTATTCAGTCTGTGAGGATGCAAACATAAATTTCAGAGGCTGCAAGATGCCCACTCCTGCTGCAAAATAGGTTTTAATATATGTCAAAACACTGCCATAGTTTATGCTATTACAGAAGAGGGAGCTATAAATAAAATTAGCCAGTTATTTTGGAACAAATATATTCCAGTTTCCCAACAGCAACAGACAGGGTTTTCTAAGGTCTCACTGTAACGGAACTGTTCTTCAGAACAATAGCCAAGATTTGTCCAATTTTCAACTGCTTTGCATTTATCCTGCACTCAAATTCCAAACCGTATCCTCAAAATAAAACATGTTTGAAGCTTTCAAAGACCCAGGCATTCCATGCAAAGGAAAATGCAAGGCACACCATGCACAATGCACACCAATCTCTGGGCATTCTTTAGACATTCCTCTGTGAGGACTAATCAAGAGTGAAAAAGCTGGAACAAGCCACAGGTATCTAAACATTTAAAGCTTAAGTTCTCTCTCACTACCACTTCTGAATGCTGGATGTCCTTTTCAACTTGTCATGTAGTTAATAAACATGACTATCCCCAACTTTCAAGTCATCCCACCAGTTTACAAATCCCCTGGGCTGATTTGCTGAAAATAAAATAAAATAAAATAACAAATCACCTGGGCCAATTTGTTGTTCATAAAAATAAAATCACAAATCTCCTCAGCTAATTTGCTGTAAATAAAACAAAACAGCGTCATTAAGCAGGAAAATGTCCAGCAATAGGAATCCACTTTGGATTTTGAGAACAATGGCACATTTCCCAAAAACAGAATAGAAATATCCTGTCTGGTAGAAAAGCAAAAGAACAGGATAACAGAACAGAGTTGGAAGGGACCTTAGAGGTCTTCTAGTTTAACCCCCTGCTCAAGCAGGACACCCTATTCAATTGGCCATGTTACATGTTAGGAAATGTCTGTCATGTTGTAATGGGCCATTCGAAAGAAAATGTGTATGTATTGTTATTTCCTTTCCAATAGCTCAAAAAAATCCTGCAACATCTCAGACATTGGAAGACCCAGTTCTGTGTGCTTGCTTTGGAAAAAAAAAAAAAAGAGAGAATTCATATGGCTTATAAAGTTTAAGTTATTTTGCTTGAAGTCAAAAGCGCTCTGTTGGTATCTTGCTTAAACAAAAATGACTATTATTTATTAACATTTCAGATGACAGGTTTCAGGATGACATTCTGCCTTAATTTTTTGGTTTTTTTTCTATATGTTATACTTACAATCAAGTTTTTGTTACTTTTTGTATTTCCTTTTTCCAAGTATTTGTGCCTTTGTTTTAATAAAAAGGGAAGATGGTGATATTTTGTAACAGATACCACCAATCTGAAACATGCAAGAAGCTGTCCACTGTATAGGGGGAAAAATATGCTCTACATTTCCATTCTTTATCATACTTTTTCTAAGTATTCACTAGAAGTATTTATAGAAAACACTCATCATCCCAAATAAATTTCATCACCTAAAATTAATTGACCATATGCAAGCCTCCAAAATAAAAAAAAAAACATATATGTTCAGATTTCATGATATTTTGCAATAACAGGGATTTTGTTCCTTTTCATTTACAATTCTCATACACTGGTTCAAAGTTGATATTAAAGTGTTGTTCCTAGATTCTTAACTTTTTTTCCTAATTTCCCTACTATTGTTTGTTCTTAAGTTTTTCTGCTTTTTAATTTTTGCTTATAGCCTGATTTTGCATTTTTTGTAATTAGTTGGAGGATTGTATTTTTGTACATTTACAAAAAAACTAGTAATAAAATGAAAAATGCAAATTCAACTAAAACATAAAGAAGAAAATAAAGATATTTCAAAACCTAACAGACTTAAAATGAATGAGTGAATTAAAATGAGGTTTTCCTAGATATCTAAAAAAGGGCTCCAAAAAATGCAGACAGGTTGATTATGGAAAAGTTCTGATGTCAATTTTTAATTTTCACAATATTATTAAAACCAAGTTTTCTGTACCAAATTTGGGTAACGTGATCAAGATGTAGGTAAATACAAAATTCAGAGGAAAAAACCCTGAAAAATGCTTTGCAATTCCAAATTAGTTTAACATTGTTACCATGCTAACTCCCCTACATTTAATTATTTCCCCACCCTTTTTCTGAAATATGCAAAAAAAAAAAAAAACCCTCCTAAAAGTGCTGTGGTAGAATCAACAAAATAGGACAAGTTACTCTGCTCCTGTACAAAAGATTTTTAAACTTTAGTCCCAGTGCCAGTTAAGCACATCTTTATCGAAACACATCTAAATTGCTTTGTTGCAGACCTAGAAAATATTCCAGGAACTTCAGCTGATGCAAGATAAAACAGCAAAAATAACAAATGGGACAGACATTTGAAATCCAGAGTTTCATTAAAATCATCTCAAACATTCTGAACTCTACTTGTTTTCCAGTTGTCCAGAACTCTTCATCAGGATAAGTTGGTCAACCCCGACTTGGATTCTGCATGAAGGGGGCAGGGAGATCAATTCCCACAATGCTTGGCAATGCTGGCTAGGATATTCAGGAAGCTGAAATCTAACCAGGCTGAAAAAGTCTGAGATGGGTGATACACAAAGCTCTAAATGTCTTCAAACTAGTATGGGAAGATATATGTAAACACTATTACCATTTCCCAATGTACACGTTCTTACTATTAAGTCCTGTTAAGTGACTTTCCTGAGTCACAATACCTTTTTTATAGGTCAGCTGAGGACTTGAATAATAGTTTCCTTAGTCCTAATCTAATAATAGAATAACAGGGTTGGAAAGGACCTTGGATGTCTTCTAATCCAAGTCCTTGCTTCCAGTGATGGAGCACCCACAACTGCTGAAGTCAAGCCCTTCCACTGATTAATTGTTCTGTCAGTAAATTTCTCCTTAGTTCTATGTTGCTTCACTCCTTGATTAGTTTCCATCCATTGCTTCTTGTCCTACCTTCAGGTGCTTTGGAGAATAGATTGATCCCTTCTTCTCTGTGGCAGCCCCTCAAATATTGGAACATTGCTATCATGTCACCCCTTCTCCTTCTTTTCACTTGACGAGACATACATAATTCCTGCAGCCATGCTTCATATGTTTTAGTCTCCAACTCCCTAATCATCTTTCTTGCTCTTCTCTGCACTCTTTCCTGAGTCACATACCTTTTTTATATTGTGGTCACCTAAACTGGATGCTGTATTCCAAGTGTGGCCTTACCAAGGCATTAATAAAATGGTACTAACACTTTTCGTGATCTTGAGTCTATCCCTCTGTTAATGCAGCCTAGGATTACATTGGCTTTTTGGGCAGCTGCAGCACACTGTAGGCTCATGTTTAAGTGGCTGTCCACTAGGATTCCCAAGACCCCTCATTGCTACTATTAAATAAATAGTTTAAACAGCCACTGCATTGCTTTATCTGCCTACTGGGAATACAGATTTGTTTCTGTAGATCAGCAGCTCAGGGAAACAGGTGGAGGCTTTTTTGGAGGGGGAGGAGAGACTTATTATTCTCAAATTTATTGTTAGACAAGTGAACCATGTCTTCAATTAATGGACACAAATTCAAACAGTATTTTTTCCCCTCAGATGGTGTTAAGAAAGGATTTTCTCACAACCAAAAGTTTTATTTTCAAATGCATCAGCTACTTCTTCGCACCAACATATTTCTCCCCCAACTACTGATCTGAATTTACTGAGAGGCATTTTGGAAAACAGCTGGCCTCTCCTACCCTTTCTGCAGTCTGATTTAGATTGGCATAAAAATATTTTAGGAACAGCCAGCCATGAGTGTGAGATGTAATCTGCCTTTTGGGGTAGCTCCCCAGTCGTTTCGAGACCAAAGCCAGCTGCACTGCAAACAATCCACTACATAAATGTTGTGTGCCTTGGTGGGCTAAAGCCAAAAGCCCACCCCCCCAAAAAAAAGTTGCTAACGGATATATTTTCTCCTGGATCTGCTGCACAGGTGTGGACCATCAGAGCACAACCACAATGCAGCATTTCGCCAAAAGGGCTGTGTTGTTCTTTCACTTCACTGAGTCCAGCTTCCAGCAAAGGCTTTGAAAGTATTGCAAGGAATATTTTGGAGAAGACGGGTAAAAAAAGATTCTTGTATGTGGAAAATGAAAACTTTAGGCCCCAGGTTTGTGTGTGTATGTGTGTGTGTGTGTTTATGCCCGTTTGTGTGGAGAGTGTAATGTATGTGTGTAGGGATTTTTTTTTTTTGCTTCCCTGCCCAGGAGCTGAAAACAAAACCAAACCACTACCGTTGTCTAAGCATTTTCAAACTGGGTTTTGAGCTGAAATCTCTTATGAAAAAAATGACCTTATGACAGCATCTGAAATGCAAGTTGAGCTGTGAGACTGTGGGAGATTTAACAGCACCCCCCCACAAACACTTCTGCTCTCCAATTCTACATCTCTAAAGTTCTCAGATTAAGGCAGTATAAACTTAGTTGTTTCTGTCCAGTGTGCACAAAGGCAGAAAAAAAAAAGAGAGAGATAAAATACAGTACAGAGATAAATCAGATACTGGAGCGAAGTTTATGTGAAATCGTTGAATGCCTGAAGTATCCTGCTTGTTCACAACAGTCTGTTCTTCTTCCAGGCAAGAGATCAGAAAAAGTTTTCTGGAGGCTGGAGTAAAGCAGATCATTCCCACCCCCCATGCTATTTAAGCTCCCTTTGCAAGTATCATCTGTGAATAAGAAAGAGTTGATCCAAATTCACTCATATAGAATCATACAGACAGCCACAGAATAAACCAAGGGGACAATTATATTTATGACACTTTTAGAAACCCAGAACAGCAATCTAAAGTGAAAACTATATGACCCAGAGGTTTCCATTTGTCACACTGAGTTTGGCAACTGAAGAGACAATACAGGTAGTCCTCAACTTACAACAGTTCATTTAGTGACCATTCAAAGTTACCATGGCACTGCAAAAAATGACTTGTAACCATTTTTCACATTTATGACTGCTACAGCAGTCTACGCCTCTGTTTATACAGCTAAGGATTGTATTAGCTTTTTTGGTTTCTGCCACACACTGCCAGCTCTTCTTTAAATGACTGCCTGGATAGGGTAGCAGTTAAAAGTATTGGGATTGGTCCCTAACAGACCCATTTTAGCTGACCTTCAGCCATGCAAATTCATCAGGTCTTTTTCAGCCCAGCTTACTTCATAGTTGTAAGGACAACAATGGGAAGACGTAGCAATGTTCAGATTATGTTTTGTATAACACTGGCAGGGAAATAAATACACAGACATGCCAAAAAGGGAAAGTAGCATAACTAGGGAGTAACTATTTTATTTATAGCATGCTGGACCACAAAATAATTATATTAGCTATATTTAATTTTTACTGAATGCGAATGTAAAGGAAACAAAATCACATGACCATGGCTTGTTGAAATGAGTCTAAGGAGAGTGCAGCACTACATGTCCTGCATACATTTCTACATAGCAGAAAAACCTGCAGCCTCCTTAATTGTTTTAAATTGCCTCACTTCATTTGTCTCCTCAGATGCTGGTCTTTTTCTGAATCCATTATTTTCTAAAACCCTCCAGCTCTCAATCTACAAAGTTACAGGCAGTCCCCAGCACAAAAGCTGCCAGCTGCTGATTCTGGGGAATTTGCAAGATGCAGGATAGAAAGACCGTTGTTGTTTTAGAAGACTACTGATAAATACCATTAGTAGCCAAGAAAAACAAGCCAAAGGATCATTGAACAAATCAATTCAGAGTTCTCACTCAAGGAACAAATGGTAAAGCTTAAACAATCATATCTTGGATAGATTATGCAAAGACTGACTCTCTGGAGATGGTTCTGATGCTGGAAAGTTGGAGAGAAAGAGAAGAAGAGGACAACCAGCAGGAGTGAGGAGAGATGGAGTCTAGGGAATGATCAAATAAAAGAGCCACTAAGCCCTCAGCTACATAAACAGGCAGAGAAAGGAACCTCCCTCAGAAAGGAACCTTCCTGACTTCCAACTCCTTTCCTCCTTTTTACAGCTTGATAATTGAATTGAATTGAACTGAATACTTTATTTGGCCAAGTATGATTAGACACACAAGGAATTTGCCTCTGGTGCATAAGCTCTCAGTGTATGTGGCAGATAACCAGGCTGAGCCTGAGGGAGGGGTCAAATACATCAGTGCCCACAAGAGATCCAAGTCCAGCCCACCTTGAATTTCTTATCTACCACCAAATTCGTTTGGCCATTATTAGTTCAGATTCTTGTAGAGACCTTAAGCTTGCAATAAATCTTTATATCAGTTTGAACTACCTGTGTCTTCTGACTTCCTGGCACTTGGTAATGTACTTGCAAAGCAACAGAGAGAATAATAATGCCAATAAAAGAAAGGAGTAAAGAAGGTAATAAAAATGATAAATAATAATAAGCTAAGTTTCTTGAAGAAACTTTCTTTCTCTGTCCATTATACAGCGATGGGCTATTCCTTTTCTTACCTGACAGTTCATGAGGCAGCTTCTCTTCCACCCTTTTCCCAAAATCATTCCCACTTACCATTACAAGAATTCAGCAGCAAGATGGTTGGACTTAGCTACAGTGGCAATGGGGCACCATTGCAAGACTTGAAGGATCGGACTGAAGATATATCATCGAGAAAACCTATCTATGAGGTTGCTAGGAGTCAATATTGACTTGATGGGACATAATCAGTCAGTTAATCGATCCGTTGTATAAGGAGTTGAATTTAATAGTCTGAAAGTATGCATTGCATGGATCAGCAGTGGCATGGCAGTGTTTGTTTTGTCAAATCTTTATAAACCTTCTCCACAGAATCTCAAAGGTGCTTTTTCAAAAGGCAACTGAAGTTTCTTTGTTTTTTTTTCCTTGAAAACATTTTGCTTCTCATTCAAGAAGCTTCTTTTCTCCTTCAAGCAAAAACAAAGAAAGTTCATTTGCCTCTTGAAAAAGCAGGTTTGGGGCAATCATGACCTGGATGACTGAGAATCTCTGTACACCTGTGGACAATGCAATTGATGGGGTATAGAAAGGTGCTTTTTTCAAAAGACAAATTGACTTTCTTGTTGTTTTTCTTTGAAAATAATCTGCTTCTTATCTAAGGAGGTCTGAAGTGGAGAAGCTTCTTGGATGAGGAACAAAGCATTTTCAAAGAAAAAACCAAGGAAGTCCAGTTGCCTTTTGAAAAAGCACCTTACAGTTTGGGGAAACTGGTATAATTGGATAAAGGAGAGAAACCAGCAAGGAAACAGGGAAAATATAAAGAGGTTATGATAGGAGTATTTACCAGATATAGGAAATAAGTATTGGAAAATTGTTTGATAAGAACACACCATCTGAGCAATTAAGGTTTTGCTTAGCTAAAACAAGCAAAGTTTTGCATAACTAAACATTATGGTTTTATGTTATTGGTTATGTATACAGGTGAAACTTGAAAAATTAGAATATCGTGCAAAAGTTCATTTATTTCAGTAATACAACTTAAAAGGTGAAACTAATATATGAGATAGACTCATGACATGCAAAGCAAGATAATTCAAACTGTGATTTGTCATAATTGAGATGATTATGGCTTACAGCTCATGAAAACCTCAAATCCACAAACTCAGAAAATTAGAATATTACATGCAATCAATAAAACAAGGATTGTACATAGAACAATATCAGATCTCTGAAAAGTATAAGCATGCAGATGTACTCAGTACTTGGTTTGGCCCCTTTTGCAACAATTACTGCCTCAATGCGGTGAGGCATGGAAGCCTGTGGCACTGCTGAGGTGTTATGGAAGACCAGGATGCTTCAATAGCGCCTTCAGCTCTTCTGCATTGTTCAGTCTCACATCTCTCATCCTTCTCTTGGCAATGACCCATCGATTCTCTATGGGGTTCAGGTCAGTTGAGTTAGCTGGCCAATCAAGCACAGTAATCCCACAGTCATTGAACCAGGTTTTGGTGCTTTTGGCAGTGTGGGCAAGTGCCAAGTCCTGCTGGAAAATGAGGTCAACATCCCCAAAAAGCTCGTCTGTGGAAGAAAGCATAGAGTGCTCCAAAATCTCCTGGTAGACGGCTGCATTGACCCTGGACATAATAAAACACAGAGGACCAACACCAGCAGATGACATGGCTCTTCAAATCAACACAGAGTGTGGAAACTTCACCCTGGACTTCAAGCATCTTGCAGTGTGTGCCTCTCCATTCTTCCTCCAGACCCTGGGTCCTTGGTTGCCAAATGAGATGCAAAAGTTTCTCTCATCAGAAAAGAGGACTTTGGACCACTGACCAGCAGACCAGTTCTGTTTCTCTTTAGCCCAGGTAAGACGCTTCTGACGTTGTTTGTTGTTCAGGAGCGGCTTGACAAGAGGAGTATGACATTTGAAGCCCATGTCCAGGATCCATCTGTGTGTGGTGGCTCTTGATGCACTGACTCCAGCCTCAGTCCACCCCTTGTGAAAGTCCCAAAAACTGTTGAATGTCCTTTTCCTGATAATCCTCACCAGGCTGCGGTCATCTCTGCTGCTTGTGCACCTTTTCCTTCCACACTTTCCCCTTCCACATAACTTTCCATTAATGTGCTTTGATACAGCACTTTGGGAACATCCAACTTCTTTTGCAATTGCCTTTTGAGGTTTTCCCTCCTTATGGAGGGTGTCAATGAGGGTTTTCTGCACAACTGTCAGGTCAGCAGTCTTTCCCATGATTGTGCTCCCTACCGAACCAGGCTGAGAGACCATTTAAAGGCTCAGGAACCCTCTGCAGGTGTTATGGCTTCATGAGCTGATTAGAGTGGGACACTTTGAGCCGAGAATATCGAACCTTTTCACAATATTCTAATTTTCTGAGATTGTGGATTTGGGGTTTTCAGGAGCTATAAGCCATAAGCATCTCAATTATGACACATCACAGCTTGAACTATCTTGCTTTGCATGTAATGAGTCTATGTCATATATAAGGTTCACCTTTGAAGTTGCATTACTGAAATAAATGAGCTTTTGCACGATATTCTAATTTTTTGAGTTTAACTTGTAGCTTTTTGGTTTCGTATTTTACGAAATGTTTTTTTTACCATGTATATATTTTTCAATTTTTAATAAAGTTTAGTTTTAAAAGTTAAAAAAAGAAAAAGTACCTTTGGGACAACTATGACCTAGATGACTGAGAATCTCTGTAGACTTTTCTCCAGAAATATTGTATATACATTTGAAAGATTTCAGCTTCTGTAATTGCTTGATCTGTCTATGCACCAGATTTTATTTTAAAACTATACAAAAATGGGATGTTTTTCTCAGTTTTGTCCAGTGTACATATTTGTTTTTGTAAATAACTTCCTCTAATGGAATTTTCCAGATATTTGCACACACATACTGAAAAACATGGAAAAATCAAACTGTAAGTGATTTCCAGTTCACAGCTTACTAAAGACCAATTAGGTTCACATTAAAATGCTAACTTAACAAATTTCTGCTTCACTGCTACTTATCAGTACAAATAAGTCAGCTCCTAACTTCAAAACAATGTACAAAAAAATTGCCAACTCCCCAAAACTTTGCAATATTTGGGGATATCTCTTCTACCTCTTCTATTTCTCAGAGTAGTTGAAATACTTCAGGCAGTTACAGATAAAAAATAATTGATGTGGATTTTCTAAAAACAGGGACCAAGACAAAGTCACGGTAGAAATAATTACCTAGAATAGACTGTTAAAAATATCAAATAACATTAATTAATCAAAACCAAGATGCCAGGCTGAAATGAAAGCAAATCTGCTCTCATTTCAATTCTGCCTTAATTTTCAGATATACAGTATGTTCATATTTTTTTAATTGTGTTTATCCTAAGATATCTATGTTTATTAGAAAGCAATTCATCCTAATGCATTGTGTACGTTATTTTGCTTAACATGTGCATTTAGGGGGTTATTTTCCCTGCTGCGCATTTAAACAGCTTTGCATCTTTTCTGAAAATGGGAGAATCGCAACACAATGTTTGGACAAGTGCATATTGTCATGCTTCACTTTGATTATTGTGGGAAGATGTCATTAAAATGTGAACTGAATACATTTCTCCTATGTCAAACTGTAAGTTCACAACAAGCCTGAACAACAAAGGAAGGGAATGGGACTCAAGGACCACCACATAGTCTCCCAATAAGGGAGGAGGAGGAGGATGTAACAGATTGAATAGATAATCAAAGTTGGAAGGGACCTTATAGGTCATCTAGTCCAACCCCTGCCCAAGCGGGAAACCCTAACACCATTTCTGACAGATGGCAGTCCAATCTCTTCTTGAAAGCCTCCAGTGATGACGCTCCCACAGCTTCCAAGGCAAGCTGTTTCATTGATTGATTTTTCTCATTGTCAGAAAGTTTCTCCTTATTTCCAGGTTAAATCTCTCCTTGTTCAGTTTCTATCCATTATTCCTTGTCTGACCTTCGGGTGCCTTGGAAAATAGCTTGATTCCCTCCTCTATGAGGTAGCCCCTCCAATATTGGAAGACTGCTATCATGTCTCCCCTGGTCCTTCTCTTCAGTAGACTAGCCAGGCCCAGTTCCTGCAACTGTTCGTCATATGTTTTAGCCTCCAGTCCCCTAATCATCTTGGTTGCTCTTGTCTGTACCTTTTCTAGAGTCTCAACATCTTTTTATAGTGTGGTGACCAAAATTGGATGCAATACCCGAGAAGGGGGGGGAGGGGAAGGGAGAGAGGGAAGGGGAAGGAAGGGGAGGGAGAAGGGAAGAGGAAGAGGAGGAAGGAGGAGGAGGAGGAGGAGGAAGAGGAGGAGGAGGAGGGACAATCATTTTTTTTCCAGTCCATTTTGGGGGAAGGAAAGCTGTATGAGAATTCCAGTCATCTGGAAGACAAACTGCTCCCTTTCCCTTCCCATTCCATCCACACCCCTGGTATGAAATCCTACTGCCAAAATTCAGCTATTTTGCGACCAAGAATTTGCAATGCTATCCAAGGTTTCGAAAGCACCATATATAGCCCACATGTCACTCAGTCCCCTCTGTTGGGCAGTTTTCCTCCATTAATAGATGATGAATTACGAACATTGTGGCACCATATATTTAAGTCCTTACGGACTCCTTTCTATCTTATGTGGATCTAAAGTGGTCAAGAAGACGAGTTGCCTGCTAGGACAGAGGTCAGCTTCACCTATTCCTAAGAAAGGGTATTCAAATGGGTTGACAATGTACCCTTTATCCATATAAACCCCCAGGAGGCTCTGAATGTTGGAAATGTTCCCGCTGGAAAGAAACCTACGTCACCGTCCAAACATTTCTGAGAGCCCTGATTTCAAATGACTGTCTCTAATCCTTACTAGATCTTGCTAATGCCAATTTAATTCCACTAAATGCCATCCAAAGAATAAGCACTTTCTGGAGGTCCCAGCTTGCTAACTAGGAAGAATTCTACATTAAAGTGGGCTAAATTGCCATTCATTGGGTCAAAGATTGCTTATCTAATCCCTTTGCAGAAGGGAAGGAAAAAGGAAATGGATCCTTTTGAAAAGGAAGACACTGTGCTCATAAAGCAACCAGATAACACGATGTTGTTGTGTGGGAAAAAGCAGTCTACACTGTGTGTTTTCCCTGTCTGTTCCTCTGCCAGTAAAGTCACATACAGCTGCACCATGAGCTCATCTGCATTCTGGCTAAGTTTTATCTCAAAGGTGGAGAAAAAAAATATTTGGCAAGCAAGATGATCCTATTTAAGCCTTGCTGGACCAACTTTTATTGTGTTAAAATAACATGCAGGCCAGAGTGGCTATTCCTTCAGTTGGAACACCTGTCATCCTTTTTGAAGGCAAGCTTCATCCTGGACATTCAGAGCTGGATGCTTCCCATATGAAATTTACAATAATCTAGACCTGATCCTGATCATATGCATACTTGAGAATTCAAAATTTCCATGAAGGATCCTTGGAAACCAACAGCACAATTATGCAAGTGTTTCACAAGTGTACTACAGACCCCTGCAATGACAAAAACAGCATACTCTGCAAATTCAGCTCACAGTTGGCATATTAAAGAAGGTGTTGCAGATGAGAGCTCAAAGGAGTCAGATGATCTCCAGTAAAATATAGAAACAACCATGGGGGAGGGACCACATTCAACAGGGATTCAGAAGCAGAGGATGTGGTCCAAACCAAATAGGAGGGCAGTTGGTTATGTGAGAGTCAACAATAATGATAAATTGAGAAGAGAGAGGAAGGTATGAGTGATGCTTCTCAACTATCAAGGGCATTCCATCCAAGGAACAGTTATGAAGAGAAAGGGGGCAGTAAATCCATCAGGGAAAAGCTTTTGATCAATGATGATTTACCATCATAGTGAAGAGATGGTCCAAGTTTGGGTCCTTACTCTCTCTAATTTAGGTTCGGAAAGCTCATATCTGAAAGGCTGAAGTTCCACTGTTAAGTCAATATTAGGCTGGATAAATCAAGAGTCTTGACTCAATAGAAAGAAATCTTCTTTAGTACTCCAGATTACCTAATCCATCATCCTGTCATTATCAGAAACTAGGGTTTCTTGATGATTTACAGTGTCTCCTTGATTATCAGCCTTGTTAGGTACACCAGACAAGACACACAGCCATATGAGCTAATTCTACTTTATTATAAATCTGCATTCAGTATCTTCTTACAAGTCTGAAAATACAATTCTCCCATAGTCTCCTTTACAGCCAGAGAAACTAGGGAGGGTCTCTTCCAGAGATGGGATTCAGCAGGTTCTGACCAGTTCTGGAGAACCAGGAGCAGAAATTTTGAGTTCAGAGAACCGGCAAATCCCGTCTCTGACTGGAGATTTTACAGTATCTTTCCCCTGCCACGCCCACCAAGCCACGTCCACAGAACCGGTAGTAAAGAATTTGGAACCCAAACACTGGTCTCTTTTGAGTATCTTTCCTAGTTGTGGACTACACAATCTCTTACCTGACTGTTCCCCAGGCAGCATCTTTGTCTCATCTCCCAAGATACACCATTACATTAATAAACCAAAATAAATGGGTCTTTTTTTTAATAGACAGGAACTTAATATAGCAGAATTCTCATCCTTTTTTCTCTTGTTTTTTTTTTAAGAGGATGGGGACTTTTTATCTTTCATAGAGCAAGTGAACTTTTTGGAGGCTTAATATACATATACATATACATATACATATACATATACATATACATATACATATACATATACATATACATATACATATACATATACATATTTCGGTGGAAAATCATGCAGCAAATCATCAGTGGATGGTTACTTGGTGGCGCAGTGGTTAGAATGCAGTATTGCAACTTCTGCTGACAGCCAGCTGCCTGCAATTTAGCAGATCGAATCCCACCAGGCTAAAGGTCGACTCAGCCTTCCATCCTTCTTAGGTGGGTAAAATGAGGACTCAAAATTGTTGGGGGCAATAGGCTGACTCTGTAAACTGCTTAGGGAGGACTGTGAAACTCTGTGAAGTGGTATGCAAGTCTAAGTGCTACTGCTATTACTATTTTGTCACTGAAGTTTGGAAACGTGATTCTGAGATATTCTAAAGGTTCACATGAGCCTTCTAGGTTGACCACTGCTGCAACAGATTATAAGGCAGGATAAAGTCTTATAAGCCCTGTTTGGAAGGGATTGTGTTCCTCAGCCAGAACCAATATCACTGATGATCTTGATAACATTGGTCTGTCTAGAAAGAGAGCTTCAGGCACAAATTTCTCCCAGAAGATGAGAAGTGGTATCTGTACATCAGGACCTTTTTTCTCCATGCTACAGCATGTAGTAGCCAAACTACCATTTTGGTTGGAGTATTTCACAACAGCATCATGTCCTTTCCTATAATTTGAAAGACATTCCAATACAGGTAGTCCTCAACTTATAAGTATTTGTTCAAGGACCATTCAAAGTTACAAAGGCACTGAAAAAGGAGACTTTGGTCATTTTTCACACTTACGACCGTTGCAGCATCCCCATAGTCATATGATCAAAATCCAGATGCTTTGCAACTAGTCCATATTTGTGACGGTTACGGTGTCCTAGAATTGTGTGATGAGGTTTGGTGACCTTCTGACAAGCAAAGTCAATGGGGAATCCAGATTCATCTAATAAATGTGTCATTAACTTAAGAACCGCACTGATTCACTTAATAACTGTGATGAGAAAAATCATAAAATGGAGCAAAATTACTTAACTAATGTCTTGCTTAGCAACAGAAATTTTGATCGTAAAATGAGGACTACCTGTAGTTCCTTGTCTTAGATTGACCCACACATTAACAAATCCTCTTTACAAAATCCAGAAAAGACTCTTTCCTAATTTCAGATGGTTATTTCTGACCTTTAGAACTATAGTACAAGTATTCTTGGAGATCATCTCATCCAACCTCCTGCTCTGGAACTAGGTTGCAATTAAACTCCTGTCTCCTTTGAGGCAATCTTGACTTGTTTGGAACCTAGTTTACAGTCCAGGATTTTTCTGAATGTCTGTCTTCCAAGTCACCTGCATAACCTCTCACCATAATATGTCACCATAATCATCAACATCACCATAATCATCAATATAACTGCATAACATCACCTGCATAACTTCTCAATCCAGATAAAAATGTAATCATGGGTCTCTCCTCTCCTAGAAGAACACTCTAGCTTCTATACTCCTAACATAACAGATCCATTTCTTCTCAAGACAATAAAATGACTCATCTTCTCCAAAATATGTCAGCAAACCTAACACCTGGTCCTTGCCTCCATGAAATAATCATGGCCTCCTTCACAAAATGTTCCATTTCAGATATTTCTGAAATAGGGGAGTCAGCAGATTCCCCCAAAGGGATACAGAAAACAAGGAGTAACTAACACATGGTTCCAATACATAATTAACTGGATGCAGGAATTCCAAGTTGCTAGATAAAATTAAGCTTGAGGAAAAAAAACAGCGCTTGTAAACCAGATGGAAATTAAGATTTATAAATGTGTGTCATGACAAACACAATTAGGCAGACCACATAACTGGCAAAAAAAGATAATAGTCTGAACACTATGTTCAGTTCCAGGCAGGTGCTTCTAAACCAAAGCATTAGTCATATGGCCTCCACAAGAGGCAAGTGTGGTTTTCACCAATTTGTGGGTTTGGAACATCAAAGAGGAACACACTCCAATTGTATTCCTTGTCCAACAGATAAAGATGGCTGGACTGAGAATGTGAAGGCTGTTGGAGATCAGCTCCTCACCACAAAATAAAAAAGATGTTGAGACTCTAGAAAAGGTGCAGAGAAGAGCACCCAAGATGATGAGGGGACTGGAGGCTAAAACATACAATGAATGGTTGCAGGAACCAGGCATGGCTAGCCGAGTGTAGAAGGACCAGGGAAGACATGATAGCAGTCTTCCAATATTTCAGGGGCTGCCATAGAGAGAGGAAGGGGTTAAGTTATTCTCCAAGGCACCTGTTGGCCAGACAAGGAATAATGGATGGAAACTGAACAAGGAGAGATTCAACCTGGAAATAAGGAGAAAGTTTCTGACAATGAAAACAATGAACCAATGGAACAGAATTTGCCTTCGGAACTGGAGGCTTTCAAGAAGAGACTGGCCTGCCATCTGTCAGGAATGGTATAGGGTCTCCTGCTTGGGTGGGAGGTTGGACTAGATGACCTACAAAGTCCCTTCCAACTATGTTAATCTGTATATATCTGTATATAATAAAGCAGCTCTGGACCTTTCCATTTTTGTAAGCTGGATTGAAGGAAAAAATATGGATAGAAAATCTTCACAAAGGGGTTACCTGGTTTCAAAATTATTTCTCTGACTAGTTTGCTAATTACAGGACATGGAATGAAGATCTTGAGTGAGAAGGCAGCTTTTGATGTTAACTTTAGGGAAAACCTGGTAGGAATAACCAACAATGAAACTTTCTTTGTTGGATGCCTTGAAGCTGAAGATACTTTAATTAAGATTTCTGACTTGAGAAAGATTATATATTTATTTATCATCAGAGATCAAATGCAAATGTCTAAAGGGCTGTGAAAGAGAGCTCATACCATCCAACACATTATCTTGAATCATTTGTTGGTTTCTGCAGCACCTAACTGACATTAGAACTGAGTTGCTCCAATGGGATTTCTCAAAATCGCTGCAATTAAAATAAAGAACATGACACAAAGGTGACAAAGTCCAAAGCAAGCAATTCCCAAACTTGACTTTTCATGAATGAAAGCAAATACATACGTGGGCCAGGATAATCTTGCAGGATCCAGTCTGGGTCCACCAGGACTAGAGCTTTAGTCTTCTGAGCTTTTGGAGTTGTGCTGGAGCCCATCTTCAGGGAACTTCTCCCAAAAGGAATGTGTACATCCTGCACGAGTCTGAAAAGTCAGGACCTCTGGTCTCGGTGACTGACCCAGACTGGATCCTGCAGTCTTCTCTCCAGCCATCTAAAAATCAAGGGCAAGATGATGGAATGCTCTCCCCTTTATTCTAAGTGTGTTCTTGGAAAGATCAAATATCTTCGCCCAGAATAAATACGCAGGGTAGCAAAATACCTTTTGAAGGCTTGGTGCTTGGGGTATCTATCTCAGTTTATTAAACAAAAATGAGCCTCATGCTCTACATGGCACCATTGCTTACTTTCTTTCTTCTTGGTATACCATGGTATATGATTTTTATAGATAAACCGAGCACAAATCAAGAACAAAAGGCAATGTATGAAGTAGTGTTTGGACATGGGGGAATTAAGGATGGCTTGTAAAGATTTGAAGATATGAAGAGGTATAATGAATGCTGTTGGTGGAAAGTAGGTTTAACTATTTCATATTATGTCCTTTATGGCTTTGATTTCTTCAGTTTTCCATTTTTGGCTACCTTCTTCTGCTTTGCAAACTGCTGCTGAGCCTTAAAAGAAATAGCATTATGGTGTAATGGGATCATTGGTCAACACAACCTCAAGCAACCAGAATGTAAATCAACTCCAAGCCAGAACTTTAGATCTTAGGGTTTTTTTTCTGGATCTTAGAATGAGAGCTTCTTGCTACAGGTGGAACAGGAAAGTATGGTTCACTAAGTCAGAAAATTTTCAGTTGTCTATGGAGATTATCAGTCACCCAGGTCATAATTCTCCCAAAGGTGCTTTTTAAGAGGCAACTGGACTTTCTTTAAATACGTTTCACTTCTCATCCAAGAAGCTTCTTCAGTTCTAACTAAATGGCAAGGAATGGAAGAAATTATATTCTCTGTAGTCATCTGGTCATTAGCATTCCTTCTGAGATTCATTGAAGACACTTGGGATCTCCTGAATAATGCAAATGGGTGAGGAGAGAAATGGGAAGGTTCCATATCCATTAGCCCAAAGGGCACAGATAAACCTCCATGTGGCCTCAACAACTCTCAAAAAGAGTGCTAACGGACCAGATGACTGCAAGGAATATAAATCCTTCCATTCTCCACCAATCACTCAGAACTGAGGATGCTCCTTGGATAAGAAGCAAAATTTCTTAAAGGAAAAACAAAGGAAGTCCCGTTGCCTCTTGAAAAAGCACCTTAGGAACTTTCAGTTGCCTTGGATGAAGGAAGTGGCCTAAAGAAGGGGGCTGAGGGACGATCTTGGTGTATCAGCTTAATAAGCCAACATTTCTGACCAAACTGGACTCCTGACATATTAAGATGCTTAAAAAGTTTTAAAGGTGTTTTCGAAAGTAGTCCTGGAACTCTCTCCTACCCATTTATTTTCCTTGTCTCATAGTGCATTCTTTTTTTTTTAGAATGTAACCTAGCAAAAACAAGCTAGGATGAATAACATACAGTCTTTTTCTTTTCACTTTGATAGGAGCTGTGTACATGTATTTAATAAATAATGTTTGCAAAGTGATTTTTTTAGGCTCTGTCCACCCTGCCAGGTTTTTTTTTTTAATGTTCCAGAAAAATACAGGAAACAGAGTTAGCCGCTGGCACTTAACTTGATCTTTTTTGGCAGGAAATTCTGGATAGGGTTACACGGCACTACTATTTCTTTCCTCCTGTAAACAACATTTGGGGGGGGGCAAAGAGGGGAACAAACCTCCTCCATCTTTTGTGCTGCTTTCTTGTGTACATAAGTGTCTAACCCAATCTGCTGACCTTCAGGTTAGAACTGCAATTCCCACTTGTAAATCCGAAGGTTAAGAATTTGGGAATTGAAGTCTCAGGCACTTTTAATAGAATAACAAAGTTGGAAGGAAGGGACCTTGGAGGTCTTCTAGATGAACCCCTTTCTCAGGCAAGAAATCCTGTATCATTTCAGTCCAACGTTTTCTTAAAAAATCTCTTAAAAACCTCCAGTATCAGAGCACCCACAAGTTCTGGAGGCAAGTTGTTCCACTTATTAATTGTTCTAATTGTCAAGAAATTCCACCTTAGTTCTCAGTTGGTTCTCATCTTAATTAGTTTCCATCCAGTGATACTTGTCCTGCCTTTAGTGCTTTGGAGAGTAAATTGACCCTCTCTTCATTGTGGCAGCCCCTTGGATATTGGAACACTGCTATCATGTCACCCCTAGTCCTTCTTTTCATTAAAGTAGACATACCTAATTCCTGGAACCATATTTATGTAACTTCATATTTATGTAACTTCACTTTTGAGAAAGATCAGATTGGAGAAGGTATTCTTCATTCTTCTCTCTTTCTTTTCTTCCGTTAGAGATGCAGGCAACTAACCAATTCACTATCCTTATGCTGATAGAAAAGAGAGCAAGTGGATCTCTTTCAAACTCTCTCACTTCGACATAATGTGGAACATTTGCACCATAGATGATACACTAAACACCAGAGATCCACTGGTGACAGGCTGTTGACCAGTGTTTCTCAACCTTGACAAGTCCTTATGCGAACTTCTTCAAGCTTGCTGGCTAGGGAATTCCTGGAGTTGAAAGGAGTTGAAGTCCATACATCTTTAAGTTGCCAAAACTGAGAAACATTGCTATATAGACAATAAGGGAGGGGACCATGAGAAGAATAGACAAGAATTGACAGATAAGCAAAGAGGGCTGAAACATTCTTTAAAGTTGGGAAACAAGATCCTTGGAATAAAGAAAGAGGAGATGGGAAATACAAGATTCTATTATTTACAGCCTATCTCAATCTAGACATGGTTGGAAAAAAATGACAAAAAAGTATATAGACTTGAAACCAGAGATATTTTTATTGGGAATTTTACCTGAAATATACAGCAAGGAATTGAAATATTTGATTTTAATGTATTAACAGCGGCTAGGATTGTATTTGCTAAAAACTGGAAAAATGAGAAAATACTATCACAGGAGGAAGTTATTAAGAAAATAATGGAACGTGCTGAAATGAGTAGATTGACATTTGAAATTAGAGAACAAGAAGATAAACAATTTATAAGATTTGGGACTTATTTTATCAATGGTTAGACAATAAAATATGGGAAAGAAATATGTAGATTTTTAAGATATAAAGAATATATAAAGATGTATTTATTATCTTTATCATAATCATAATATAAATATGGGATAGATTTGGGATGATAATATGAATTGTCATAAAATAAATCAGTTAAAATATGGAGTATCTTGCATAACATGAATAAATAATAACATAGTCAAATGATTAATAATGATATCAATGTATTTAAGAATATTTGATAGATAATATGAGAACATATACAAGTAATTGTCAGTGATGACTATGAAGTGGATGCACAAAACAATTTGTAAACCAACCGACACGCTGTATGTACATAAGTGGAAGATGGCTTGATGTTTTTGTGTTGTGTTTGTCTATGTTTGTCTAAAAATAATAATAAAACTTTTTCAAAACAACAACAACAAAGTCTTCCTGTGGAGCTGGTTGTCTGGTTTGGTTTATCTCATGGGCTGACACATGCCCACTTTGCTTCTTTGAACACCTTGAGATGCAAAAATGGAACTGTTGTGAAGATAGTTGGATGGGAGAAGGGATGAAACAGCTATTCAGAAGACATGCAAAATCGTAAGCATCATGCCTGACTTGATTAAAATGAACAAGATGGGTGGGGTCATGTTGCCTTGAAATCAGAGGTTGCAAATTTTGGAGCAGTCAAGGGTTACACTAGCCAGAATGGTAGGATGAAACCAACAATGTGCCATTTATGGGTGGGACGAGAATTTTGGAGCTCTTTTTTGCAGGAAAATGAATACAGTCTTGATTTATGGATTTTCCAGTTGTTTCTGCCGATTTCCTGACATGAAAGGGCAGGAAATCTTCCTATGCATTTATTCTGTGGGATGAATGGAGATGCAAAGGCATCTCTCAACACACACACACATATATTTACACACACATTTGGGGAGATAACCTGTGAGTGCAGATTGTTAAACCCAAATTCTAATGGCAAGGCTATCAGAGATGCAAGAATGGGGCCCACAAGAATACATGAACAAACATTTAAAAAAAGAATGTATCTTCCATATGATGCTGCTCACTCTCCTGGGGTTCTAAAAAAACTCCTAAAGCCTAGTTTTAGTCCAGGGCTAGAGTAATTCTCCCTTCCCTGTGTTTAGTGGAGATTGTTCCACTATATTTATACATAAGGTATGACAGCAGTCTTCTAATATTTGAGGGCTGTCACAAAGGAAAGTGGACCAACCTATTCTCTAAAGCACCTGAGGGCAGGACAAGAAGTAATGGATGGAAACCTTTCAAGGAGAAATTCAACTTTGAATTATGGAGAAATTTCCTGACAGTGAGAGCCATTAACCAATCCTTGCCTCCAGAAGTTGTGGGTTGTGGGTCACTGGAGGTTTTCAGGAAGAAACAACTATTGGAATAGTACAGGGTCCCCAGCTCGAACAGGGTCTAGAAGACATCAAAGGTTCCTTCCAACTGTTATTCTGTTATATTTTAATGGCTCTTTTTAGCCCAGACTGTTTCTTTTGTCTGTTTTAATGTGTATTTTATTTAGTAAACCACTATATTTTTGAGTGTCTTATAATGCAATAAATTCAATGAAATCATGATTGTCATCATTTATTTCAGATGGGATCACCAACCCTCTTCAACTGGTTTCAGCACACAAAAAAGCCCTTTCAACAAGACAGAACTCCTTCTCCTGGTATCTGAACTTTCTGGTTCGTTAGTCATTACCCGCTGCAAAAGATGAACCACACTAAAAAAAATACACTGAATAAATATTTGAGCTAAGGTATGCATGGATGTGAAAACAACCAGGAAGTGATTTTTAATCCCGTTAGAACCTGTGTCACACCTTTCTAGGAATGTGATGATACAACCTGCCAAGCTACCAAATTGGGTTGTTTCTTTGCCAACCACCGTGCCCTCTTTTATCTGCAAAATGCCAGTTCTTTTCACTCTGCAGAGTCAATTCCCTCCTGAGCATGTCCATTCTGCTTTCCTTGGATTAAGCAAAGAGAAACATCCAAAAATGTTGATCCTATCAATCTGCTTGCTCCTCACCCTTGCCTTGGGATCCTCTCCAAAGTCCGAAAAAGAGGCCAACAGCTGCTTCCTTGAATAGACCCACCCACAAGAATCCCATCAGGCTGAACAGACAGGGAGTGGACCATGCTCCCTTCTCTCTCAAAGGGAAAAGGAGAGCAAAAGTGAGGAACTTCATCTTCATCAGAAATCTCTCTGGAGACTATGCTCAAATCCATCTCCATCACAGCCGGACCATGTTCCTTGCAATTTTGGGTCATCTTAACCTTCACAAAACTTCTCTTCTCCCAGAGACATTCATGAAATTATTTTACATCCTGCAAACTCCATCAGATTTGTGTAGTTTTAATGATGTTATCATGCTTTGCTAACAATGTGTGTATTTCCCCAAACTGTCACTCTTTTCAACAGCAAACAGAGGATGCGAACATAACTGAATACAAAATCCCTAAAGAAAGGGGGGAGGAAATGATCATATAAACCCTCTCTTGGGGATTTGGAAATGTAAAACAAGGCTAAAACAAGGCTAAAAATTTTTTTTGACTGTCAAGACCTAGATTTATTCAGCAGTGGCTTATTTTGTGAGTAAGGAATGGACTAGAAAACAGCAGTGCTGAAATTCAGCTAAAGAAATGCTGTCCCAAAGACTGGATACCACTGCTAAATAAATGTATTTAATTACATA
This sequence comes from Laticauda colubrina, assembly GCA_015471245.1. Taxonomy (NCBI): domain Eukaryota; kingdom Metazoa; phylum Chordata; class Lepidosauria; order Squamata; family Elapidae; genus Laticauda; species Laticauda colubrina. Next base: position 17,448,941 of record BLBF01000058.1, read on the forward strand.
AAACCAGTCAGCCTTGGGGGGGGGGGGGAATCAGCCCATAAAATTGCTTTCCAGACATTGAGATGTTGAGTGCCAGTTGGACAGGCAAGTGATATGCCCTTTTTTATTTATTTCAAATGTTTGAATGTACTTGGACAAGGCAGCTGACTTGAAGTTTCAACAAGTATTAAATCTTTAATATAATATTTTCCTGCAGTTTGAACTGTTTCACACATATTTTCTTGCCAGGCATTAGATTTCACCTCTTCTTCCTTTTATTCCAATATCCTTCCTTGTTTGGTCTCCCAAGATACCAAATGACAAATACTTCTTAAAAGAAGCAAAATTTAACCTAGGCTTGATTCACGAGCAGGAGGAATGTTTGCTTATTCAAGGGCCATGACCAATTGTCGTTCCTGTTGCTGGTTTGCCTTTTATGGTTAACAGCCTGGACTTGGAGAGTCTAACCTGACATTGTTACAGTTTAAAATTTGTTCAGAGGGTGAGTTATACATCATTTTTTGCACCATGTTTTCTCAGCCTTCTGAAACTGAAAGCTGGTAGATTCTAAGAAACTAAACATTGCCAGTCTGCCAAGTTCACTATAGGTAATCCTCAATGTATGACCACAATACAGCCCAAAACTTCTGCTGCGAAGCAAGATAGTTGTAAAATGAATTTTTCCCTATTTTACAACCTTTCTTGCCACAGTTCTTAAGCGAATCACTGAAGTTGTTACATTAATAACACGGTTGTTAAGTGAAGTCTGAATTTTGATCACATGACCATGGACATGCTGAACAGTCGCAAGTGTAAAAAATGGTCACAAGTCACTTTTTTTCAGGGCTGTTGTAACTTTAAACGGTCACTAAATGAACTGTTGTAAGTTGAATACTGTTTGTACAGTTTCTCTTTTTGTAGTCAACTGCACAACTAATGCTAAGACCCTTTTCTTAAAAAAAGAAGATCCTGTTTTTTAAAAAATATTCTTCTGAAAATTTAAATGACATAAATACCTACTCCAGTGTTGTTAAGAGATCACTTTGAACAGATACCCCAAACCAAATGCTTAACCACAGAGATCCCCTCAGTTTACACACACAGAGAAAAATTGCCTAGAAGCAAATTTGAAGTGAACTGGGAAAACAATACTTTTATCTTGGAAAACTTTGAAATGAAGAAAGTCTTTCTTCCTCATTGTCTTTTTTTAAGTATTTTTCTCTCACTTTTACACATAGGAAGATGATGTGATTTCTTACAGACTTTAAATCAGAGTGGTCCAGATTATAAATAAATTGTTAATAGTAAATCTCATGTCCCAAATGTAACAATTTTTAATGCAACTTTTGCATCTTCCATTAGAACAATCAAATAGCAGATTATACCAGACAAGCACTGTGCTAAGTCAGGACATAATTTATTTGAAGCCGGATTTGAGTATGGTATGAACCTTGCCACTATGGCTTGCAAGCCATAATCTATGGGTGTTGAGCTAGTGCATCTAATTATGGTTTGTTGAACAAATCATGACTCAGGTAATTCTTCACTTAGAACCATTTGTTTACTGACCGTTTAAAGTTGCATCAGCACCAAAAAAAAGTGACTTATGACCTTGCAGTTATAACGTTACAGTCAAATTCAGGCGCTTGTATTGATGAGGATTGCAGCATCCCGTGGTGATGTGATGTCCATTACTTTCTCAGATGGCTTCCAACAAGTTCATAGGGGGAAGCCAAATTCATTTAATGACCACATGATTCATTTAACAATCATAGGGATTCACTTAACTGTGGGGGAAAAGGTAATAAAATCAGACATGACTCAATTAACAACTGCCTTCTTTAGCAATGGGAATTCTGATCCCAGCTGTGGTCATAAGTTGAGAACTACCTGCACTTGTAATGATTGTAACTATGATCACTCTGTTGTCTCTGCACTAGACACAAATTCCTTGTCTGTCTAATCACATTTGGTCAATAAACAAATTATATTCTTTATAAAGGTTCTATTCCTATTTCTCTTTCTATTCTTTTCTCGTCTATTCTGTTCAGTTGGGTTTGGTTTGGTTCTATTCCTACTTCTATTTCTCATTCTATTCCTGTTCTATTCTTTCTTATTCCTATTCCTGTTCTGTTCTAGTTCCAGTTCCAGTTCCACTTCTATTCTTATTTTATTCTTTCCTATTCCTATTCCATTCCATTCTATTCATGTATGAACTTGGCTAATACAAAGTCAGCCCTCCTCTTACTTTGAAGGAATCTCTCTGGATCAAACAGTTTCACTGGGAGAGAGATTACCGGAGGCAGAATAATAGACTTTGTTATTCAGAGCAAATTGTCTGTATTTTCTATTTCTTCGACAGAGCATCCATTTTTTAAAAAGAACTTACCGTACAAGTTAAAGCTTGCCTTCTCTGCTCCTCGCACCGTTTCACTGTGTGACAAAGTTATCTGTCTATATTTAGCTAAATGCCTCACAATTCACATACTTTAAGTTCAGTTGGAAGGAGAGTTAAAAAGGGTTTCCTCAAAAGACAGGACAACCAAGACTTAAGAGCACTATTAAAAAAAATTAAATATAGAGCTTTCCTGCATTCATCCAAAACAAAAAACAAAAACCGTGAGCCAGTCCTGGATTTGAAAGCAATTCGTAGAGAACATATCTATATAGAAGATGATCTGAACAGAACCCTACCCTACAGAACTCTAGACCCTACTGTTCTAGACCGAACCACCCATGAACACCTTCTACCACACAAAATATGTAGATAATTAAAGTGAGGTGGACCTCAAAACCTTCCATGAAGTTAGAAGGCCTGGTTACCAAGTACTTCAGAGAGCAAGCCCACACTTGCCTCTCCATTTACATTCCTTCACCAGTGGAATTTCAACCTGAAATTTGTCCCTCCCAATCCTCTCCCACCTTCCCCACTTGAAAATGATCTCACCACCCAGGCATGAAAAAGAGAAAAATGGCTTGGTTTGTGGAATCTCTTTTATGAAACCTGGAAGACTTTTTGGAAGGACTGAAGAGGCAAGTTTATCAGCAAGAACCCGGGTCAGGCTATCTTAGTCAGCGCTATGCTTGTCCCAAATTACACCAGTGGGATTTTTAGCACAGGAATTCTTTGAGATTCAACCTTACACCTTTGGCACATAAGGAGCTATGATTTCCCTGCAGTTTTAGGAACATTTGGAATAACTCTGAGTTAGCCTGAATCATCCTGAATCACTTGAGACTTTCAAGAAGAGGCTGGACTGCCATTTTGTCAGAAATGGTGTAGGGTATCCTGCTTGGGCAGGGAGTTGGACTAGATGACCTACAAGGTCCCTTCCAACTCTATTAATCTGTTAAAATCCTTACCCAGATATTGATCCTTTAGGGCTACAGTCTACATTAACAGAATAAGAGAGTTGGAAGGGACCTTGGAGGTCTTCTAATCCAAACCCCTGCTCAAGCAGGAAACCCTATATAATTTCAGAGAAATGTCTGTCCAATCTCTTCTTTAAAAACCCCAGTGTTGGAGCATTCACAGCTTCTGGAGGCCAGCAGTTTCACTGATCAATTGTTCCAACTGTCAGGAAATTTGTTCAAGTTGCTTTCTCTTTAGAACCAGGCTGCCATTCCTGACATGTAAGACATCATCTTACATCGTCATTTTGGTGCCCAAAATGCAGCTAAAACCTAAAGAAAAATTAAATGTGATTTAATGAAATGCAATTCATTCTGTCACTTTCCTTTATCTTATTATTATACTTGCATCCTATTGTTTCTGTAGGAGATCAAAAAGACTCATGTGTTATCCTCTTCACAGCTGCCCTGTGAGATGCTGGGGGTGTGGAAAAAAGATGGATCCAAAATGTCCCAGTTCTGTGGTCCAGAGTCCAGGAAGTCATTTCTGACCGTAACTACTGAAATCTGAAGATAATATTTTCTGCCATTTGAGATGGAAAATAAATGAAAATATAGGTTCCTAAATAGATATACTGGAGATAAAATACCAGGTCTTCCAGTTAAGGCAGCAGCCTAGAAATCAGGAAACCATAAGTTCTATTCCCTCCTTGGCTCCAAAAACCCAGAAGGCTATGCAGATCATCCCAAAAGTGCTTCAAAGGGCAACTGGATTTTCCTGTTTTTTTTTCTTTGAAAACATTTCGTTTTTCATCCAAGAGGTTTCTTCAGTTCCTGGATGAGTTCTTCATCTTCTTGGGTGAGAAGCAAAACATTTTCAAGGAAAAAAACCCAAGAAAGTCCAGTTGTCTTTTGAAAAGCATCTTTGGGACTATCATACCTGGATAATAGACAAACACATGCAGAGTCACTTCTACAATAGTTCCCCTTATTCTTCCTCACCTAAACATTGCCAAACCAAGCAGACTACTTGTATCAATGAAGATACTTTCTGAGAACTTCCAGGGAGGAGCTATTTTGACCCTCTTCCTCCTGACCAGACTATCTAAACAACCAAACTATCTAAACTTTGCTGTCACTTGTTTCTTTGGAATGCAGCCCCTTGCTTCTGGGAATCCAGACTACATTCCACACACTGGTCCTTCAGAAATAGTTGACTCCAAATGCAAGAGGATTGTTCAGAAAAAAAAGAATTAAAGGCTTGATGGAACTTCTTCACTTTTATGGGAACAAGGAAACATTTTGAAGAATAAAAGGATGATCCGTCTGGTTAATAACATAACTTGGATAATTTGGATAATATTAGAGACATTTTCTTCCATTATCTAATCCCAAATCTGTTGCAGATAATGGCTTTTTTTGCCAAATTCATTGGCGGAGGGCAGAAGGGGAATATAAAACTGGTCCGGTTATGAAAGGAGCAAATGCAGCTGCTGTTTTTATCATGATTGCAAATGAGATCTGGGAACTCTGCCCCAGGAAGATCTTGGAAAGTTTGAATGGATGGAACAAAAATGAACAAACAAGAAAAATGCCCTCAGTGAGAGGGGAAGAATTGCTGTAAGTATTAATTAATTGGGCTCTAATATGTCCTCTGCAGATGCTCCTTCACTCTCTTGCTTCATCCTCTCTTAAAAAACAAGGAATTTGACTCCTGACTGAAATGGAGGAGATAAAACGTCTATCCAACTTGTGTAGCTTAGTACGAAGGGAAGAAATTCAAACACAATTAAGAGAGGCTGGCTGCAGTCATTGTCAACTCTTCTAAATACATTTGCTGCTTAAAAGCAGTGGGGGTATAGTGGTTAGAGTACAGTATTGCAGGTTAACTCTGCCTGCAACCAGGAGTTTGATCCTGACCAGCTCAAGATCGTCTCAGCTTTCCATCCTTCTGAGGTGGGTCATATGAGGACCCAGATAATTGGAGAAAAGAGGCTGACTCTGTAAACCGCTTAGAGAGGAATTGTAAAACACTGGGAATCAGTTTATAAGTCTAAGTACTACTGCTATTGCTGGCGGTGGTTGCTGAACAGCCAGACCAAAACTACATCTGAATATAATTCCAAACAAATTCAGATAATATGATCATTTGATTCTCAATTATTTTGTCATACCTGACTATTAAAAACTTCCATTTGATTGCAACATTTGAAAGAGCTGCAAGCAATCCTGGATGAGGCCAACTGATCCTGAAGGCCTCTGATTTTTTCTCCACAACACCAATGCTGTTTTTGCAAAAACTTAAATATCCATTCAACTGGCAACTCTGGATTCAATCAGCATTACACTAAATTGCCTGGGTATACTTTTATCATGGCTTACTGGTCAACATTATTTCTTATCTCTTTATTTTTTTTCCATCCTTTCCCCTTCACCAATTATTTTATCATGGCTGACTATTATCTGTCTTGCCCTGATGGACGTTCTCCAGATGTGCTGGGATTAGAACCACATATTCCCATGCCGGAAATTTCCAGAATTGTCATCCCAAGACATCTGGAGAGCACCAGTTGGAGAAGGGAGATCAACACCATACACACTTTATCTGCTCTGCCCTACGTATCACAGTACAGCCTAAACCTGTCCATCTAAAACTACTTTTTTTCTACGTAAACATGGCCCTTTGTTTTAAAAAAAGGAAAGAAAAAATAGAAGTTCCTCTTTTGTCAACATCAGCTTCAAGATTAGATTCTTCTGTGCCAAGTACAATTTCTACATTTGTCTTGTACAGCTTATCCAGCCCTTTGCGGACTACTTTATTAGGATGAAATATGCATGAAGGTTGTCTCTGCTCTTTCTTAAAATAAATCTGTAAACTGCAAAGAAACTGGAACTGCTGATGGTCAAGCAACACATAAAAGGTTGGGCATCTTTTTCAACATTTGATAGCAGGGCTTCCACTATATGCAAAGACCAGCCTCAAATACTTACATTTGCTTTTGGAAAAGAAAGAGAAGGAGGAGAGAGGGATCAGTAGCAAGACACTCATTTATAGCAGCAATGGGGGAACCTGTGGAAAATCTGAAGGACCTGATTGGGGAGACATCCTCTTGGAGAACATCTATCAATGGCAAGGGTGTCCAACCTTGGCAACTTTGAGACTTATGGACTTCAACTCCCAGAATTCCCCAGCCAGAAATGAAGAAAGTCCTTTAAAGCTTTTGGCCTGGGACATTTGATTTGTGGCATAATGAAAGAGGTTCATGTGTTGCAAATTGCGTTAAATTGCTCTCTCCTCTGACTTGCTTTCCTTTTTAATCTGCTGCACCCTATCCAGAGCCACAAAATTAAGGGGAAGATTGGAAAACCTATTAATTAAATAAAACTTCTGCAGCCAGAACACTTTGCCCCTCTCCAACTTCATGGCATGGCAACGATAAAATGCATGAAAAGGTGCATGAACCCAAGATTGTAACTCTAGCTCACAGCAATTGAAATGTTATGTGATTGATGCTCAAGGATTATAGAGTACTATTCTTGAAGACCTTTCAATTGGATCTCTTGATTCAATTCAGAATAGAGCTGGAAAGGGACCTTGGAGGTCTTCTAGTCCAACCCCTATGAAAGGAGGAGACCTTATACATTCCAGACAAGTGGCTGTCTGGTGTCTTCCTAAAAGGCTCTAGTGATAGAGCACCCACAACTTCTGAAGGCAAGGCATTGCACTGGTTTAACTGTTGTCACAGTTGGGAAATTTCTCCCTAGTTTTAGGTTGCTTCTCTCCTTGATGAGTTTCCACCCATTGTTTCTCCTCTTGCTTTCAGATGCTTTGGAGATTAGCTTGACTCCCTCTTCTTTGTGGTAGCCCATCAAATATTGAAACACTGCCATCATATCTTCTCCAGTCCTTCTTTTCATTAGACTAGTCATACCCAAATCCTGCATCCTGCTATCTGGATCTCGGGACTTCAATTAAGAATCACTAGATCGTTCACTGTGCAAACTGAATCTGATTTTGTTTTGTGTCATCCAGAGCAGAGAAAAAGAAAAGAAAGATGTCACATATAAGACCCATAGGCTATTTTAAGGTATAGTCAGATCCTGAAAAGTTCTAGCTGTTTCTTTTTCTTTCTTTCTTTTTTTCTATCTCTTCAAGCTATGTTATTTCCAGAAAACAAAAACAAAAAACCCTCCACCCTGATTGTCAGATAATTTTATAGCATAATGACTCACCCACTTATTGTTTTATTAAATGCTTTACAGTCCAGGAGTTTGTTTGCAGTCTTTTCCTAAAGTAAAAAGAACACTGTCAAAATCCTGGAAATCTTACTCCTAATTGAATTTTGACTTTTAAGCAGGCCAGGTGCAAATTCACACATTGCTCCAAAACTCATTTAGGGTATTCAAATTCAACATCCCAGGTCAGTTTACACAGGGATAGCCATAAAGTAGAGCAGTATAGAATAACAGAGTTGGGAGAGATCTTGGACCTAGTCCAACCCTCTGCTCAAGCAGGAGACCCTGTACAATGCCAGGCAAATGGCTGTCCAGTCTCTTCTTAAAAGCCTACAGTAATGAAGGACCCACAACTTCTGAAGGAAGCTATTCCATTGGTTGATTGCTTTCACCGTTAAGAAATTCCTCCTTAGTTCTAGGTTTCTTCTCTCCTTGATTAGTTGCCATCCTTGCTTCTTATCCTGCCCTCAGGTGCTTTGGAAAATAGGTTGGCCCCCTCTTCTTTGGGGCAGCTCCTCAAATATTGGAACACTGCTATCATGTCACCTTCCATTCACTAGACTAGACAAACCCAATTCCTGCAACCATTCTTTATATGTTTTAGCCTCCAGCCGTCTAAAGCAGTTTGGTTGGTTAGTTCTATGAATGTCAGTTAGGTCAACCAAACTGTAAATCAGAGATTGTGGGCATGCAATAAATACATAAAATAAATACCCTAAATTTCACAAAGGCTCAGCAAGTTCAGCCCTAAAATTTGCGCAAGATCTGGCATGAACTATCCCAAACTTCATGAGATATGTAGGAATTTTATGAGATGTTGCTGGATTGCAGCTATTTTTACACACACACGCACACACACACAAAACCCTTTATTGTCAGAGTACAACATGTGTACAATGCTATGTAAAAATCTGCCCTTTTCTGATGCACATATACAACCATGGATGTCAAAATAACCCTACAATTAAATTGGAAGGGGGTTTAAAGATCCTCTAGTCCAACCCCTTGCTTAAGCCATAGACCCTATGATTCCAGACAAGTCACTCTCCAAGCCCCTTAAAAATCTCCAGTGATGACCATCCATAACTTCTGAAGTCAAACCATTCTACTGGTTAATTATTCTCATTGTTAGGAAATTTCACTTTAGTTCTAGGTTGCTTCTTGCCTTGATTACTTCTCATCCATTGCTTCTTGTTTTACCTTCAGGTGCTTGGGAAAATAGGTTGACCCCCTCATCTTTGTGGCAGCCCCTCAAATATTGGAACCCTATCGTGTCTCTCCTAATCCTTCTTTTCCCTAGACTAGACAAAGCCAATTCCTGCAAATGTTCCTCATGTCATTGAATGTTCCCATGTCTAATATGTCATTAATTACATCTGCAACCTTGACAACCTTAACTGTAGATGTTCCCCAAGATGTGACTTGAGGAATAATCCCACCAGCAATCCAACTGTCTCTAGACTGATCTTCAGAAGTCTGGAATGGAGGAAAACATCAAAGGCAACCTTCAATGCCTGAGGTTTAGCACAGGCCATCACTTCAGTTAAGTCTCTTTTCTGATGATTCCAGTGGATTTGCACTCCCAGTGCCCCTCCCCATCCAAACTGTGGGACAAATGGGCTTACTCTGATTCATTGGGCCAGAAGAGGAGAAAGAGATCCAAATGCAAGAATGAGCTCCAGGCAAAAGCTAAAGCTGTGGACAAGAATAATGGAATTCAGCTAATGATGGGGCCCATCCTTTGAGAAGACACTCTGGACTGAGTACACAGAAAATGCCATAAAGCCATAAAGGGATTTACTTGGTTTATGGATTAGTGCATTGTGCAAACCCAACAAATTGCAGAGTTAAACAAACCATAGCTTAGCCTGGTGTGTGAATTCAGCCTTGGCTCAGATGATTTGGGGAAGCATCTCCAAAGCCAAAGATTTGCCTTACATACACATACCATCAAGAGCCATCACGCAATCCGTCTGGGTTTGACTTAGCAAAATATGTGACCTACTTACAGTTTATTCAACAAGCTGGAATGAACCCGGCATGAGGTGTGAACTTACTCATTGGGGGAGGAAATTTGCCATCAGTTAGCATCCTTCAGTGGGTGATTTTTTTCTCCCTACCAAAGCTGTTTGAGGACACTCAAGGAAAGTAAAATTAACTTTGGTGGCTGAATTCTTCACCTCTCTTCCCATGCATTCCCTCCCAGGTTCTTGTAATGGAAATCCAGAATTCTTGCAGTGATTTCTTAGAGATATTGATATAAATGCAAAAATCATGCTAGTTAGAGCAATAGTTTTCCCTATAATGATGTACTGCATGGGTGTGAGAGTTGGACACTAAGAATGGCAGAAGAATGGATGCCTTTGAATTGTGGGGCTGGCATAAATTACTACATATACCATAGGACAGCCAGAGTAACTAACAGAGAAATGTTAAATTGTACAAAACCAGACACATCAGAAAAAACTAAAATCGTAAGACTACATCTGATTTGCTTTGGCCATGTCAGGCTAAATTCATTGGAGAAGGCAATGATGATCGGAATGGTAAGCAGAACAAGAACAAGGGGCAAGCAAGAAAAAGTTGGTTTGATAACATCAAATCTGATGCAAAGTTGAACATCCAACAATTGAAAGAACATGTGCCCGACAGGCTAACATGGAGAGCCCTTGCCTATAAAGTCACCAAGATTCGGACATAACTAAATGGTTTAAAACAACAACTTCTCAGAGATGGATGCTTGTGTTCACAGGATTTAAAAACAAACTTCATACTGTCATCTTTTCCACTTGTTGGAATGAAAAAGAAGGGGCATGACTTCTTAGTTTCAGAAGGAATGTGAGATCTTCAGGGGGCTCAGAACCATAAATCTGTCTTCATGGAGACTTTTTCTATACCATAGCAAAACCATAAATAAATTGCTTTGCTGCCAAAGAACAATGGTAGGATGTGCATACAAGTGTATCGTGCTAGTTCCAGATGAATGCAATACCTCTGCATGGCATGTCCACATTTCACATTGTTAGAAACTCTGTTTATATATAAATCATCATAAGCAAAACAAAGAGTACAGTCACCATGTACTTTGCTGCTTAACTAACACACATGGATTCCTCTAGACCAAAGGTGAGGAACTATGGCCCCTGTATGGACTTCAACTCCTAGGATTCCTGAACCAGCTATGAGTTGAAATCCATAAGTCATAAAGGAGCTGCGGTTCCCCACCTCTGCTCTCGACTTTATGGATGAGAACAAGCTCTGTGCAGATCAGACCAGTTACCATACTTTGGGCAGACACTCCAGGCAGAGACAAACTGATCTAGCTATAACAAAACCTGGACTTTGTTGACCTCGTATACTAGGAATTGCTTCTTTTACAAACAGCATATTCTGCTTCAACTACACCTGCTATAGAAGACATTCACACATCTGGCCCTACAGTTTACTCAACCATGTTTATTCAGTCAAGCCAATTTCCTAGATTTGCACAGTCCCTGAATTCCTTAAGCAGCCACTGGCTGAGATCACAAAGGAACCCTAGGGCAAATTAGATACCGTAGACATGTTTTAGCTTAGTTTATTGGATTGATCCAAATTATCATCTCAACATTTCTGCTAAATCAGGCTCTTTGACCTTTGGGACAGCAAGTTTTCCCCATCCCAATTCCAAACAAATAGGCAACTGTCTCCAAGCCAAACCCCACCTAGGCAAGTGTGTATTTGTATAACAAGGTTCATTAAAAAACCAATGTCATGCAAGCAGGGATAGCCATATGTGTGCATCCCAGAAGTGAAGCTGATATCCACAGCTGTATGATCCAAAGATCATCTCTTTATAAGAGATATAAAAATCACACACCAATGGAAGTGAATATTTGAAGCTCAGGGTTGAACTGTGGAGTCCTTGGTGTTCTCTGAGCTTGGTGGTTTTCTTGCAGACATTTTATTACCAAAGTAGGTAATATCATTGGTGTTAATGTGCTAATAATCATAACACATAATAATGTGTTAGCATTGATGATGTTATTTAGTTTGGTAAGAAAACATCTGCAAGAAAATAATCAAGCTCAGTGAGAACCAAAGACCTCACGAAAAATCACGTAGCTATGGACAGCATCATCTTGACTTTTTGAACTGTTGCTTGTTGACAAACCTCATGCTCTGCTACCACCCACCACCCCGACAAGCTGCCTCTTCTTCCATCTTCACATGTAGCCTCTTAGCAACAGTCCGAAACTGGCCACAGAGTGCAAACACTCAGAAACAACCACCTTGGTTTGAGTTGTAAAGCTGGCAGGTGCCTGCTTGAAGTAGCTTTGAGCAGAACCTCGATTTCCATCTGTTTGTTTGTCCATAGCAATAAAATACAAAACAAAGAGGATAAGCCGGGTCTTCAAGAGGAAAATGAGGCCAATATATATTAGGACAGATATTGCAACTAATTCCACTCCACCATTGAGGTCTCGATTCCCAGGAACTGTCCAGAGTCTAAGATGGAAGACAAAGGATGTTTCTTTATTGCAAAGATAAATAGCTTAATTCAGCATGAAACTCTTTCCATCCGGTTTGACCTTAGGGATAAATTGCAGAATGAACAGGGGTTTTGTGGATTTTAGACTGAGCTGAGTAACAATGTTGGTCCACGCTGAAATGAACAGGCAGTGCAGTAATGAATTAAAGGGAGAAACTTAGACCAGGGAAGAAAGGTTGGCTCTTGGGTGATTTTGGACGACTCCTTTCCTCTCAGCTCAACCTTCTCAAACTCATTCCTGGGAAGGTAAAACTGTGGGAGGATTTTACTCTAAGTTGCTTTGAACTTTCAGAGAAAAATAACAAGGGTTTGTTATGCCACAAATACAGGTAGTCCACGACTTACAACAGTTCATTTAATGAGTTTGAAGCTACAATGGCACTGAAAAAAATGACAAGACAATTTTTCACACTTATGGTCATTGCAGCATGCCCGTGGTTATGTGATCAAAATTCAGACCTTTGACAAGTGACTCATATCTATGGTTGTTGTTGTACCCCAGGGTCATGTAATCCCCTTTTGTGACCTTCTGACAAGCAAAGTCAATGGGAAAGCCAGTGATTCATTGAACAAATGTGGCAAGAAAGGTCATAAAATGAAACAAAACTCACTTAACAAATGTCTTATTTAACAGCAGCAATATTTGACTCAGTTGTGGTTGTAAATTGAGGACTAGCTGAGAATGTCACCTGCAGATCAGTGAATAAATAAAACCATCTGATGTGGAAGGTAGTTTTATGAGAAGATTTTCTATTACCCTTGAGTTCATATATTGAACTCAAAGGTATATTATTTATAGTTTTTAAAAAGCCAACTGTATTTAGAAGTTCTCTTTATTAGAGACCAGAACTTGTGAGGCAGAAGTCTCAGTGAGCTTACTAATGCTAATTTACTGCTTGCTGAAAGACAACAACAGTTGCAGAACAAGTAGCTGGTCTTGTAAGTGAGCAAAGGGAACAAGAATCTTTGAAATGTATTTAAACAAATTAAAAATGGAATGTCTTTTCATTTCATTAAGTGAGAGATTTTACAAACAGTTCTAAATTCTGCTTCTATACTCTCGTACTTCCTACTTCAGAATAAAAGACTTGGAAGGAGCCTTGGAGGTTTTCTAGTCCAACCCCCTGCTCAGGCAGGAAACCCTACACATTTCAGACAATTGAATCTCTTCTTAAGAACCTCCAATGTTGGAGCACTCACAACTTCTGGAGCCAAGTGATTCCACTGATTAATTGTTCTGTCAGGAAATTTATCCTTAGTTCTAGGTTGCTTCTCTCCTTGATTAGTTTCCAGCCTTTGTTTCTTGTTCTGTCCTCTGGTGCTTTGGAGAATAATTTGACCCCCTCTTCATTATGGCAACCTCCTAAATATTGAAACACTGCTATCATGTCCCCCATAGTCCTTCTTTTTATTAACTTCATTCATGTTTTTCCTGGAAATTGATTCTGCTCACTCAAATTATCTCTATTAGACTCAACAGCTGACACCAATGCAGAATACAGAAATGCTAGTAAGATTTTAAGACAGAATAACAGTTGTTGGAAGTGCAACTTCCTGCTCAAGCAGGAGACCTTATGCCATTCCAGACAAAGGGCTTTCCATTCTCTTCTGATAACCTGGGTCTAATTCAGGTACTATTTAGCACTTTTTAATTGCCTTATCAAAATCACTGCAGGAGAAGAGTCGCAGTAATTTGCAGCAGCCCAAAAATCAGGACGAGTCCTACAGCTCCTTTTCCAACTGACAATTTATACTGATTTAATAAAATAAATGGGAATTTATTCATGTAGTACATTCAATGTACTACTAACATGTACACATTTCAATTTTATTAAAAATTGTTCTTGAACTGCAGCACAGGACTGCCTCTTCATAAATCGTTTGAGTTGGTAAAGGTGCTATCAGATGCCTTCCGATTCTCCTGAAAATCAGGGGTACCTAAAGTTACTCTTGCATTTAAGTGAAACATACAAAATTCCTCAAGTCAGTGACACTTTGTCTGAGTAAACATGAATAGAACTGTGTTGCTAATCTTCTTCCTAGTCAACAGAATTTAAATTATTATTTACATAGCCTCATCTGTTGGCGGAAGCATTGGAAGAACCCAGGCTCTGTTGTTGGAAATTTACAATCCCACACTGATTGTCGAGGAGGGAGAAGGGAGCAAAGAAAAAGTGACAGGAGAAGGCCACTTAATGGTTTTAAAAATATCTAGATTTTGTTATAGAGAGCCAGGTTGGAGCTGTGGTTGAGGAATCAAGAGTTCTAGAGACTGTGAGTTCTAGTTTTGTTCTGAGTACAAAGCTCGCTGGGTCACTTTGGGCCATTCACTCTCTCTCTCTCAGACATAGGCAGGGGCAACAGTGAATCCAGAGTATTCAGCCAGTTCTGACCAGTCCGGGAGAACCAGCAGCAGAAATGTTGAGTAGTTCAGAGAAGCGACCAATACCACCTCTGATTGGCCCTGTCCCCAACTATTCTCTGCCTCCCATTGAGTCCCAGCTGATTGCTGGGTCTTCTTTTGTTGCCCTGCACAGGAGAATGGAACTGGAAAGCAGGCTAGTGGGTGTGGGGAGGAAATGGGAGATTTTACAGTATCCTATCCCTGCCACACCCATCAAGCCATGCCCACAGAACTGGTAATAAAAAAAATTGAATCGCACTAGGAAACTGTAGGGGCTCATCTTGGAATGAGTAAACACTGACTGGAAGGCACATATGCACACATGCACATACAAAAAAACTTTGCTATCGGCCATAAGAGTCACATAATATAAAAAGGAATCTCATGAATCTGGCTTCCCCCATTGATTTGCTTGCTGGAAGCCGACTGGGACATTTGCAAATGGCAATCACATAACCCTGGGATAAGGCAACCTTCATAAATACATGCTGATTGTCAAGTACCCAAAACTGATCAAGTGAGCGTGGGGATGCTGCAACACTCATGTTGGTTGTGAAGGTTTAGGAAGAGACTGGAGAGGCATTTGTCCTTCATGGTACAGGGTCTCCTCCTTGGGCAGGGGTTGGAGTAGAACAGGGGTGTCAAACTCGCATCATCATGGTGGCATTGTCAGGATTCTGACACTTAACCCCATTTAAATCATGAGTCTCTAGTCAAACTCCAAAAGGATTTATTGGGAGTTAAAAGATCCGGCACTGCCTGGGTTTGCCGATTCTGAGACACATCATTCATTGTCACCCTTGACCCTGGTTTTCCCCCACCCCCTGGGTGTATCATAATTCATATTCTCCAGTGGGACACATCCATAGCCCAGAGTCATCAATCATGTTCTCCAGTTAGGATTTTGCACGACAGAAACCTCGGTCATGTAGAAACTATCCTTGAAAACATTTATGGAATGCAAGCTGCCCACTGCTTCCCCCTCCCTTTTTGTTGGCAACTCTAAAAGATCACAGAAATATTTTATGAGTTGACAGGCATCATGTGACATATCAGGACTTTTTCCCCCTTCATTAAACTTGGTGGGGGCAGGGCCAGCATGTGACACATCCGGCCCATGGGCCGGGAGTTTGACACCCCTGGACTAGAAGATCTCCAAGGTCCCTTCCAACTCTATTATTCTGTTAGTCATAAGTATAAGGTCTCAGGGCACATTTTTCAGTGCCATTGTAATTTTAGATGACTGCTAAACAAAGGGTTGTACAATGGTACAACTGCTCCAAAACCTGTCAAATTTGGTATTCTATGCATTTGGACACAAAAATGTTGTCCTCGTACTCGTTTATTTGGTACTTGATGAGTTGCAATAGAAAGAAGGGGATGCCACAGAGGGCAGACAGGAAATTGGTCACTGACATCGGAAAAAGGACAGACAGCAGTCCTTCCAGGCCGAAACAAAGGGTCACATGGTAAGTCACATGGTTTGGTTGGCACTCATCATTTTTAGTACTCATTGCGCCTCCCAAAGCCAATGAACAAGTATTGAAATTCCACTGTTAGTTGCGGACTACATATATAAAAAAACATATTTCAAACCATCAAAGCTCAATTGTAGGAAACTCTGAAGTTAATAAACAGGAGGACTAGGAGCTTCCTACTCTCAACGTGTGAATGGCAGTAAGGCGGTTGTGAGAACAAGGAAAGGGAATGTAGGCACAAGCCAAGCCAAGAATGCCCAAACAACCACATGGAAACTAGACATCATCTGAAAAGAAAAGCCAACTTTTGAGGAGTGGGAAAGATGCAAGAGAACGAAGCTTCAAGCATAATGGGCAAGAAGAGAGTGGGGAAAGACAAACTGGAGATCTTTACATAAAAGAAAGTGGTTGAGGATAACTCCCAGGCAAAGAAACATCCGAATGTAAATAGGAAAAAGATCCTGCAGGGCTTAGAACAGTTTTTTTCTAGAACAGGCGTCTCCAACCTTGGCAACCTTATGACTTGTGGACTTCAACTCCCAGAATTCCTCAGCCAGCATAGCTTGAAGTCCATAAATCTTAAAGTTGTCAAGGTTGGAGACCCTTGCTCGAGAGTACTAGTTCATGCAGCTTTTAATTCCCAGAATTCTTAGCAAAAGATACCCTGCTGAATCCCACTTCTCTGGAAGCTGCCCACTTGTGAAATACTATCTTATGAGATCAGGCTGGAGAATAGTTATTGTGCCTAATGAGATGACGTTAAAAGTTGGTTAAAGAAATTAGCAGCTGCGACCCCAGCTAAGCAGGGGATAACATTTACAACAGAGGAAAAGGCAGAGTTGGCCAATTCATATCTCTCTGAATATCTATGTTTAGAAAGGGATTCTGTAAGGATTACACTGAACATAGTTAACAAGGAGAATCTTCATTTGGCAATCCACATTCAGGCTCCTCGTATCTCCAAGTGTGTTACCTAAACCAAGCACTTGAAACCATTTTCATTTTTACACTTCTGGCAAAGCAAAGGGATGTTCTAAAATGTGGCGATTGGCTTTCCAAACTTAGAGTTCAATTTTGCCAAGGAAGGATTTTTTTTTTTTTCCAAGGATGATGTTATCACCCCAACGTCCTACCTTGGAGAAAGTGATGGATAACTTTTTCCTCCTTGGAGAAAAGCAAAAACATGTCCTCTAATCTGCTGCAGAATTTTTATTTGCATGTGAGCCTAATCATAGATCTGGGCAGGTTTCTAACAGCATCACACATTCTTTGAGCCACCTTCTTCTGAATCCTGATCTTAAGGTTCAAAACCATCCAAGACGATCATCTCTCTTTGATGCTATGCAACAATTCATCCCTCATTGTTGACTAGAGCAATTATTTCTCCTTAAAAAAAAAAAAACCTTTGAAATGTGATGATCTCACCTTCACAATCTCAAAATTTTTTGGGACATCATTATATATAAACATATTAATATCAGATACTATTTATGTAGTCCTGAAATTTCTGGCCACTATACTGCTATCCACGAAAGTGCCTGTATAAGAATAGAAGCAGAGCACACCCACCTACATGCACAAACAACTATGGCATAGCAAGTGACAACTTCAGAAACATCTGGATCTAAGGCCTAGCCCACCCCCAAGATCACATTTTCCAAATTCACCAAGTGGAGGGCCTGAAGAGGCCTTCTCTCTAAAGAAAAGCTGCTTAGTGTCAGCCATCAGTGGAATTTATTTGCAACCCCAGAAGAATAGGGTGTTTTAAATAATGGGACTGGAACAAGTGCTCTCTCTTCTCATTTGGAACAGGACCAGAAAGAGACAACTGCAAGGGCAAGAGGCCTGCAAACCAAGGAAAGTTCAGAAGCTGGGCTAATGTGGGAGGTGAAGTCCAGGGCAGCAAAACTTTGAGACTTGTGCAGCAGCTGTACCAAAGGGTCCACAATGAAGCAACATATAGTTTATGCGAAATTGACATAACAAAATCTAGCCAAGCTTCAAAGACTCCATTTCTGTGCTTTAAGATGCTACTGGACTGCAATCCAGCTTTAGTTTGGAGTTTTTTCCTGGTTCTTCTGCCTCAGTGAGTTAAGATTCAGGTCCCTGCATGCTCCTCTACTCCTTCTGTTCTCTGTTAATATCAGGCACAAGAAATTGGGATAGGATCCAAAAGTACTTTGAGTTTATTTCATGCTACCTATATACACAAGTATCTGAACTTGGACTTGGATCCTTTGTGGACACAAAGGAACTTGAGACTATTGGCACTCCTGACCCCTCCCTCAGGACCAACCTGGTCATCTCTTACATCAGTGCAAAATATCCTGCCCACTTTTTACCATACAAATAACTTTTCCAGGGGGTTACAAACTCATAAAATGTTCAGATAGTGAAGAAAAAGCAGAGGTAATGAGAACTAGGATGGTTACGCCCTGGGAATGCTTGTTCCCAGGGCACCACAACAGCAGTTGTGGTGTAAAAGGATATGTTGTGTTACAGTGTAGTAGCTGAGTTCACACATGCTATAATCAAACTTTATTATAATTCATTGTAATGAGGGAATCCAGAGAATGGCAATTTGATGAAACTTGATTAGATAAACTGGTTGCCAAATGAGCTGAGTCAATTGTTTTGCAAATCACTTTACATCCTGGTTTAATAATAAGAAACCAGGAAAAAAAACAACAACTATGGAACATTCTCCCACCCACCCCCAATGCAACCCAAAGTGAGGTTAGTTCCATCTCTATGTATTTTCTAGAAGTCCTTCAAGACCTGGTTATGTCATCTGTCCTGGTGAGCAAAGGTGGACCAATAAAAATATTGAGTTGGCTCCTTTGCGGATCTAAACTCTTGTGTGATTTTTGGTTTTTTTTTTACTTTTTAATTTGATTTTGACATGTTTATTGCATACATACATACATGCATATATTGCTGTAAGCCACTCAGAGTCACTTCCTGTGAGATGGATTCCCCCATAAGTTTGATAGGTAGGTAGGTAGACAAACAGACAGACAGACAAACCAGACTGAATTCTTTTGCAGAGGATCAGATTCAGTATTACAGGTCTAACCTGACTCACAACTCAATTGATCGTCTTGAAAGCAAATACCCCAAATTATTCAAGTAAGCCGTTGATCGATCGATCATTGATCAAGACTCCAACGGGCTCTGGGCTACAGCACTCCCTGAGGAATTAGGAGCTCCAGATCCCCAGAATCTCCAGTGCAGGCGGTAATTTTATGGGTGGTAAGGCTCCAACATGCTACACCCTAGTTGTTGGCTTGCAAATATTTCATTGTCCAACTAGGTAATGAGGACTGTTGATGTTACCTGATGGAATTAGAGACTTTTTCATGGCTTTTTATGGAAGATATGAAGTTGGCGATGCCTAACTTGGAAGGTGAGACTCTCACTCCACTGGTCAGTTGATCGCAAGTGGGGCTATTACCATTTCCCTTCCTGATTGAAATAAATAATTGCGCTATGCAAGGAATGAGGAGCTCCAGCGCTCCGGGATCTCAGGTGTAGGTGGTCTTTAAGGGTGGCAATTTAAGGGTGGTAAGCGCTCTGGAAACCAGCTCTCTGTCACGGGATCAGGTGATTAGCGCTGATAACTGATGCAGGCAGCGACTTAACAGAGTTGTTGTTGTTTTTAAATAAAGTTTTATTGAGTTTTAACAAAACAAATAAAACATCTTATTTGAGTACAGCATGGTTCCGGGTTATCACATTTCCATACACACACAATTTCACAATTTCATGTGCATATTCATCTTATATATTTAACTTTATATCTCATTACTCTTTTTCCAACTTCTCTCTATTTCTCCCTTCACTTCTCTTTTCTTTTATGATTCTCTCATTTTCTTCTTATTTAATTGAATTTCTTTTACCTAAATTTCTATGTCTTTTTATTCATTATACTTATATTTCCGTCTGTCTTGTTTACAATTTCATTATAGTTCTCGTCCAACATTCTTAAAAAGCAAAATTCCCTCTATGATTGCCAATCGGAGTGCAACACCTTTAAATCTTATTGTTATTATCATATGAAATTTCATTAAACATTAAATTTGTGTATTCTAAAATTATAACATTCCAATTTCTAATATCTATTTTATATCATGTAAATCTCATCATTCAGACTCTGCTTGGTACTTCCCCTTAAAAATGTAAGAAGAAAAATTCTAAAAATGTTGCAAAAACAATATAAATATATAAACATTAGTGAACAAAATATTTATTCAAATTCATTCTCGTGCTGGTATGAGCCTTCTAAATCTTTCACGTTTCTTTTCAATATTTATCAATCTTTGAGAACAGTTGAAATGTTTCCCTCCCTTCATTATTACTTAACTGTTAATAAGCATACCACTGAATAATCATACACTTTTACCTTATAACTTATTTACTATTAATAAGCAAAACAATTATTCAAATTCATTCTAGTAACTGGGATAAATTTCCTTATAAATCTTTCACGTTTTTTTCCAATATTTTATCAATCTTTAGAAACAATTACAATGTTTCCCTCTCTTCTTTATGATTGCATCAATTATAAATAAACATAACATTACATAACAATACAGTTTTATCTCATAGATTATTTACTTATTTCATTTCTAACGCATGACAGTATTCTACTGTCACAACACTATCTTTTGTACCTTTGCAGAATCCTCACTTTTAACTTAATTCAGCCATTGTCTCTGTGTTTTCTAGCTGAGCAAATACCTTTAATCCTAGTACATTTCCCCTTTTTCTTTATTTCCTGCTTTTGTCCCTCATGAGTTCTTTCTTTTTCTATCTTCCCCCCTTTTTCTCACCCCTTTTTTATATCCTTCTCTCTCTAATTTTCCCTTCTGTGGTTTTCTTTTCTGCTTCTCCTTGCTGTTATACTTCCTTTTCAAACTATTCTTTTTGGCTGCTCCTTTTAATCTCAAACTTTTAACTCCTTTTCCCCTTTTTCCCCTTATTACCACACTTTGCATTATTTGATCATTGAAAATGGCTTCTTCTTTGTCCCGTCCTTCTTCTTCCTCTTGAAGCTTTTCCTTTTACTTTTCATAGTTCAGGATCTCCATTTCAAGAAATTCAAATACGAAGCCAAGGGATCTTCCTCCCCTTTCTGCATCTTCTTCCTGTTTTTTAAGACTCATCTTCAATTCCTCCAGGAGTGATGCCATTTTAAACACTTTTGAACAACCACCCGATTGACTTTAAGTAAAAAGTGAAGAAGAAAGAAAAGACCAATGCCAAAAACTTTTTTTTTAATATCACCAAATGATCCCAGACTGTTACTTCTTGTTTGTTTCTTTTCCTTTTCCTTTCTGTGGGTTACTGTATCTTTTCATAAGATTTCAGTTACAATGTATCCTCAGGAGTCTTTTCAAAGTTTCACTGTTAGTCCTCTTTATTTTTCTAGGTGGCACTCCGTTTTTATTTTATTATTCCAAAGTCCCACCCTTTTGCCTCCACTTTTCTCCTTTTTAAGGCTTTAAAATGACCCAAGAAAAGATCTTTATTCTCCTTTTGACACTTAAATTTCAGCTTAAAGTGGCCTATTAGCGTCAAAGTAAATTAATATAGGTTCCTTTCCATATCATTTGTAATTGTCAAAATAAAGGTTAAAAAAAGGTTTTTGACCTCCTTTTCTCTCTCCTTCGCAGCTTAAAAATCTTCTTTCAGAAGTATCCCTCTGGGTACTTTTAGATTCAGGGTCCCTTGCTTCGATGGTCTCCGTCGTTTAGCCCGGTCTGTCCCGCTTTCCTCTTGGTCCTGCACAATCTTATCCAGTCGGGTCCTTCTTTCAGGTGGCCATTTCTGGCCCACCCCTGCAACCGCCTTCGGGGAAGCGAGTTTAGACCAGCTAAGGAGGAGGGGTGCGGCTCCCCTCCCCTCGGCTAGCAATCTCCCCTCTCTTCACCACCTCTACGGGGTGGCTTCAGCTCCAAATCCAAAGGATCGGGGCGCTCCAGTGGTGAGCACAGATCGAAACCGCGCACAATCGTGGATTTCAGTCTGTCGCTGAAAAAGCCCAAACCGGAAGGGCTTAACAGAGTTATTTTGATATAATTTTATATTATTATATTTTTATATAATTATATAATTTTTATATTATAATTATATTATATACAATAATTATATTATATTATAATATATTATTTTGATCAGGGATGATCAGCAAATCAATTTACGGTCAATTATTTACTTCAATCGGGAAGGAAAACGGTAAGAGCCCCACTTGTGACCAATTGACCAGCAGAGTGAAGAGTCTCACCTTCCTAGTTAGGCGCCGCTATCTTCATATCTTCCATGAAAAGCCATGAAAGTCTCTAATTCCACCAGGTAACGTCAACAGTCCTCATTACTTACCGTGTTTCTCCTATAATAAGGCCAGGTCTTTTTTGGGGGGGGAGCCCCCCCAAAATGGCTACGCTATCTTTTCGGGAGTGACTTAATTCCTCCCTTGCATCTTCGGGTGGGCAGGCGGCAACGGCTTGGATATTGACCTCGGCGTTGAAGAGGCACTTCGTATCGGGGTCAACGTAGGCAGTACCACTTCCGGGTGTGCAACAAAAGTACTTCCTTACAACAAGTCCCCCAACCATTCCCCCCCATTTCGCATGTTTTAATATAGGCCTTAATTTGGGGGGGGGGGTTAATTTCATTTCATGCCTATAAAACATGCTGGGACTTCCTATTGGGGGAGGCTGTATTGTTGGAGAAACAGGGTAGTTGGACAATGAAATATTTACAAGCCAACAACTAGGGTCAGAGAGCACCAGGACTCCAAACTCTCTAATGTCACTCCAGATACCAACTGAAAACTAATGAATTTCAAAGGTTCACAACTAACACAACTGAGTTAGTAGATTAATCCTTCACAAGCTGTTGTGAGGTCAACCTAACAGGACATGAGTCATGATACCATCACATAAAGAATGCAAGTTAGCATACTTGCAACCTGACATTTAATGCAATGACATACATCACACCAACTAGTTTATGATGTATCTTGTCATCTTCCTCTTGTAGACTCAACACTGAAGACTAAACTATGTTCCCCTTGACATAAACAACTCATGTATACAATGTGTAGAGACAGCTACTAACCCACTGGAGTACACACATTTTTTCTTACACCGTAAGGAAGAAATATTAAAGTTATATTTACTAAAAATGGAAAGCTAAGTTGATGAATTTATGTGTGTATGTAGGGTATCCCAGAAGTCATAGGGCAGTTATCAAAATAAATATCAGTCTTTGCAACAGAATCATTTATTATTTTTTGCACATATAGTTTTTAGATTTGTCCAATAAAGTATTTTAAAATATCAGATTTTCTGCCAAATTTTGATCTACCCTATTTCTTCTGGGGTATGCTATTTATGTAACACTAACTAAGAAGATCACATTTTTAAAAGAAAAAAAAATCCATTAGGAATCACATTGACTAAACCAACAGCTGACTGATGCAGGCTAGTCCATTTTGACCAGACTAGGAAACAGACTCTTCTGAGGTTAGGAAAAGAAACAGGATCCAGCTTGACAAGAAAGAAACTAAAACGAATAGGAGCTGAGCTCAGAGACCACACACAAATCATTAAACTAATCATTAATGATCAGTATTGCAAATTAAAATGACTATCCCAGTAGAGGTTCTGGAACCTAACAACTAATCTACTGTATGTTAGATATAGCTCGTGATTAATGGGAGCACATTATATATTGAAATCAGGGGTGCATAATGCTTGACAAATCAGAGTTATAAACTCAAGTTTCCACACCTAAAGAAGGCTAAAGCTTGAGAGTTGAAAGGTATATTCTGAATATAGAAAACTCTCAGCATGAATTGAGGATTTAAAAAAGAATCACACCAAATTTCAGCATGTATAACTGAAAAGGGTTATATCAGAGCTATAACTTTTTTCAAGAATAATCTGGCTTTTCGGGGCCTTTAACAGAGGCTTGATCAGCAGATTAATGTTTTTCCTAGGGCGAGATGGTCATTTGCCTATACTAAACCCCAAATGTAAGTGAAAAGGCTGCTCTTGTAATCTCTGCCAAAATCTATAATTTTATGCTCCTGAATTTTACTATATACCCTCTTCCACTTGAATGGAGTGGCTCACTTTGAAGAATTTATTTAACCATGCATTTACTTCATTGTAGTTAAGTAGGTTAATCGTATTGGCTGATTTCATGCAACACCTTGAACCATAATTTAACCAGATATTGTATAATAGAGGCAAATAGCTTTTATAAATAGAGGCAAATTAATGAGCAAATCCAATCCAGAAGCAAATGACAAAATACCTACATGCTTCACATACAGGTACTCCTCTACCTACAACCATTCCTTTAGTGACCATTAGAATTTGCAAAGCACTGAAAAAAGTTACTTATAACCAGTACTGAATTTATAACCACCATAACATCCTTACAGTCAAGCAATTAAAACTCAGGTGCTTGGCAACTGGTTGTGTATTTACAATGGTTGCAGCATTCCAGGTTTGCCACACATGATCTTCTTGACAAGCAAAATCAATGGTGGAGGACGGACTTGTTTAACAACCATGTGGTTCACTTAACAACCATAGCAAAAAAGGTTGTAAAATCAGGTATGACTCATTCAACAACTGCGATGCTTAACAACCGAAATTCTGGGCACAATTGTGGTTGTAAGTCAAAGACTACCTGTACGCAATATATGAAATCTCGATTTTGTTAAGTATGTACAAATGGGGATGCACACATTTTGAGTTGACAGGCCTATAAAAAACCATTTTTTGTTGTCTTCGGATGCACCATAGCAGTCAACCAAGAGTCACATCAAGAGCCTTGTACAACAGAAAGGAAATAAAATGCTGTAGCTCATTTGTAACATATTAACATTTGTCTGCATATACACAAACTGCCCAACAGATTGCAACCCCCAGTTAGTTGGTCACAGCTTCCTGAATGGATGACCAGCACATTCAAGTTGGTGACACACTGCAGTCCAAATCAAAGTGCTTGATATAGGAAACCACCTACAGCTAGTATTGGATTTACAAGCATTCATTCAGCATCCGTTCAAAGCGACAACAGAACTGAAACATAATGATACATCCTCACATCCCCACAGTCACATGATCAGTATTTGGGCCAATGGTGTGTTTCAAAATTGTCTACCACCAGGTTGGTGGGAGTGACATGGTGGCCGTGCTTTGCGCAGGCGCAGAGGCATTCCAACTCACCTCCTGCAAGCCTGCACTCTCTCAGTTGCTTCAGCAGCTGCCGCGCAGCACTCCTACATGCTGCGCAAAGCAGCTATGCTTAAAAAGCAGGGAATAAAGGTGAGTAGGGGAGCCCAGGCGGGCGGGTGGGCCCAACAGCAGCGTGGCGGAGAGAACCGGTTTGGTCGCTGCTGCTCATCGGTGCTACCAGCTCTGCAGAACCAGACTGAACCGGGAGAATTCCACCCCTGATTTGGGCACTTGGCCACTGGCATGTATTTACTATAGTTGTAGAGTCATGGGTCACAGGATCGCAAATCAGTGACCTTCTTAGCTGGCTTTCGACTGTTATTAGGGAAGCTGAGTGATTCGTTCAACGACTGCTGCAGAAAAGTGGTAAGATTGGTGCACTCACATGATGCCTTTGCTTAAAAACCAGACAAGCAATATTATTCTGGTTGCAATAATAAATTGTACAGTGTGTTTACTGTAACCTTTGCAGAAAGTAATTCTACCATCTAGTGCAAGGCTGTCAAACTCATGGGCCGGATGCAGAGGTGGGTTTCAGCAGGTTCTGACCGGTTCTAGGGAACCGGTAGCGGAAATTTTGAGTCGTTTGGAGAACCGGCCAATATCAGGTCTAACTGGAGCTTTTACAGTCTCCTTCCCCTGCCACGCCTACCAAGCCACACCCACAGAACCAGTAGTAAAAAAATTTGAATCCCACCACTGGCCAAATGCATCATGCGCTGGCCACACCCACATCTGATTTAGCAAAGAGAGGAAAAATTTGCGACAGGCAGGTTTGACACCCCTGATCCAGTTATTTTTCTCCAGAGGAGAAAGCCACTGTCAGAAGCCATGAGGGTGTCACAACACTATTGCATGCATCATTGTGTCATTGCACACTTCACTTGTGTGATGACTTCATGAAACCTAAGCAGAAAATCTGCCATTCTCCAAATGCTGAGAAATTAACTTCCCACAAGCCCAGTTGGGAGGGCTGAACACCTTAAATGGAAGGGAGACCTAGTCATGTCATGCCGAGTTAAATTTCCTGGCCCATAACTTTGGAGAAGATTGTAAGAATACAGACAAAAAACACAAAAAAGTTATGGAACTTTTTTTTTACAAAAAAAAAAAAAAAGCATATGCATTGTTGCATGAATTTTGGTACCATATATCGTGTTTTATGCCAGATTTTTTTTTAAAAAAAGCATGATAATCAGAGGTGGTATTCAGCAGGTTCTGATCAGTTCTGGAGAACTGGTGACAGAAATTTTGAATAGTTGGGAGAACTGGCAAATCCCACCTCTGACTGGCTCTGCCCGCATCTATTCTCTGCCTACTGAGTTCCAGCTAATAGGCTGGATCTTTTTTGGTTGCCCTGCACAGGAGAACGGAGCTGGAAAGCAGGTTAGTGGAGTGGGGA
Source organism: Laticauda colubrina (assembly GCA_015471245.1). Lineage (NCBI taxonomy): Eukaryota > Metazoa > Chordata > Lepidosauria > Squamata > Elapidae > Laticauda > Laticauda colubrina. The sequence continues at coordinate 17,475,579 of BLBF01000058.1, forward strand.
GGGGATTTTGCAGTAACCTTCCCCGGCCACACCCACCATGCCACACCCATCACACCACACTCACCAAGCTACACCCACAGAACTGGTAGTAAAATCTGTTGAATCCCATCACTGATGACAATGGATCCTTTTCGGGGAAAATGAGAGTTAATGTGTGAAGAAAATCTCTTACTGTGTCTGTACTTGCCCACACAAGTCCCATGTATATGGACAATACAAATAGTCCTCAACTTACAACAGTTCATGTAGTGGCCATTCAAAGTTACAATGGCATTGAAAAAAGTGACTTATGACCATTTTTCACACTTATGACTTGCAGTATCACCATGCACAGGTGACTTACATCCATTTGCTTAACAACTCATGTTTATGATGGTTGCAGTATCCTGAAGTCATGTGATCCCCTTTTGGGACCTTCTGACAAGCAAAGTCAATAGGGAAGCTAGATTCACTTAAACTTAACAACTGCAGTGATTCTCTTAACAAATGTGGTAAGAAAAGTCATAAAATGGAGCAAAAGGAATTCACTTAAGGAATTTCTCACTTAGCAACATAAATTTTGGGCTTAATTGTGGTCGTAAGTTTAGGACTGTCTGTATACTTGACCTTTAGTTAACTAACCCCAGCCAGCGGAGAAACTGGAGTTCTTTGCAGGAAGCAAAGAAGTTTTTGCACTCAAGCCTTGTGTACATTCAGACTCTCTTGGTTGGTGTTTGGAGACTCTTTGTGTTTGAAATATTTCTTGGCAACTTTATCTAGTGTTCTTGGCAGCCTTGCCCAACCTTGGCAAGGCTCGTCCTTATCAGAGACAATTAGTTTGAAACAGCCTTTTAACCGGGAAGAAACAGAATTCGTAAAGAATCATTAAAAGGTTTTGCTGTTTCTTCCGTTCTGTGTTTGTTTCCTTGGAACAAGGTTTGGGTCAGAACATCCCTGTCTTAGTTCATAGGTGTCAAACCGTTGTCGTCACATGATTTTTCACAACATTTTTCCCACTTGCAGAGGTGGGGTGGGTGGGTAGGTGTACATCCAGCCTGCGCGCTGTCAGTTTGACACCCTTGTCCTAGTTATTTAGAAGAAAATCTTACACTAAACGTGTTCATTAGAGCCAAGTGGCTTTTTTTTTTTAAAGGGTTGACCATTCTCATTTGGTATAGGGAGTTCTTGACTTACAATTCATTTAGTGGGCGTTCAGAGTTACAACAGCACTGACAAAAGTGACTGATGACCATTTTTCACACTTTTGACCATTGCAGCATCCCCAGGGTCACATGATTTACATTTGGATGCTTGACAGCTGGTTCATCTTTATGACGGTTGCAATGTCCTGAGGTCATGTGATCTCCTTTGGTGACCTTTCGATAAGCAAAGACAATGGATAAGCCAGATTCATTTAACAACCGGGTTACTAATTTAACAACTGCAGTGATTCACTTAACAAATGTGGCAAGAAAAGTCATAAAATCGGGCAAAACTCACTTAACAAATTTCTCACCTAACAGCATAAATGCTGAGCTCAATTGTGGTCTTAAGTTACAACTGTTGTAGTTAAGATTTCTACACAGCACTAGCACTTAGACTTATATACCACTTCACAGTGCTTTATAGCTCTCTCTATGCGGTTTATAGAATCAGCCTATTGCCCCCCAACCATCTGGGTCCTCATTTTAACCACCTCAGAAAGATGGAAGGCTGAGCCGGTGGAAATCGAACTGCTGGCAGTGGGCAGAATTATCCTGCAATACTGCATTCTAACCACTGTGCACTGTAAAAGGATGGAAGGAAAGAAGGGGAAAAGGAAAAGCAATAGCGCTTAGAGTGATATACCTCTTCGTAGTGTTTTTACAGCCCTCTCTAAGTGGTTTACAGAGTCAGCCTATTGCCCCCAACCATCTGGGTCCTCATTTTACCCACCTCGGAAGGATGGAAGGCTGAGTCAATCTTGAGGCCGGTGAGATTTGAGCTACCAAACTGCAGGCAGCCAGCAGAAGTAGCCTGCAATACTGCACTCTAACCACCGCGCCACCACAGCTCATATAAGGTTGATGATGCACAGAAATCAGCAACAACTTTGCAACTTAACAGATTCCTCTGTTTAATGGCTGTCCTTCAAGGGAGAGTAGATTTTTTTTAAAAATGGGGACCTCTGTTTCCTTCACAAAACTCACCTGAGAACTATTAGAAAATACAAATCAATGAAAGCATATTCCTGACATAGCAAAGTGTATCCTGAAATACTGGTCGTCCTAAACTTACAATCACAATTGAGTCCAAAATTTCTGTTATCAAGCAAGATAGTTGCCCTGTTTTACAACCTTTCTTGCCAAAGTTGTTACGTGAATCATTGCAGTTATTAAGTTATTGCACATTTAAGTGATTCTTCATTCTTAATTGTTAGAAAGTCACAAAATTTTTGAAAGTCACATGACTGTAACTGTCATAAATAAGAGTCAATTATCAAGTGTCTGAATTTTGATCACATGGGGATGTTTCAATGATTGTAAGTCATTTTCTTCAGGGCTGTTGCAACTTTGAAGATTCACTAAAGAAATGGTTGTAAATTGAGAATTATCTCTAGTCTCTTTTCCTTTTATAGGCAGGAAATCAATCATATTAAATAATCTTGGATATTTGGGGTCCCCGTTTTGCCTGGGGCTTGGAAAACACCAAGGGATGAAAAGTGAAGAGATCTTAAATTCTCAGTTCTCACTCCTTGACACCTTTGCAAGTGTGTTTGTGTTGGACACAGCATCACAACCTTCACCAATTGTGCTCCAGGGAGCATTGAGGCTCAGAGGGCCAAGTTAGGCCCTGGAGAAAAAGCAGGGATCAAGGAAACACAGAGCTAGGGAGGCAAGGATGGAAGTCTCTCTAGAGGACAAAGCAGGTCACAAAAAGACCTGCCACCTCCTTTTGCAGTTTACTTGGGAGTAGAGGCTTAAGAAGGGAACAACTGACAGGAGGTGGCTTCAGGCATTTTGGACCTCAGCCAAGTCCACGTGCTCCAGCAGGAAAACAACAACCCGGTATAGTTTTGGTGCATTTATTTCCTCATAATCCGGATAGACAAGGCTGTTGCTTTGGAGCTCTGGAGGGGTCTGCGACCGTCCAGCCAGCCCCAGGCAGCAGGATTGGGCCCTTGCCCACCCACCCCGTCCCGCACTCCTGCCATCCTGCCCTTTTCTCAGGATCTCAACTTTGCACCTTCTCCAAGTGGCAAGGAGGGCACCAGCTTTCCTTGCTTCCTGCCACCCACCTCGCCCTTCCTCCGGAGGAGCCCAGGGATTCCTCCCGCCCTCAAAGGGCCGGGGGGGGGGGGGGGGGCAAGTCCCCCTGGCAGGATTCCCGCCCAAGTGGGGAGGGGGCTTGGAGGGGGCTCCCCGAGCAGCCCGTAATTCGGGAGACTTACCCCATAGACGGGATGCGCTGCCAGGCTCAGGGCAACCAGCAACAGGGGCGCTCTGCAAACCCAAAAAAAAAAAAAAAAAGTAAAATAAAAAAAAGGGAGCGAGGTCAAAATGTCACGCTTTCCCACGGCAGACGCGATCCCGCAATATTCTGCCGGCCACCCCAAACCCCCCCCCCCCACCCCCCCACCCCCGCTTCCCTCTGGACTTGGGCACTCACCCGGCGAACATGATGGCTCTGCCGAGCGGCGGGGCGGCGGCTGGAGCCCGCGGGGAGAACGCGGCTCTCTGGAGTCCCTTCCGCGGCCGGACCCCACGCCCAGGGGAAGAGGGGGCAGGCCGGTCGTGTGGACGCGCGGGCAGGACACGTGAAGAGCGGTCTCCGCCCTCCCGAAGCAGCAGAGAGAGAGAGAGAGAGAGAGAGAGAGAGAGAGAGAGAGCCCCGCAGGAGCCGGGCGACCGCTCCGCGCCGAAGCCGCACGGGCGAGAGGAGGCGGCGGCGGGGGGGGGGGGGGCGGAGGGGGGGGCCGCCCCCCCCCAACCAGCCGCGGGGCCCCCCCGCCCCCCCCCCCCCCCCTCCCCCCCCCCCCCCCCCGCGTGCCCGTTTCCGGCTTGGTCCGTCCACAGGTGCGTGTGCCTGCAAGCCTTTGGCAGGGCAGCCGGCTGAGCGGGGGCGCCTCAGCACCCCTTTCCTTGAGGCTCGTCTTCCCGCCGTTTTGTCCAGGCCGGGGAAGGGAGGGGGGGGGACGCCTGGAATCCCTGCAGCGCCTCACGGACGAGGAAGCCCCCCCCGTCCCCCGTCCCTCAGTCAAGAGAGCCGGCTGTCCCACCTGGGCCCTGGCGAAAGTTTGGCCTCTCCATCTAGGGGAGCAGCACCTCTTGCGAACTTAGTTGGTCGGGGAACAGGTGGTTGGGGGAAGGACGGGCGAGGGTCTCGTGGGAATGCCAACATTAAGGGGGGGGGTGTCTTCTGAGCCGCAGGCACGACCCCTCCTGCCGGTCTCTTCGGGGACGGGGGGGGGGGTCAGCCTTCAAACTCGGGCCAGTCTTCGAGGCTTCTCAAGGGCCAGAAAGGCTGGTTTCATTCACTGGCGCTTTGGCGGGTCTGTCCGGTTTCCTCAGATGATGGGAGAGATATTTAAAGTGGTGGAAGCGAGCGAGACGCGCCAGAAACGGAGTGACTGAGAGACAGCGGCGGTTGGGGTGCACTCTCATGGCCCCCCCACCTCACCCCGCTCTAGGGCGCTGGGTCCCCACATTGGGAGGCTGCAAAACCCCTGAAAATTTCCCTCTGGAAAAAAATGAATTTAAGTCTGAAATGTTCCTGTGAGGGGCGATAATTCAAGGTGATTACAAGAAATATCAAGAAATTACAAGAAATATATCATTGAATATATGTGACTGAATATGTGGTTACAAGAAACATATCACTGAATACATAAGAATTCGCCTATTGACAGCAGCTAGAATAAGGTATGCTCAAAACGGGAAACCAGAGAGTAGTCCCACAGAGAATATGTTAATAAAAATTATGGATTGTGCAGAAATGAATAAACTCACAATGGAATTGCAGAAGGAAGAAAAAGAATATTATACGGTCTGGGAGAAATGGTACGTTTGGTTAGATAACAGGAACAAAAGATAATGTAAAATGTAAATGGTCATGTATGTATATATCTTTGTATGTAAATGAATATGGGAAAACCGATGCCACAACGTATTGCAAAAATTGTAACTATGATTTGTTTTTAAAACTACAACTTTAATAAAGTTTATTAAATAATGTTAAAAAGTTCCCTCTGGGAAAACTTTCTAGACTTGCCCCGTTCTTGGTTGCGTCTGAAATTGGGGGGTGGGGGGGGAATGGGCCACCGAAGATGGGCTGTAATTCTGTCCTTAAAGAACCCTAAAGAAACGCTCCTCCACAAACGAGGCTTGTGGGAACCCAGCTGAAGAGGGTCGTGTTAATAAAGCGAGAATCATGCACGGGTTCCTGACGCACGGACGCCTGGGTCGTCGGAAGGGGGGATATGATCCGTTTCTCCTCAGAAGAGAACTTTGCGCAGAAAAGCAACTTTTATTCCTCCCAAGTTCTCCTGGTGCAGAATTGACTCTTCCCCTCCTCTGCCAAAAAGGAAGTAAGGAAGGCCTCCCGAGCCCCGCAAACTGCGCTCAAAACCCTCTAAACCCGGAGGTCTCCAACCTTGGCCGCTCTAAGCCTGGTGGACTTCAACTCCCAGAATTCCCCAGTTGCTGGGGAATTCTGGGAGTTGAAGTTCGCCAAGCTTAAAGCGGCCAAGGTTGGAGACCTCTGCTCTAAACCCCAATTCAACGCACGAGCCTCGCGGGCATGGCTAAAACCCCGGCTTCGCGTGACGAAGAAAGAAAGGAGAAAAGTTTTCTCCTCCTTCCTTCCTTCCTTCCTTCCTTTTTTTTTTTTTTTTTAAAAATCGAGCCGGATTTCGGAGCTTGGCGGCCCAACAAACGGCTTATACGCCCTGAATTCGAGCCGCGGGACTACAAACCCCATCCGCCAGCGGCGAGGAGGGCAAGCCGGCAGGCAGGCGCACGGATCCGGGCCGAGGCCGGGCGGCGAGAGGCAGGCAAAGTAGTCCCCAGAGAGAGAGGGGGGGGGGGCGCGGAGGGAGGGAGGCCGGGCCGCGACCGCGCACCCGAACTCCCAGCCGGGAAAGGCGGGGGCGGAGGCGGGCGCGGAGGAGGCGGGCGCCTAGAGCCGCTTCGCCTGGCCCAGCCCTGCCCAGAGTCCTTGCCCACTTCATCCTCCTCGGCTTTGACTTTTTTTTTTCTTCCCCTTCCCTTTTTTTGGGGGGGTGGGAGAAGGCTGGCTCAGCTCCGGCGAGGCTGCGGGGCTCCTGGAGGAGGTGGAGGATGAAGCTGCGCCCGGGCGCCCGTCGCCTCCTCTTGCTGCTCGCCCTGGGACTCGGCGCTTGGGACGCCCAGGCTGCGGTGGGTGCTCGACTCCCTTCGGATGGCCCCGGAGGGGAGACCGGGGGGGGTGAGGGCTGGGCTGACCCGGGCCGGGGTGGCGGTGGGGGGACGAGAGGGAAACCTCGGCTTTCGCCGCCGGTGGGCGTGGGTGGGTGGGGGGGGGGGGGGGGGGGGAGGGGGGGGGGGGGGGTGGAAGCTGCCAAGGGACGGGCTGCAGACCCCGGAAAAGTTGGGCAAAGTTGCTTTTAAAAATAGGCTCCGGGGCGAGCGGGTGCAAGGAAGGCTGGGAAAGGGGGAGGGGGGGGCCGCGGGAACGGGTCGCAGCCTGCCTCGCGCCCCTGCGGGATCCGAGGGAGCGAAAAAGCCGGCGCGGAGGGGGTGGGGGGTGGGAAGAAGGAGCGCTTGTGAGGAAGGGGCATCCGTGGCTCCCACTTGGGGCGAAGGCGCATCGAGGGGAGCCGAGTGCCTCGGAGGTCGCCGGGGAGGCGAGAAGGGCAGGAGCCGCCGGAGAGAGAAGGGGTGCAAGCCCCTTCAGGTGGCCGCATCAGGGCAGTCTCCCTCTCGCCGCCTCCCCCCCCCCCCACCCCGGGAGTGTCCTTCTCAAACAAAGGCTGGGCCGGTTGGGTCTTCGCTCCCCTCGGCGCAAAACTGACTCTCTCCGAGGGGCTTTTCTGGCATGCGAAAGTGAAGGCGCGCGGGGTGGGGAGGTGGCGGCCCTGCCTTGCCGATCCAAACTCCAGCTCGGGAGGACGCGGTCTGAATCCCTTTCCTTGTCCTTTCCCCACAGTCGGCAAGGGTGCCCTAAGCGAAGATTTCCCCCCCCCTCCCCCCTAAGATGGAGATGCTGGTCTTCAAAAGAGAGGGGGGACACTAGGGCAAAAGGTTCAGCCCTGAATCGCAAGATGCTCCCTTGCCTTTCCCACAGGCTGCCTGTAGGACTTTGCTACGTGCGTGTAGAGGAGGGGGGGAGAGGGCAGCAGGACTGTAGGAGTCCCACACAAGTGTAGCTTCCTCCCCATCCAGACTGCTGCTGGAGGAAAAGTGCAAACTGGAAAAGTTCGTTTGAGGGAAGAAGTGGTGGGCACTAAAACAAAATATGGCACTTTTCCGTCCCCCTCTCTCTTATACGGACCTGAAATTGGCTGTGTCCTCCTTTTCCACTTTCTGATAGTTGATCAGAGTTAAACTTCTTGAGAGGTGGAAGGTGGAGTTAAAATTACATTGGGTCCTTGCAGATTAGTGGGTCTTCTGTCTTCTGTTTATGACCCACTGATGAAACAAACACCAGTGGACATTAGTGCTGTGATCGCTTGGAGGGATTATAAAATAATGTGTCCACACATTATTGGAACCAACAAAATGTGTACTCCACCAGCTGTTTAATCTGCCCTCTTAATTGTCATCTTCTTCTCCCTTGCACAGAAATTTGTCAAAATAGTTGTTTTCTCCTTATGTCTCGCTGTAATTTATTAACAGGCCTCTTGAAATAATAGGTATTAACTAATGCTCTCTCTCCTTTTAAGGTAGCATTTAATTGCCACGGTCATTATGGAAAGCAGAATGGTGGGCTAGAATGCAGCAGTCCATGTTTGAAATCACTTTTGGTCCAATATCCATAGTGAATTTGTTATTTATTTCAGGAATGAAAACTCAGCCAGAGTTTTGTCTGTCTTGCACTTTTCCCCTAATTATCTCATGACATGAATGGGAAGTTTACTCATCTCATTTTATGGACTAGTTTGTAACTTTTCTCTTAGTTTGGGACCACAGACTGAAATGCTTTAACAATACTTAGTTACTCCTTAACAAGTTTTGCTTTTCTCCCCCTTCCCCATTCCATACTGAAGCCCTGTCATTTGTCTTACATGTTATCAAAATAATGTATATTTGTTTGCTGTGGACAGATAGATGGAACCTCACCCCAAAACTGAGCTCCTGTGAAGACAGATCAAAACCAACTAATTTTAATTCTCTTCAAACATAATTTCTTTAATGTTTTCTGGGATTTTGCGGAAATTCCTTTGCTGAAGGATAACCAAAGTATCTTATTCTATAATGCTCCATTCCCTGCAAGGAGTTTCCATCTGGTGTAGTAATTGACTTTGTGCATGTTAATTCAGACATCAACCTCATTAAATTGAGCAGGCATCTGATTTTGTAATAAAAGTAATGTGGAGTTGCTGGCAAAGTACTCCATTCAGTTTGGCATCTGCTCTGGACTAAAATTCCCAGGGTTTGGGTTGTGGTGTGGGTAGGGACCAAATTAATTCATTCTTTGTATAACTATCTACTTTGCATAATTTGAGCGCATAATAAAGTGTAAATTCCTAGCGTTAGAAAAAAGGAGATGAATCTGTACCCCACTTGCGTTGTTCATAAAGCCTGAGTTTTTTTTCTTCTGTTTTTCTGTGTTTGTTTGTAACACCTGCATTGGGTATCCCAGTACACTGTTAAGACAGCAGGGATGAGTCACACTGGTCTGGTCACCAATATTTGGAATTATGAACAAAATTGAGTGGAAATATGAAACCTGGTGCAAACTTGGCCTCTTAGGAAAGAACCACACCTGAGTTCATTTGAGGCAAAAAGCCAAGTGGTTATAGTAATGTGAAGTCAGAACTGAAGTTTGAGTGAGAAAAGCACTAGGTTAAACTTCCCTCTTCTCCCTCATTGTCTTCCCATTGTCCAGTCACATTTAGAGAAGATGTTTTGCTAACTGTCCATGTTGTGGTTGGTAGATAAAGAGGTGCTGCATTCCATTCTCAGGATCAAGGCCTTGAGATGTCCTTGAGCCCAACTATTGCTTTTGGTTTCCCATGTCTTGCACATTCCCCCTCTGAGTCCACCCCCCCAAGCTCCCCTCCCCTGTAATATATGGCACACTGACCTCTTAAGTGAAGCATAGAAATGAGTGAAGGATGGCAGCTCTGAAAGGAAAAGTTGTTCGTTTGTCCATAAGATTGAGGGACAGAGCTGAGCATAAACCAGATCCCTTGATTTGGAATACTTCTATAGCAGTGTTGGTGGTTTATAACAGGAGTCCCCAAACCCTGGCCTATGAACTGGCACCAGGCCGCAGCAAGCCAGAACCTGGTCTGTACAAACAAGGGAAGCCCCATCTGCAGGATGCAGACAGCACCTGAATCCATGCCCCCTCCGGTCTGCAGAGAAACCCCTCTCCAAGGAACCAGTCCCTGGTGCCAAAAAGGTTGCGGGGTGGACATTGTCAAATTCCTGGCCCATAGGCTGGATGCATCACGTGCTGGCCACACCGACACCCGGTTTAGCAAACGGGGGAAAGTCATGATAAGTCACGTGATGATGCGACTATCGGTCTAATCTGTAAAACCCAAAGAGAGTTTCATTCGTTTCCACATCAAGCACGATTTCCAAGTGGAAACAAAAGCATTTGTGTTCTTTTCTTTGACCAAAGTGGTCAATTTTGCCATTTCATTTGCTCTCTAACAGGGGTCTCCAACCTTGGCTTCTTTAAGTGTGGCAGACTTCAACTCCCAGAATTCCCTAGCCAGCAAAGCTTGGTTGGGGAATTCTGGGAGTTGAAGTCCACCAGGCTTAAAGTTGCCAAGGTTGGAGACCCCTGCTCTATAGGGAAGAAACTGTATTTCCCAGGCTGCTTTTCTCATGCAAGGCTTAGCTTTATCCTCAAGGCACCTTTCCGAGGTTGTTTCCAACTCCCACTGCTGAATGCAACCAAGAGAAAAAAAAATACAGGTAGTCCTCAACTTATTTAGTGACCGTTCGAAATTATGGCACTGAAAAAAGTAACTGATTTAGGACCATTTTTCATACTTATGCTCATGGCAGCATCCCCATGGTCACGTGATTTATATTTGGATGCTTAACAACTGACTCACATTTATGCCGGTTGCAGTGTCCCAGGGTCTTGTGATCCCCTTTTGTGACATTCTGACAAGCAAAGTCAATGAGGAAGCCAGATTCATTTAACAACTGTGTTACTCATTTAACAACCGCAGTGATTTAACAAATGTGGTGAGAAAAGTTGTAAAAGGGGGCAAAACTCAACCAATTCCTCCCTTAACCACAGAAATTTTGGCCTCAGTTGTCATACATTGAGGATTGCCTATAGTTGCATGCACAACAAAAGAGCTGAAATATTGATTGATAATATTTGGATCTACTTAAATTTAGGTTCCATGAATGGGGTAGATGGTTCCACCCCATTGGTGCCCCCTTGGGTTTATGAAAAGCTACTCAGGGTGTGCTGTTCAAAGGCCAGGTGTTGCTTCTGCCCCCAAAAGTTGGATACTTCTGCTTATGGTTATGACTCACATTCCCTTTCAGGCTATCATAATCCAAGTAGGAATTGGATTCCAAAACTGTGCACATACAGAGGGCCCTTGGTTCTGGTTCACCTTATGAACTACCAGGATCTGGTTTACTACCAGTTCTGTGGGGCATGGCTTAGTGGGCATGGCAAGGGAAGGATACTGCAAAATCCCCCTTCCCTCCCCACCCCACTAACCTGCTTTACCAGCTCCGTTCTCCTGACTCAGATGATTAGCTGGGACTCAATGGGAGGCAGAGAATAGATGGAGTTGGTGGGGCCAGTCAGAGGTGGGATTTGCCAGTTCTCTGAACTACTCAAAATTTCTGCTACCGGTTCTCCAGAACTGGTCAAAACCTGCTGAATATCACCTCTGGTCCCATTGTCAAGATTCAACCCAGAACTAAGGAGAAACTTCCTGATTCTGGGAACAATTAACCAGTGGAATGACTTGCCTTTGGAAGTTGTGGGAGCTTCATCACTGGAGGCTTTCAAGGAGAGACTGGACAGCCCACTTGTCAGAAATGGTATATGGTCTCCTGCTTGAGCAGCGGGTTGGACTAGATGACCTACAAGGCCCTGGGAAGGGCGGAAGGAAGGAAGGAAGGGTGGAAGGAAGGAAGGAAGGAAGGAAGGGCAACAGCAATAGCGCTTTGACTTGTATATCACTTCACAGTGCTTTCCAGCCCTCTCTAAGTGGTTTACAGAGCCAGCATGTTGCCCCCAACAATCTGGGTCCTTATTTTACCCATCTCGGACGGATGGAAGGCTGGATTCGATCTGCCAAATTGCAGTTGAAGTAGCTTGCAGTACTGCACTCTAAGCACTGCGCCACAGGCTCTTAATACTATCCTTGATAATATTTTGTTACAAATCAGATAGTGTTGTCATCAGCAACACCATCAAAGTGGGAGGGAGGGAAGGTTGATTTAATTTGTTTGATTCAAATTTGATGCATCTCAACTCCAAATAATTCTGGGTGGCTCATGATACACCACAGTAGAAAAACAATATAATAAGAAACAAGAAAGCCTCACTAGAACAGAAGAAAAAAATATATAATAGAAGAAATATAACAGAAGAAAAACAATACAGGTAATCCTCGACTTACAATTGAGCCCAAAGTTTCTGTTGTTAGATGAAATATTGAGTGAAATATTGAATATTAAGTGAGTTTTATCCCATTTTACAACCTTTCTTGCCACTGTTGTTAAGTGAATCACTGCAGTTGTTAAGTTAGTAACATGGTTGTTAAGTGAATCTGGCTTCCCCAATGACTTTGCTTGTCAGAAAGGAGTGGGACACTGCAATGGTCATAAATATGAGTCAGGTGCCAAGCATCTTATTTGTGATCACATGACTACGGGGATGCTGCAACAGTCGTAAATGTGAATAATAGTCATAAATCAGTTTTTTCCGTGCTGTTGTAACTTCAAACAGTCACTAAATGAACTGTTGTAAGTTGAGGACTACCTATGCAATAAAAAACAAGAAAGCCAGATTAGAGCTGGGAAACAAAAAGAACAAGAAAATGATGAACTTGATAGATTCCACCAACTTCTGACATCCAGTAAGAGCTTCCAGCCTCAAGGCTAGGAGATTATGATCCTCTGGAATGCCAACCGAGTGGGATTATACTCCCATGGAAAATAAAGCACAATATTTATTTTGAGTGTTTGTGTCCTGCTTTTGCCTTGTGTGTAGATTTGCAGGCACCCATCAGAGCTTTTGTGCCATAGTAAAAGATAGACAACAGACATCTTGCAAATGCAAGAAAAATATAAAACGGAAAGGTGCCTGCTGGCATCTGAGTTATCGCAAGCAAGAAAGTTCAGTATGGGATTTTGCAAACTGAACTCCAGCTGCCAGAGAAAGGAAAATTGGAAAGGATTCTTTGGGGAAATATGTAGAAACAAGACTTCAGAGTTTAGGTCAAATGGAATCTGGAAATTTACCTAGACTTCTAGATAAAATTGGAATGATAATTTTTGTTTTTCGTACTAAGTTATTTTTAGGAAAGGATCGCTCCTAAAGAAAACATAAATTCCCTTGAATTAGATCAGGGTGTCAAACTCAAGGCCCAGCAGAGGGTGGGTGCTTAGATCTGGCTTGCAGGGCTGCCCTGGAAACAGTGAAGGACACCTCCCAGTAGGACTGCAAGAGGCCATTGTGGGCAAAAACAGGCCCGGGGGGGGGGAACAAATGCCTCCCCCCAGCTCAATTTTTGCTGGCAAAGAGCTAGCAAAACAACCGAAAAACAAAACAAATGTTTCCCCTCTTGCATTTAAGCATGCAATAAGAAGGGACAGGAAAGAAGAAAAGGAAAGAGGAAATACAAAAAAAAAGAAGGGAAGATGGGAAAAAAAGGAAGGAAAAATCAGGGAAGAGGGGGAGGAAGAAGAAAGGTGAATGAAGAGGGAGGGAAGAAGGAAGATTATGATGAGTGAGGGAGGGTCTCAGGGAAGTCCTGCCTTAGCACTTGGCCACCACAGGTGTCCCTCCCCCCCCACGCACACAATGTCGAGCAGGCCATGCCCACCCTGTCCCTCCGAGATCAAACACAATTCTGATGCAGCCCTCAGTGAAATGGACACCCCTGAATTAGATAGTCAATTTAAAATAATTCTCAATAGCTCTTGAATGTGAAGCAGCTAAACTTGATCTTGGTTCCTTCCCCTATTTTCACAATGACTGGCTTTGCCCATCAAACTGGGTCAAATTTTGTTCATTTATTTGTTGAATAAGTAACACTTGGCTGGATTCACTCAAGGTGCTAAACCACAAACAACATGATCGTTTCGTGCATTGACTTCACACAGTGTGAGACGGTCTGGTCCCAAAGCAACACAGATCTCTTTGCTTCCTAAATCTGCAACTTTAAAGAGTCTGGCATGATTTTCAGTGCTGGTGATCAGAAAGGCATCTAAACTTTGTGTTTCTCCAAGGTGATGAACCTTTCTCTCCGCTTGAGCAACCCTTCCTTGTGTGGACTTCAAACATAGCTGGCTGGGGAATTCTGGGAGTTGAAGTCCACACACCTTAGTGTGGCCAAGCTTGAAAAACATCTTGTAAAGCATTATGGATCTTGTTCTATCCTCCCTGAGAAATGACTTGCATTCCTTTAACAAGATGTTATCTTGATGCTCTTTTCAATCAGGAATGCCAAATGCTTTGCTTGAAAAAGAGCAGTCCTGCGTATCTGGTGTGAGACCCTCCCTCCGTAGGTCAGGCGTGGGGGACAAGGCTTCTGCATTTGACCAACAATGCTGACCCTTCCACACGAGCTCTATTATTCAGTACTACGTCTGTCACCTACCAACCCAGTGCCTTCTGAAATTTCAGTCCCCTTCCTAAGAAAACAGAAACCTTGCCCAAAAAATCAGAACTGGAAAAAAGATACAAGTATGCTTAATTCAAGGAAGGGTGATCACATAACCCCCAGGACATTACAATCGCCATAAATATCAGTCAGTTCCCAAGAGTTTGAATTTTGATCAGATGACTATGGGGATGCTGCAATGGTCACAGGTGTGACAAACAGTCATAAGTCACTTTTTGCAGTGCCACTGTAACGGCAGTAACAGTACTAAATGAACTGTTGTAAGTTGGGGACTACCTGTAGTTGACCAAACTTTTAAGATTCGATCTTTCCCGGGACGCTTCCAACTAATGAAACATTTTTCTACAAAGAAGAATGTCTTCTCAGTCGTTGCACCATTTTGGAGGGTGTTGTCCCCAAAACGTTTTGCCTGATCTTCTCTATGCTGTTTTTTCAGCACTATCAAAAAAATATTCCTCCTTTCCTGGCATTTCACAATTTAGCATTTCTGGGATTTTAACGTGCCCTATAAGTCAATGGTTGCTATTAATGTGTTTCATTGATTTTTCGTTTTGGTCTGACACTTTAAATGGGCTTTGAAGACTCCTGTGCTGTCTTTTATCAGCATGTCTTCCTCTCTTTTAAAAACTAATCCTCTTTTAGAACTCAGAACTTTTCTAAAACCTAAACTCCTGGGACAGAATTAAGATCGTTTTCATTGCTGCTTGAAACAAAGATTGCCAATAACTTGTGTTGGATACTTTAATTCAGTGGTCTTTCAAAGTTGGCAATTTTAAGATTTGGACTACAACTCCCAAAATCTCCCAACCAGCATTTTGGGAACTGAAATATTTTGGTAAAAGTTACTAAGTTTAAAAGAACACTGGTTTAAATGTGCTGTTATTTAAAGCTTTTGCACTTTGTTACATTCTATAATAGTTGTCTAAAATAGTTGTAACTCATTTGACAAAAGCTAATTTTGTTTTCTAAACACTTTACAAGTAGAAATTCATTAGAATTGTTCATCTTCCTTCACAACAGGAGATTTGGAACAAATACACTGTCCTTAATTCCCCTCTTGACTTTCTGGCTATTGTACATACATAATGGAGAGTGAAGGCCTTCATCAATTGCCCTAAATCAGACTTTTTCAATCTTGACAACTTTAAGGCATGTGGATTTCAACTCCCAGAATTCCCCAGTCAATTATGCTAGCTGGAGAATTCTGGGAGTTGAAGTCTATGCATCTTAAAGTTGCCAAGGTTGGAAATCCTATCATGTCATTTTGAGGGTTTGCTTAGTTTTCTTTTAATAGGTTATGTGGACCCAGCCTTATCAGTATCAGTGATTTATGACTTAGTATGTTACATAAATCCCACAAACTCTGGTTTATCCAACAAATCAAGATTTAACAAATGTTGGTCTAGTAAAATGTGGGAACCCAGCCTTGTTGAACAGACCTTTATTAATTGCAGTTACTTTCACATTTAATTTCAGGGTTGTTTTTTTTTATGTGCCCAGCTGTCAGAGATCACTTCGTCTTGGAGTTGAATTCAAGTGTGAGAAAAACAAGTGCAGATAAATGGTGCCAAACACACATCAGTCTCCTTTGTGAGCTCACAAATATCTCTCCTATAATTTCAGGGAAAACTATTTGAACAGACTTTGGAACCTGAGCTGCATTGGAATACAGGGGTGTGGAGGTGGCTCTATGGGAAATGTGTTGGTTTCAGTGGTGGGATTTAAAAAAAATTACTGCCGGTTCTGTGGACATGGCTTGGTGGGCATGGCCGGGGAAGGATACTGCAAAATCCCCATTCCTCACCCACCCCACTAACCTGCTTTCCAGCTCTGTTCTCCTCTGCAGGGCAACCAAAGAAGACCCAGCCGATCTGCTGGGACTCAATGGGAGGCAGAGAATAGATGGGGAAAGGGCCAGTCAGAGGTGGGATTTGACGGTTCTCCAAACTACTCATAATTGCTGCTACCAGTTCTCCAGAACTGGTCAGAACCAGCTGAATACCATCTCTGGTTGGCTTGCAAGAACAAATTATAACTGTCCAGCAAGGGTTTCACCTTTACTAACAAGCTTTCTTCAAATGCATCTTTTAGTAGAAAAAAAATGTTGGTCTGAAAAGTTCTACCAAACTCCTCCTGAGTTTCGGCTATCATAGACAAATAGAAGCAGTCCTCGATTTACAACCACAATCGAGCCCAAAATTTATGCTGCTAAGTGAGACAGTTGCTAAGTGAGTTTTGCCCCATTTTATGACCTTTCTTGCCACAAGTATTAAGTGAATCACTGCAGTTGCTAGGTTAGTAACCCGGTTGTTAAGTGAGTCTGGCTTTCCCATTGGCCTTGTCAAGACACTGCAGCCGTCCTAAGTAGGAATCAGTTGCCAAACATCTGAGTTTTGATCATGTGACCAGGGGGATGCTGCAATGGTCATAAGTGAAAAATGGTCATAATTCACTTTTTTCAGTGCCATTGTAACTTTGAATGGTCAGTGAATGGTTGCAAGTCAAGGAAGGACTAACCACATCTTTCTTCTACAATTTATTTCTGGGCATAATCCAAAGAATAATTGCTAACGCTCCAGGATATCTTAGCTTCTTCCAGGCTGCTGTGATACTACAATTCCATGGAAGAGCTCTTTTAGGTGGTCTCTCTGTAAAAGATCAAAGGTCAAAGATAAAAAGCCACGGCCTCAGGCCAACCTTAAAGATGGAAATCTCCATTCTGCAAACCAAGACTGTCAATTCTTTGTGATGTTTGGCAAGAACTTTAATTGAGGTATTTTTATCTCGTAGATAATAGACATTCCAATAGCTGCCTGTCAATTCCTCCTGATGTTTGGCAAGTTCCTGAATTGAGGTGTTTTTATGTTACAGAGAAGGGACATTCCAACAGCTGTCACTACAGGTTTTCACCGGAATCCTGTAATTGTAAATTGTACAATTAATGGTCCAGAAACTGGGGGGAGGGGGGGGAGAGATTTTTGACAGTATTTTTGACTCTGGAAGTAGAAACTTGGTGTACTTATTATTTTAAAAAGTTTAGATCCATAGCCAAAACTAAAATTTGGCACTTGGTGATTCAAAAGGGGTACTTTGGGTTGACTAACTGGACTTTTTGTCCTGGGTCAAGCAGGACATGAGAAAAAAAAATACAAAAAAATGAGAAAAAAATACAAAAGAAAAAGAAATTCCCCCTTGAACTGGGAGGTGATGTAACTGATGTGGAAAAAATTACAGGAGGCTGATCTCTTGAGGCAAAGTTTCCAGCTTATTCTCTGGCCATAAAACAGAATGGTATTTTCAGCCAAGCACTTAAGATAACAACTGAACTAAAATCATGCCAACTTGGGGTAGAGGGAAAAAAAGGCATGGGTCATGCCAAGCTTGCTAATCATTACTATGTCTTTGTCCTTTGTGAGTTTCAGATTTGGCACCAAGTCGAGCTGGGTTCTGGCCCATAAATAGCAACAGGGTTACTACTGGTCTCTTCCACATCCTTGGTCAAGGGTGTGATAGTGCTGAGGTCTACCTAGGCTGGCATTATGCCAGGTAGCCAAGGGTGTGGTTTTAAAAACAAAGGGCAGGGAAGTGAGTGGATTGTGAGCTAGCCATGTCTTGTGGGACATGGGGTCCCACAATTTCCCATTTTTCTCACTGGGGTGGAAAAAATCAAACCAGTTTAAGAAGCTGGTTGCTCCCTAGGGCACCACTTGAATTTGGATTCTTGGTTTGAGGGGTACTGCTTGGAGTACTGCTTGACTGGCCAACTGGGTTCTTTGCTGTGTTGATGTGTAGTCTTCATTTAGTGATTTCCGTATTTAGCAACTGGTTGCAAGTTATGACAGTGATGAAAAAGTAACTTTACAAACAATTATTGCATTTATGACCTTTGCAGGTTTGTAAAGCAAAGAAAAACCTGAAGTCTGCTCATCGTAAGCATAGTTGCAGTCACTTATCACCAGTTTTCTTTAACAATCAAGTTGCCAGTCCCAATTATGGTCATTAAACAAGGACTACCTGTATGCACTTCTCAGCTTATCCTTTCCAGCTTCTCTACACTTTTATTTGTCCTGCTGTTGCTTCCATTAACGGGTTCACACATTGCACTAACTCAAAGTGGAATTTAGTTCAATAGGCTTTACTTGATTATAGATCAGCATCTTATGAATTCAGATATTGCAGTTTATAACTATAGATTTATCTATTTGGGAACCTAATCAGTTGTGTCTTTTCCACTAACCACATCCGAGTCAAAAACGTGACTTACAATAGTTTGTTTAGTGACCATTCATAGTTACAAAGGCATTAAAAAATATGACTTATAACCATTTTTTCACACTTATGACTGTTGCAGCATCCTTATGGCAACGTGATCAAAATTTAGATCCTTGGCAACTGGTTCATATTTATGATGGTGCAATGTCCTGGTGTGTTACGTGAACAGCTTTTGCAACCTTCTGGCAAGCAAAGCCAATTGGAAACATTTAATACTTAATATACTTAATAACTATTTTACTAATTTAACCACTGCAATGATTTATTTAATAACTGTGGCTAGAAAGTCCATAAAATGGGGCAAAACTCACTTTTAAAAAGTCTCACTTAACAATAAAAAATTTGGGCTCAATTATGGTCATAAATAAAGGACTACCTCTAGTCTAATCAGAAAACCCAAAGTCAAGAATTCATTTTTTTTTCTGACTCGGAGCACAAAATTCAGAAGTGGTTTCCAAATAGAAACCAAGCTGATTTCTAATTAAAGATACAATCATTTCTGCCATTTCTGCTCGTGCCATCACTTTTTACTCTCATGATTGAAGATGAATTCTATGGTTCAAGAATAGAACTTTGGATGATCTTTGCAGATGGTCCCCATTTTAAGGAAATGTGGATGCTGTTGTTCACACTTCCTGAGAAGCTGTGGTTTGTGGAATAAGCCACAATGGTTAGGACCGCATAAATCTTAAGCCATAGCCTACCTATAATTACAAATCACGATGGTCAAATTCACAGGGCACACTGAACCATGAAGAGATTCATGACATGCTGCCTTGATCCAAACCCAGACTTTAAGTTTAAATTGGGAAATGATTGTATTGTTCTTTGAATAGAGAACTCTCCTTTGAAAAGTGGGAAGGCAATAATCTCTTTGGTTTCTTAGAAATGAAACATGCTTTTATATTGTACTTGTATTTCACTTTGTGAAATTGTAGTTGACTTACAACTACAATTGAGGCCCCCCCCCCAAATGTTGCTAAGTGAGACATTTGTGAAGTGAATTTTGCCCCATTTTATGACCTTTCTTGCCACAGTTGTTAAGTGAATCACTGCAGTTGTTAAGTTAGTAACCTGGTTGTTAAGTGAATCTGGCTTCCCCATTGACTTTGCTTGTCAGAAGGTCACAAAAGGGGATCACATAACCTCGGGACCCTGCAACCATCATAAATACAAGTCAGTTGCCAGGCACCTGAATTTTGATTGTCTGTTCATTAGGATTCTGCAATGGTCATAGCTGCCTTTTTTCAGTGCTGTTGTGACTTTGAATGGTCCCTAAATGAATTGTAATAAGTTGGGGACTACCTCTATTTCATTTTTGTTTCTTTAAACTTCATTTAGAATGTAGCTGTGATTAGAACTGGCCAGAGGGCACCTTCCAATTGCTTGGCTGCTGTTTCCATCACTCATGACCTTTGGCTATACAAACCATGGCTGAGAGCTGCAGCCCTGAACATCTGGAGGGAGCAACTCACCTGCCCTTGTAGCTCTTAAAAAACAAATGTAGATGTGTTAGCTGCGGCTGACTCACCAACACATGTGCCTCCCATTTTCTTGCTGAGGGTTGAATGTGTGAACAGTTTTGATTGACAATAATTCCCCAGGATAAATGAACTGATGAATGAAAAGCCCGTGGCCTTTGAGTTGTGTGTGGTTAAGTACACTGGTTGCTTTAAATATAAAACTTACCACCATGCACTGTTGTCATTCTTGAGAAGTAAATACGTATATTTATCTATCTTGAGAATATGTCCTTAACCACAACGGGTCAGAGAATGGGCTGTGTGCCATATGTTTTTTTATGTCATTAAATGACAGATTACACTAATCAGGCTGTGTTATTGATATGTTGGGTTTCTTTTAAAAAAAAACCCTGCAGAAAATGACAGCCAAGTGTTATAAAGGATTGATACAATTATGAAACATCTTTGGTTTATACACAGGAATGTTTATATCTTAAGTGAACCTTAATTAATTTGACTTCAATGTTGGTAATGAAACTAACTGCTGTTTAGTCACGCCTGCAAGTACAGTGGCTTGGAATGTAACACTGCACATGGGTGTTCTCAAAAAAAATATGAAATGCTGTGAATATTTCAGCTTTTTTTTTCAGACTCTGGAGTAGCGCACAACTCCTGGAAAATTTATAGGCCAATCCATGTTTTCATGCCAGGGAATATTTGCTTGGTCACCTACTGAGATGTTTTCTCCAACTTCCCAGTGTAGCTTACAGCCCTGAGATTTCCATCCAAATATTAACCAGATCCAACCTGGCTTAGCTTTTTAAAAATTAGCCAACATTAATTGGGTGATGCCATCAGCTGCTGTTGTTGTTTGTATCTTGAGATTGCTGCCAGTTGGAAGGTTGTAAACTGAAAATTTCAGCTTCCAGTTGGAAACTATAGAAGTGTTTCCTGGAAATGTCCTTACAGATTTGAAAAAGATGCTAGCTTTTGGGTGCAAAAGTATTACTTAAAAGCAGGAAACCACTACCATTTGGACTGAGTTGCCTTCCTGTCCACTTGAAATAAATGTTGCTTATAATGTGGTGGCAGGACGTTTGAAAAGAAGAACAAAGCATTCGGGGTGGTGCTCCTTGCACCAGAGTGTGCAAATCAATGGGATGATCCTGCAGGGCCTTGCCTCAAATGCAGTGGCAGTGGGATTTTTTCTCACCCCTGAATTGTGCCCTGCCGCTCACCTCCAGTGCCCCACTGCTGCCTCTTAGCGCCCTCCTGCCAGCCCCCTTGCCTCTCAGAGCCCCCCTAAGGCATCCCACCCACCCCCCAGGGGACAGTACTGCCCACTTTGGGAACCACTGGTTTCAAAGAACAGCTGTGTTCATTAGGGGTGAATGGAACTGTAGCAAACCAAGGGTAGACCTAGCAGCCATAGGGAATATTCACTCCAAATTTTAGAACTTTAGGTGTTTATAACTTTGTGTGCACTAACTTAAATGCGTAGAAGTAACTGGGTAGAAATGCCATCTGTTTTAAAAGTGCTGGTAGTGATGTGATTGTGATGGGGTGTTTGGGGCACTGTGCTGGAGTAGCTTTCAAATTTCATTGTATTCGTGGAATGCAATGACAGTAAAGGTATTTTATTCTAAAGACAGGCAGGAATCAGAGATGGGTAGCTTACCTTTAAACCAAATTGTCTAATCTAGTGTTCTTCTACGTGGAAATAGTCTGGCTGGCTGGTGAATTCTAGGAATTGAAAGAAGGCTACTGAATGTCAAGTAGAATTTAAGAACACCTCTGCCTGGTATACCAACTGGTGAGAAAATAATAAATGGACTCTGGAGAGTCTCAGTCACCCAGGTCATGGTTGTCCCAAAGGGACAACTCTTTCAAGAGGCAAGTGGGCTTTTTTTGCTTAAAGACATTTCGATTCTCATCTAAGAAGCTTCAGAACTGAAGAAGCTTCTTGGATGAGAAGTGAAATGCCTTCAAGGAAAAACAAAGAAGCTTCCAGTTGCCTCTTGAAAAAGCTCTTTTGAGACAATAAATGGACTTGTTTTGCTCAAAGGTGTTTTTTTAACAGAAAAACTTTAAAAACTCTGATTTAATTTAGGCTCGATTTCTGGGAGTTTGACAGCCCTGCTCGATTTGGTTTTAAAACTGGATCTTCAGTAGAGCCAGTCGTCTTCTGGTTCCACTGATGAGACTGAACCTCTGGCATAGCTCTCATCTTCCTCAAAGCACACAAGTCCCACAACCACATCAAGTGCCTTACTAAAGGATTGCTATTCCTTGTAACCTTGACTGTCGTGATTGTATATTGGAGGACTTTTCACAGGCTGATTTTCAGTACATGTGTAGTATTTTCTTCCATATATGTGTTTATGGAATAAAATTTTCAAGCACAAGTATAAAGCAGAATGTTTGCAAGGTTTTACAGTGTGTTTTTGTGTTCAGCAGGCTGAGCATTCAGTAAGACCTGTTTTAAGAGTAAGTGCCTGGACATCTGTTTTGTTTTAAGAGAAGAATGGAAGAAGTAGCGTTTGGGGAGAAAATATTGGCAGAAATGAAGAAACTGAGTTGCTTTGTGTGTAATTATTCTCAACCAGTTGACAGAGCCTGCTGTTTTCTTTTCAATTACGAATCTCCTATGGGATTTGTAGAACATTTATATAAAGGGCAATACATATATAAAAGCAAATGGGATATCTCATATATTTAGGGCTGAAATATGTGTTCAGGTCAGTATAAGTTTCTAACCTGTTTTATCTTAATTTCCTTTTTTGCTTCTCATGAGACAAGAATAGAACTTGGTGTTTTCACACAGTTCTGGTTGTGGAAAATCAGTTCTTGATGTGGCCAGCTAGAAGGATGCTTGGGCTGCAAAAGTTATGGGAAGATGAAATCATAGAACCAAAGTCTCTAAACTGCACCAGATTGGTCAACAGCAAGGAATAATGGGAGATGTAGTCCGGAGTACCTCTGTCATGTAGTTTCAATCCAAGGCTTGTAGACTCTTGGATCCTGTCAAACCTGTTCACTAAGCCATGTTTTTTTCTCAATGGGCTGCTTTCTAACCCAATCATAGTTTAGGAATATGGATATGGGGCAAGAGCCCCAGCAAATGTTTCTCTTTTCATTTTACTGAAACAGAGAATAAACCAGCATTTTTTTTTCCTTCTCCCCCTCTCCATAACTTGCTGGTAAAATGCAGATTTGCACCGATATTAAACTAGAAGAAAGAAAGCCACTGTTTATGGCTTAGTGATCAGTATGAAGTCAGTTTGTATGTCATGGTTTAAAATAAATTATAAACAACTGTTGAACAAGCCACTTCTAAAGCTAAACTAGCAAGCTGCTTTTCTTGGTAAATGTATTTTGGATTACATTTGATTTCTGGATTATGTGTAAAGACAAGAGTTGAATCAGTCAAAGTGAAGATAGAGTTTTCCATCTTGATGATAAAGGAAAGGAGAAAATTCTGGTTTTGGCCTTTATTTATTTATTTAGACTGCATATGCAACAGTAAACCAGGATGCTCCTCCATGGTTACAGAACAGGGTGCCTAATTCCATAAGCGTGGAAACAAAGGCAGATGCACCAGAGTCGTCACTAAATTGGCATTTGAAATGTTACTGGGAGTACATTTTCACCGGTGGTGGGATTCAAAAAGTTTGAAGTGGGCGTGGTTTAGTGGGCACACTTTGCGCATGGGCACACACTTTGCATGCGCGCACATGCTAAACGTGCACTTTGCGCAGGCACAGAGGCATTCCAACTCACCTCCTGCAAGTCTGCACTCTCCCTGTCGCTTCAGCAGCTGCCGCTTGGCCTGTTGGGCTGCACAAAGCAGCTATGCTTCAAAAGAAGAGGATAAAGGTGAGTATGGGGGTCCGGGCAGGTGGGTGGGCCCAACAGCGGAGTGCCGGAGAGAACCGGTTTGTTCTCTGCTGCTCATCGCCGCTTCCGGCTTGGCAGAACCAGGCCGAACCGGTAGAATACCACCACTGATTTTCACTCCTTAAGCCCGAATTCTGCTCTCCAATCTGGCACAATGTAGTATTATTATTTGATGAAAGCTCTGTGCAGGTAGTCTTTAGATTACGACCACAATTTGGGACCACAATTCCTGTTGCTAAGAAAGGCGGTTGTTGAATGAGTCATGCCTGGTTTTATGACCTTTTTTGACATAGTTGTTAAGCGAAGTGCTTCCTTAAGTGAGTCACATGGATGTTACATGAATCTGGCTTCCCCTCCAGATTCCTTTATGCTTGTCAGAGGTTGGCTGAGAAGGATGCAAATGGTGATTACGTGACCCCAGGATGCTGCAACCATTGTTAATACATGCCAGTTGGCAAGCACCTGAATTTGATCCCATGACCTTAAGTATGCAACAACCATTGTAAGCGTGAGGACTGGCCATAAATCATTCTTTTGCAGTATTATTGTAACTTAATTGCAAATGGTCACAAAATAAATGGTTGAAAGCAGGGATGGGATTCCACCAGTTTGGACCAGTTCTATAGAACCGGTTGTTATGATTCTATGCAGTTTGGAGAACCAGCAAATCATGCCTCTGGTTGGCCCCTCCCCTCCCTGCCCAGTTGGTCCTTGCTGACTGCGTTCCCCCCCTCCAGTCACTCTTTAAGCAGTGGGAGGGGGTGCAAAAAAAGCCACACCCACCCAGTCACATGGCCATGCCCACCTAGCCACGCCCACAGAACCAGCTGTTAAAAAAATTTGAATCCCAACCCTGGTTGAAAGTCAAGGATTACCTGAATCATATAAGGTACTCTATAATAATTGGAACAAATACAAGTCCTCAACTTGCAACCATAATTGAGCCCAAAATTTCTGTTGCTAAGTGAGGCAGTTGTTTAGTGAGTTTTTCCCCACTCTATGACCTTTCTTACCACTGTAGTTAAACGAATCACAGCAGTTATTAACTTTGTAACATGGTTGTTAAGAGAACCTGGCTCCTTCATTGACTTTGCTTCTCAGAAAGTGGCATAAGGGGAATCACATGACCTGGGACACTGCAACCATCATAAATATGAGCCAGTTGCAAAACATCCGGATGTTGATCACATGGATGCTGCAATGGCCATAAGTGCAAAAAACAATCATAAGTAGCTTTTCTTCAGTTCTGTTCAGTGATAGGATTCAAAAAAATTTACGACCAGTTCTGTGGGCATGACTTGGTGGGTGTGGCTTGGTTTGGTGGGTGTAGTTGGTGGGCATGTCAGGGGAAGAATACTGTAAAATCTCCATTCCCTCCCCACCCACTAACCTGCTTTCCAGCTCCCTTCTCCTGTGCGGGGCCAGTCAGAGGCAGTTTTTGCTGGTTCTCCAAACTACTCATAATTGCTGCTACCAGTTCTCCAGAACTGGTCAGAACCTGCTGAATACCACCTCTGACACCGTTGTAAGGTTGAACAGTTAGTAAATGATGGTTGTAAGTCGAGAGCTACCTCTACAACTATGAACATGTAAGCGCGGGAGGATTCCAGATTCTGGAACAGATTCTGCTCAGGAGTGATCTACGTGAGAAAAGGGGGAAAGCCTGTCCTTGGAAGGGGGCGTGGGGCATGGCATAGAGTTATCTGGCATCTGCAGTGGGCAGGTTTTCTCCTATTTTATCTCCACGGCTGTGATGATGCCAAGGCAAAGAAGACCTTACAAAATTCTCTCTTTCCTTGCAGGTGGGGGTGATGTGGGATGGCGGCGGTTACATGGTTGATCGCCGGAGATTTGCACCAGGGAAGGGAATCTACAGGCTGCATCTTGTAAGGGTGTGACTTTTGAAAAGGGAGGTGAAAAGAGGGACATTCTTCCATGCTCTCTGTACAGTGTGTGTGTGTGTGTGCACACGTGTGCGTGCTAAACACAACCGTATTTCGTATTCTCTTAGGCTATGTTGGTCTTGCAAGTATTCTAATTATTTCATAGCTCTGGGCTGCATTTTGCATTGTGGGTGTTGTTTGATCTTTCCCAGGGCATTCGTGTGTCTATCTCAGGGCTCCCCAACCTTTCTGGTTTTGCAGACTGGCAGGGGAGAGGAAAGGGTTCCGTTTGAGTGGCCGGCAGGTGTGTACGCACAGCTCCAATTGTACGAGTGGCCAGCACTCGCACACATGCTTGAAGCTCCATTTGCTCATACAAATGGAGCTTCACCCACAAGTGCCCACCACTTGCACAAACGAAGCTGCGTGCATTGGCTCTCTTGCCACTTGTGCAGCCCAGTTCTGAACGGGCCACGGCCCAGGGATTGGAGACCCCTGGTTTAGTGTATTCAAAGGTTCCTCCTCATTTTGGTTTCCTGAGCATGCTGGTAGAAATGGGATGAAACCCAGTTGGTGCTAAGCTACCGGTTTGGACTGGTTCAACTGAACTGGTTGTACAAAAAAAGCCTCCAACAATCAGCGAGAGGAGAGGGAAAAGCCTTCAGTCAGATGAGAGGAGAAAGAAGAGAAAAGCACAGGATCGGCCCTCCCACCTGCCCCTGCGCTTTTCTCTTCTTTCTCCTCTCAGCTGATTGGTATTGCAGGCTTCAGCTGCGCGGCATGTTAGGTGCGCATGCATTAGGTGTACATGCATGCACACACGATCACCAAACCAGTAGTGGAACAGGTAGGTCCCACTGCTGAGGAAGGCCCCCTTCCTGAACCGTGCCCAAAGCTTGTCTTTTGCTGCAAATAGCTATGAAACTGATGGTTGATCGATTGACTTTCTGCTTCCATTTTTTTTTCTACTTCCAAGAAAGAGACACATAAGATTTATTCTGGGGAATGAAAGGTTTCCCAAAGGACTTTACAGGTAGTCCTCGACTTACAACCCTTGGTTTAATAACCAGTCAAAGTTAGGGTGCTGAAAAAAATGGCTTGCAACTGGTTCTCCCACTTATGACTATGTTGCATCCCTTTAGTTACATGACTAAAATTTGGGCCCTTGGAAACCAGCACATATTTACAAGGGTTTCAGCATCCCAGGATCATGTGATCACTTGCTTGGGACCTTCCCAACTGGCTCCTGAGAAGCAAAGTCAATGGGGGGGCAGCCGGATTCACTTAACAATTATAGGAAAGAAGGTCATACAATTGGATGTGACTCACTTAGTGAACACATCACTTAGCAATGGAGCGTCTGGTCCCAACTGAGGTGGAAGGTGGAGGACTAATCGTATATCTTGATTTGGTGGTGTGGGACCCTTCAATATTATATCAGCATTGGGAAAAAAATGACTTATGACTGTTTTTCACACGTATGACCGGTGCAGCATCCTGATGATCATGTGATCAAAATTCAGGCACTTGGCAACTGATTCAAATTTATGAGGGTTGCAGTGTGATCCCCTTTTGCGACCTTCTGCAAAGTCAACGGGGAAGCCAGATTCACTTAGTGACCATGTTACTAACTTAACTACAGGGATTCACTTTACAACTGTAGCAAGAATGGTGGTGAAACGGGACAAAGCTCACTTAAATTGTCTCACTGAGCAACAGAAATTTTGGGGTCAGATGTGGTCGTAAGTCAAGGACTACCTGTATTTATTTATTTATTTATTTTGCTCTGGAAATGTCTCTGCATTCCAAAGAAAAAGTTGGGAACGTGGCATGCTGCAAAAGCAAAGGATTGTACAAAATGCCAATCTGGTTTCAAAATGGTTTATGAGAATCTTTTGGGACATGATGGAGATTGCACAGATGTTCATGGAAAAATAAACCACGGGTAGCGATTGCCTATTTAGAGTCTGCTCTCCACCAAACTATGAAATAAATAAGGCCAGAAGGAGCAGCGTCACAGAGGGGAGAACGTTCCTCTTTGTGACCATCCCACTGTTCTGACCAAGGCTTCCTGAGACACCAATAAACACACGTTAAATCCAAAACCCTTTTATTTTAGTTCGATGGCTGTGAATTATTGTCATTCACAGGCCGTAATGAGTCTCAACCAGCTATAAATTGTCCCTTGGAAGTCTGCCAAAGTTCTTCAGGAGAAGTCTGATAAGAACGCACCTTTATCTTTCTTGAAGTGCTGCCAACAACTGAAGGATCAATTAGTCTTTCAAAACCAAGCGGAGCACAAATTCACCATGGAGTTTTCAGGTTCCAAACTGACCAGAGCGAACAATGTTGCTTCCTTCAAAGGTTTCTCTACCTTCGCACTTCCTTTATATGTTATGGGAGGGGTATAATCACTTCCAAGCCTTACTCCCGAGTCGCCCCTTTTGTCTTAGCTGCTTTTGCCTTCTGGCAGCTCTGCGCACACGCACACTGGGAACGGGCTTCCCTTGTTCCTCTGCCTCACTGCTGTCAGATTCTGGAGGCTCCAGAGTCAGCACATAATTCGCAGGTGGTCCTGGTCCCATCTTTGCATTGGACACAGGACCCTCATCTGAGTCCTTCCCAGACTGGTCCATGTTCCTCCCCACTGTCCGATTCTGGTCTCCGCAGGCTGCCAGTGGACCACAACACCTACTCTTCCATAGGAAGCGGATGCTGTCCAAGGAAATCCTCTTGGAGTTGCTTTTTGTATGCCCTGAAAAGTCCACGTGCAGGTAATCCTTGACTTGTGTCCACAATTCAGCCCAAAATGTGTGTTGCTAAGTGAGACATCTGTTGAGTTTGCCCCATTTTATGACTCCTTGCCCCAGTTGTTAACTGAATCACTGCATTTGTTATGTTAGTTAAGCGAATCTGGCTTCTCCCGTTGACTTCTCTTGTCAGAAGGTTGCAAAAGGGGATCCCATGACCCTGGGACACTGCAACCGTCATAAATATGAATCAGTTGCCAAACCTTTCAATTTTGATCATGTGACCATGGGGATGCTGCAATGGTCACAAGTGTGGAACATGGTCCTAAGTCACTTTTTTCAGTGCTGTTGTAACAGTGCTGGTCACTAAACGAACTGCTGTGTAAGTTGAGGACTGCCTGTATTGGCTGGCTATCCAGCATGGCTTAGATTTCTTTGGACTGACTACCTTGGATGCTGCCTCTCACTGACTGTAACTCACCTGGGAAAAGCTAAGTGGGGTCAGACGTGGATGGGAAACACCAGCCATTCCCACAGCTAGGCTGGAAAGTAGAAAGCAGAGCAGACCATCTCGAATAGGCGCCTTTCTGAATTGTCACTGAGAAAATTGTGAAAATTTCTCCCAGGGTTTGCAGGAGCTGCGCTTTGACTCGGGGCCAAGTTGAGGACTCTTCCCTAACTGATGAAAAGTTCTCCCAAGGATTTAGGGAAGGGCTGAGCTTGGAGTCTTTTGCATGCCAAATCTTAGGCTGCTTTGCTCCATTGCTGCTCTTCCAAAGGTTTTGGGTTGTGTTTTAGCTACAACAGATTTCAGGAGCGTCAGGCCACTTCGTCCTTGACTGAAAAGCCATTCGTTTAGTGAATGAAGTTACAGTGGCACTGAAAAAAAAGGGACTGAGAACCATATTCCCACACTTTGTGACTGTTCTAACATCCCCGTGGTCATGTGGTCAAAAGTCAGACGCTTGGCAACTGCTTCATATTTATGATGGTTCCTGTGTCTCAGGGTCACATGATCCCCTTTTGCAACCTTCTGGCCAGCAAAGTCCATGGGGAAGCCAGATTCACTTAATAACCGGGTTACTAACCTCACAACTGCAGTGCTTCACTTAACGATGGTGGCAAGAAAGGTCCTAAAATGGGGCAAAAGTTTTAATTAGTGATAGAAATGCTGGGCTCAATTGTAGTCGTAAATCAAGGACTACCTGTATGCATTTAGAATGGCTGGAGCAAGTCATTGGTGAGGGTGCACCCTTCCCCGGCATTTGCAGCCTTTCAGGCATGGGATTCCAACTTTTAGACTTTCTACCAATTCTCTTGCTAGTTGGAAAGTTCTGGACCTTGATCTCTGCAGTCTCCATGCTGGCTTGACTGTGATGTATATTTGCACACCATCACCCTGGGCCTTTATACACTTCTTACATTAGGCTTCATTGAGGTAATGGTCTCAAAAAGTGCCCTAAAGGTAAAAGTAAAGGTTTCCTCTGTCCAGTCATGTCCAGCTCCAGGGGGCTCTGCTCATCTCTGTTTGTTCGCTAAGGGAGCCACTGTTGTCGGAAGAAATTTCTGTGATCATGTGGCCAGCATGAGTGTACACCAAGGGGCACGGAACGTTATTAGCTTCCCATTAAAGTGGTACCTATTTATCTACTCACATTTGCATGCTTTCAAACTGCTCGGTGGGCAGGACCTGGGACAAGAATAGTATCAACTCATAAAATATTTCTCTGGCCTTTTTAGAGTTGCCAACAGAAAGGGAAGGGGGGAGCAGTTGCAGCATCTTGCAAAACTGAAAGTGCATTCCATAAATGATTTCAAAGATAGTAACTAGGTGACCGAAGTTTCTGCCATGCAAAACTCTAACTGGAAAGCGTGATTGACGACTCTTGGCTATGGATGTGTCCCATTGGAGAATATGAATTATGTTACACCCAGGGGGTGGGGGGGAAACCAGGGTCAAGGGTGACAATGAATGGTGTGTCTCAGAATCAGCTACACCCAGGCAGTGCCAAGCAATTTAACTCCCAATAAATCCTTTTGAAGTTTTGGAAATTTGGCTTGAGACTCATGATTTAAATGGGGGGTAACTGCCAGAATCCTGACAAATAGAAGGTCATGCCATCATGCAGCTCATCCTCTTTTAAATTGCTCTGGAGCATACCCTTTCCAAAAATGATATGCAGAGAGGTAGCAGGATGTTGTAGTCAAGATGCTGGAGAGTGGAGACTCAGGTTCTAACCCTTCTTCATCATGGAGACATGGCATCAATCCCTCCGTCTCAGCCCAAGAATCAGCATGGTATAATGGGGAAGGTGCTAAATTCAGAACAGGTTCTAGTTTTCCACTAGATACATCCCTTCATCTCAGTTCTCATCTGTAACAGCTGGCTAAAAAACAAACCTCTTTGTCACATCTTGAATTTTCCTGTTGTTCTAACTGTACAAAGCAGGTGAGTCCCTTACAAAGCAAGCAAACTTGACCACCAAGTGGGAGAAATGTTAGGAATAACAGCTCTGGTGACATGTTTCTTCTTGGGAAGAAAACTCACAGTTCCATGAACTCATTTTGATGAAAACCAACCATCTGGAGCACATCGATGCGTGAGTGTCCATGCGTGTGTCCAAAATTGTAGTTAAATCTCTTTAAAACAGGTGTCTCCGTTGCATTTTCTTTCTTTCCTCATCTTTTCTGGGAAGCCTCTTCACCACCCCATGGAGCTGGGCAGCTCTGCAAAAGGAAAGCTTGTTTTGTATATTTGGAAGTCTTTGGGTTTCTTTCACCCATCCACTTGTTTCAAAAATCAGGATTGTCAGCCGCTCTACTTGCAAGAGGGGAAAAGAGAAAAGATCCTCAAATCAGCAAGTTTGAACAGATCGCTCATTGTACGGACTTCAAAGGATCGGGCCTTCTCAAGATGCAAAGGAACCCTGGCTTCATAATGTAACGATGTTGGTCGGAAGAATTTCCACTAACAAGATACGCCGAGGTTTGTTTTTTGGTTTTTTTTGAGAAGAAAGCATGGTTGCTTTGTTTGAAGATTAGAGAAGAACATGGTGATATAGAAACAGTGGTAGCCACCTACAGAGCATTATGCTCACATTCTGTTCACAGAGCACTGTGTCCCTGAGTGCAGGGTGCCCACAATTTCAAAGAAGTGAAACTGGCATATTTCTCATTTGCCCTATGTGAAGTTTCTCTGTTTCTTGAAGCACTTTTGATCAAAAGGAGAAGACAATGACATCTTCACCCTGAATGGTTGCTTTTCTGGAGAACTGCTCGTTTAAAGAGAGCCTTGCATACACATTTGGAAATAAGCACTGATCATATTGCCCAGCTTGGGTAATGAAATATTTTCAAGAAAAAAAACAAGCTCAGAGAACACCTCAGATTTGGAAATGCTGCCTTTCCCTCCACCAACTTTTTAAGGCACCTAAACCACCTAAACCAATGGTACAGTATATTCAGGGAGAAATAATCAAGTCGCATAGTGGCTGAGATCATTGTTTATGAATTTGATTTCCTTGGGCTAAATGGGCATCAGTTATGATTTTGTGCATCTATTTCTTGCTAAGCCTGAATGATGTGTAGATTTGTTTTGGTCTTTTATAGTTTTTCAATAGCTGTTTCTCTTTTCACCAGCATGTCTTTCAATCTTTTAAAGTTTTCTGGCAAGTTCATGTCTGGGCAGGTAGGAAATTGTCTGAGTTGCCTTTGACCTGGTTCTCAGCCAAAAAAAACCCACTGCAGGTGTTGAGATTCCTTTGAGCCTGATTGCCTCTTTTCTCCTCCTCCTCCTCCTTGTCCTATCTCTGCCTTCTCTCCTTCTTCTTCACCATCTCTGTTACTCTTATTGTAAGAGTGAAACCAAACCAGAAAGATCCAATTCTCTCACAAGTATAGTACAAATTAAAGAACTAAGCTTGGTTTTGTTCATGTGTTTCTCATTAATTTGAAACATTTCCTAGCCCTGCAACTTGGGAGTATCACGGACCAAAAGCATCAGAAGTAGTGGTGACATTCAGCAGGTTCTGACCAGTTCTGGAGAACCGGTAGCAGAAAATTTGTGTAGTTCGGAGAACCGGCAAATCTCACCTCTGACTGGAGATTTTACAGTATCCTTCCCCTGCCATGCCCACCAAACCATGCCCACAGAACTGGTAGTAAAAAAAATTTGAATCCCACCACTGATCAGAAGGTCATAGGTTTTGTGTCTTTGCGCTGCATGATGGAGTTGTATTCACTGCGGAGGGAGAAAAGCGAATGAATGAATCTGTCTGCGCTTAAACTTTGTTTTAGATGTTCTTCTTTCTTCTCATTTCCCCTTCCTTCCTTGGCTACTCTTCTAACAAACTGGATAGTTTTAAGCAGAATATTCCCTTTTGGCTGATTCCTCCAATGCAAGAGCAAACACAGAGAGCAGTTCCAGCTTCTTTCAGTGGTCCCAGAATAACCTTTGATTGTAGCATTACATTTTGGCTTCCTTTAAATAAGCTTTTTTTTAAAAAAAAACACTATAAAATCCACAATATTGTTTCCCACTTTCTTAATACAGAGAGTGCAGTGGTTGTCTGGATTCCACAGGAATCCACAAGTCTAAAATGATTTTGATTTTAACTTCTAAAATCTGTGTTTTCTAAAACCTAAAGAAATGACTCTGTTGTGGTTGACTTCTGATGACCTTTCAGGCATCTCCATGTAGTTCAGTGGAGCTTGCATTTGTTATAAAGCTTCTTTTTCTGTGCATGTTTGTAAAGATTGGTCCCTGTTGGGTTGAAGTAAAGCTAGATAAACAGAATCATTTTCTCCATTTTTGCAGAAAAAATACAATTCATAACCAATTAATGTTTGGTATGGGTAGCATAACCACTTATGTATCATCAGTAGAGTATAGTAGGGAAT
The DNA here is from genome assembly GCA_015471245.1 of Laticauda colubrina. Lineage (NCBI taxonomy): Eukaryota > Metazoa > Chordata > Lepidosauria > Squamata > Elapidae > Laticauda > Laticauda colubrina. Next base: position 17,508,745 of record BLBF01000058.1, read on the forward strand.
GGGACAACCCTCAACAGCCAACTCACTGCTGGATAATTTAACAATGTCATTATAAATGAAAAATTATTGTAATTTTTGTCATTCACATTTCATTCTGTCCCTTCTTTTGCATCCTTTCTTTAATGATTCTATTCCACCATTTCTTTGATATTAGTGTAACTCTTGTCCCACAGTTAGTTGTCCTGCAGTAAGTTCGCCGTGGCAAGTTGGCCACAGCAAATTGTCATAGACCCATGCAGTATCTCAGGAGAAGAAGGAAGTGGTAAATCATTCACAGCTTGCAAAACTACAACCTGGGTCTAAGGAGGATTCTTGCCATTTTGCTATTGAGGATGGAAGTTTACAGTGTGGGCCAAGACGACCTTCCTTAGGAATAAACACTTGCTTGAAATCCGAGATTAACTCTTGGCCTGTGTAGTTTTCATGGCAATCATATGGAAATGGTTTGCTTCTCAGTCTGTCCGATAGTCCCTGGAGGTTTGACCTGTTCCTTCCTGTGCTAACAGGGTTGGCTAGATGCTACCACTTGGCAAAGGCTTCAAACTGAAGAGAGATTAGCCGGCTCCACCAATCCTTCAAACATAAAACTCCTGGATGTGTGGCAATCTGCCAGTAATGTCATCTTCCTGCAGGCAAGGAATGCAAGTTAGAAAGGTGCTGTGTGCATAGATTGGGAAAACCAATCCAGCTAAACAGAGGATAATTAAAAGGTTTCAGGTCACAGAATATCATATCCTATTTGGAAGCTTTTATCTGTCTTCTTGGTTTGTCTCTAGTCTTATCTAAGGAAGGTACACAGTATTGTATATCGCTATAATCTTCTGAGGATAAACTGAGGATTTTGATAAAGGAAATCCCAATTTAAAGGAGACAATAAACCAAGATGAATGAGGGGGAAGCAGGCGATAAGGCAGAGGAGAAACTCCAGACAATAAGATCTTTCCTGGAAACAGGACTCAGCTGACCATCAGGAAAACTTTAGGGTTGTGAAAACTTATGCTTGCTTATCTGGGAAATGGTCCCTCTGAATTCTGTAGAATGTATTCAGGTAAGATGAGTGCTGATATGTATTGCGTATCAGTATCTGAATGATTAATTTTTAACAAGGGATTGGGGGATTGGAAAGAAGACCATCAAACAATATGGCCACATTTGTTAGAATTCAGATTATAACATCAGATTCCAGGGCTTTTATGTATTTTGCTAATACTTACTAATATTGACATAATACTGAGTATTTAAGTACTATAGCAGTCACTTTACTTTTCCTTTTATTAATTAGCTTCTATTACTTAGCTATGAGCCGTGGTGGTGACACAGTGGTCAGAGTGCAGTATTGCAAGCTACTTCTGCTGATTGCCAACTGCCTGCAATTTGGCAGTTCAAATCTCACCAGGCTCCAGGTTGACTCAGCTTTCCATCCTTCCAAGGTGGGTAAAATGAGGACCCAGATTGTTGTGGGCAATAGGCGACTCTGTAAACTGCTTAGAGAGGGCTCTAAAACACTATAAAGCAGTATATAAGTCTAAGTGCTATTGCTATTAATGTATATATATATTAGAATAGAATGAGCTGGAAGGGACCTTGGAGGTCTTCTAGTACAGCCCCCTGATCAAGCAGGAGAACCTATACCATTTTAGATAAGTGACTGTCCAGTCTCTTCTTAAAAACCTTCAATGATGGAGCTCCAATGATTTCTGAAGGCAAGCTTATTCCACTGGTTAATTGTCCCCACTGTTAGGAAGCTTTGCCTTAATTTCAGGTTGCTTCTCTGTTTGATTAGTTTCCAATCATTGTTTCTTGTTCTGTCCTCTGGTGCTTTGTAGAATAATTTGACCCCCTCTTCTTTGTGGCAGCCCCTCAAATACTGGAGCATGCTATCATGCTCCCCTAATCCTTCTTTTTTTTAGACTAGCCAAACCCAAATCCTGCAGCCATTCTTCATATAGTTTAGTTTCCAGGCCTTTGGTCATCTTAGTTGCTCTTCTCTGAACTTTTTACAAAGTCTCAACATCTTTTTTATAGTATGGCGACCAAAATTGGTTGCAGTATTCCAGGTGTGGTAGTAGGATTTTATAAAGCAGTATCTTCACATAATCTTTTATGCCTCTGTTTATATACAATCCAGGATTTTTTTGGCTGTTGTTGCACACTGCTGGCCCATACTGAAGTGATCATCCACTAGGACTCCAAGGTCCCTCTCACAGTTACTGTTTTTTGAGCCAGGTCTCACCTAATCTGTACTTATACCTGCTGCAGAATTATTGACAAGGTGGCTGTTGTCTTGATGATTGATTTGTTGGTTACAACTGGAGACTAGTTTCAATATGGAGGTACTGCTTGATTTTGGATTCTCATCTAGCAAACTATTGAGAACAATTCTCACCGATTCTCAACAATTCTCAATGATTCAAGGTTGATTCAACCTTCCACCCTTCCAAGGTGGGTAAAATGAGGGCCCAGATTTGGGGGGGGGAAGATGTTGACTCTGTACACCACTTAGAGAGGGCACTGTAGTAAAGCACTGTGAAGCAGTTTATAGGTCTAAGAGCTACAACTTGGACTCATCCAAGTTGGTTATTTGTGGATGGCAGGTATACTTTTCCACTCTCAAGGTCCTTGTGGTCTTAAAATTGTTTAAAGAGGAAATACCATCAACCAGAAGGCTTTTTCCAGCAGTTCCAAAGGGCTCTCCTCTCCTAAACAGCACACAAGGTCAATTTAGAACTTGACCATCATCAAAGACATTAAAATGGAGATGAGAGTGCAAGAATTCTGGCTTTCTTACCTGTTGTTGAAGTGAACCAGCTGACTTGGTTTCACACATTATGCTGAGCTACTCTGTGGTTGGGTTGGGTTGATTTTGACTTAGCCCAAAGCAAAAACCCAACTCCTTACAGATTGGAAACTCAATTTAATGTTTTAGCATTTGAGTGTGTTCAACAATCCACGCTTATAATCAAGATCAACAGGACATGTAAAACCAGCCCGTGTGGCTGCAATTGTGTCTGAACTAAGCCATTATGATTTATTCCAGAAACCATGCTTAAAAACTTGACATAGCATGGTAGATCAAGCAATATGTGAACTTGATTCAAATTTCAGTGGTGTTCCCCCCTCTTTGATTTATTTTGGCCTGGGAACCTCCTTCAGGATTCAAACTGACATGATCTTGGTCACAGGCCCTCAATGCAGGCTGAATCTCTGTCTGCCAGGCTTCCTTAATTAGCCAGTATGTGGAGGCTGATGATAAACTGAGCTGCCTAAATGTAAAGCATCTAAAAAATCACAACCGCCGCCGTATGTAGGAATGCAATGAATGGGGCACCTTGTTAAGTTCCTCGGCTTTGAGCAAGTCCTTTCATCATCTCCTTTTGAATTCATTGAAGGAAACCCTCTTTCTATACAGCATGAGTGGATTTAGACTTAATGTCATACCCGGTTGGAGTGAAATAGCTTCCTTTTGAAGTGAGTGGCAAGTGAGTTAATATGTGTACATAGAAAAAAAGAGGCCTTGAGGGTCTCCTTTGTAAGATGTTGGGTAAGGAATTACTTTTGACCTTCTTCCTCATCGGAAGAAGGGCTCAAACCCCCTTTGACTGCTGAATGCTGAATGTAAAGCACTCTTTTCTCCCCCCAAAAATGTCCTTAATTGTTTCATTGAAAAGGATTTGGTGAATAAATTGGATAGGCTCATGGGATAAGGCCTTCTGTAAATATTTGAGGGGAAATTCTGTTTATAAAAGTACAAAAGTTCGGGCCAGAGAATTTAACACTGTTAGACGGGTTTTCTTTTTCCCTCTGCCGTATTTTCACTCGCCCATCCCAAATGCTCCTGATAAAATCATTGTATAATCAAGTTACAGACTTACTAAATTAAATCAAATTAAATTTTCCTTTGGTGCCTGGTAGCTTTGCTAATCCCATCCCTGCCATTCCATAAGTGAAAGATTATAATGGGAAGAAAGCACAGTAAAGTTGAGGAACAGTTGCAACATGATGGGCTTCATGCCCAATTAACAGCGAACACGTGATATTTCTCTCCTTCCCATCATCTTTCTTTCGCTGTCCCTGATTAAGTACAGAAGGCTAGGTTTTTCTGCTGTCTTGCACAGGCCAAAGATTATTACAGGAGATTCTTGATTACTCATGATGCTAAAAGTCCTAATAAATACTTGCATTTTCCAAAATTAACATTCCAATTCTACTTGCAGCCATCATTTACTTGTTATGTGTGATGGAGACTCTCCAATCACTGGTATCAGCTAAACTTGATTGCATCTACTAGAAGGTTGTGGTACACATTAAAGGACTGTCTTGGAAATTTCCCTGTACTGGGGGTGCCATCAAAATATTTTTCCACCCAATGTTTCTGCAAAGAAGCAGATGCATTTTAAATATCCCATGTCATGGGTTTAGAAGCTGAGAAGAATTGGCCAGTAATTGAAAGAGATACTCCAGAGAATCCCAGGGTTCTAGGTTACATCTCAATTTGCTATATCATGTCACTACTTTGAGCACTTCACTGGTTACCGATTGACTTCCAGGTACAATTTAAGACAGGAATGTGCAAACTGGGCAACTTTAAGACCAGAGACTTCAATTCTCATAGTTCCCCAGCCAGCCATGTTGAAATCCACAAGCCTTCAAGTTGCCAAGATTGGACACCTTGGATTTAAGGTGTTGGTTATCACCTTTGAAACTCTGTTGGTTCAAGATCTCCTTCTGATCTACTTGCCTATCCACTGATGATGTTACCTAGTTAGGATAATGAAACATCTGCAAGAAAACAACCAAGCTCAGAGAGCACCAAGGGCCGCTCATTTCAACCTAGAGCTACAAATATTCTCCTTTCCCAATACATAGTTTATGGCTTGGCACATTGTATGAATATTTGTGCTTAAGGCCCTGTCCCACTGCACTTACGGATGCAAAGAGGATGTAAAATGTTAAAAAAAAGTTTGCCATCCGTTGGAAAATGCTATGCATCCGTTGTGTACTCACTGCATACGTGTTTCATACGCTCTATCCGTCGAGCATCCGTCCACTGAGATTTCATCCGTGCAAGAAGTTTTGAGCTGCACAAAACTTTGTGAACGGATGAACTTTCCGCCGTGTACGATGTACATCCGCGACATATACGGGCAACAAACGTTCTATGTCCGTTTATCAACCGTTAAACGTCCGCTGTATCCTCTCTGGATCCTCTGGGCATCCCCTCAACTCACATCCGCTGCAGCTGAAAACGGAAAGAGGGAGGAAAGAAAAGGTACATGGAACGTCTATACATCATTAGTAGCATGGAAATAGAAAGGATGCGCAGTGAACGGTTTGCATCCGATATACATCCGCGCGGCATCCCCTTTCTTTCCTTTAGGCGTACGTGATGCATCCACTTTATCCGCTGTCATCTGCTAGGCTTCCTATGAACATCCGTTTAACATCCCCGCTACATACTACCCACGTCCGTTCTTTTCCGTTCTTTTCCATTCTGTTTATGCAAATTTTTGCCACTTTTTGGAGCGGATCACAACGGATGGAGCCACCCCCAAATTTTTTCTCATCCGCTGTGTCCTTTATGCATACGTTTTGCATCCATCGGCCAGTGGGACTGGGCCTTAGTTCAGTGGACCAGGGTTGAGCAGAAGGAATCCCCAAACCTAAAGAAATGCCTTCTTCAGATTTTCTTAGGAGATTTCATTGGGCAATATTTTAATAAATTCTTCAACTGTTGATTTCAAAGTCCTTCAGTGTAAGATGAGATAGGGAGGAATATGCATGAAGAATATATAGGAATATATCTGTTGTCCTCTGGATAAAGCTGTTTATATCGCTCATTAATTAGCATAATACAGATCTTTTCTTAAATAGAAGTGCTATTTTTTCTGAGTTTCCTTGGGAGAGGGAAGAACTTTTAACCTTGTATTTCCAATGGATAAGAGGGATATTTTTCCCATAAAGAAGACTGTTGATCCCTTTCAAAGGATGACACCTAAAGGAGCTGTAACATTTCTGGAGGAAGGAAGAAAAAGATTTTGTTAGCACAAAAACACCTTTAAGAATATGAATGTAATTCAAGTTAGTAGATCACTTGCTTGTTTAAGGGTTTAATACATAAGACAACTGACTGAAGCATATTGGGCTGGGGAGAAGTTGGTCCATCAACAATTGAGGATTTGTTTAATTATATGTAAAATGTTTAAAGGAAAGCAGCTGTCCAGGCAAGCTGCCATGGCCCCATACTTGCTTGTGCACTTAAAGAGTTATCTAAACATTGCTTCTTTCATTTCTAGATTATGATAAACCCCAAACTGTGTGTATGTACTAGGTCTAATTAAGCTACAGGTGCTCTGTAAACACCTCCATAGTGTAGTCATTTCCTTTGCAAATCAGAAGTTTTGCAGGAGCAAAAAATATTCCATGTCTTTAACCCAGTTGTTCCCCACAACTCTGCAATGGTTAAAGTGCAATATTGCATCACTGCCCATAGCCTGGAGTTTGATCTTGATGAGATTCAAGGTTGGCTTAGCCTTCCATCTTTTTGAGGTTGGTAAAATGAGGACCCAGATTGGTGGAGGGCCATATGCTGACTTTGTAAACCACTTAGAGAAGGCTGCAAAGCACTATGAGGTAAGCCTAAATGCTATTGCTATAATGCAGGGGACTCCAAACTTGGTAACTTTAAGACTTGAGGACTTCAAGTCCCAGAACTCTCCAGGCAGCAATTCTGGGAGTTGAAGTCCACAAGTCTTAAAGTTGCCAAGTATGGGGACCCCCTGCTATAATGGGTCAACTGTCCCGATGTGGTAAGACTGCAGTTCCAAGCCAGCACAGCAACTCTAGTCTCTGCCATTGGCATCTGAAGTGTCAGTATATCTGAAAGAAGTTCTAGATTGAAGGAAGATCATTTGAACAGAAATGCTCTGAGAAAACAATGGCTGATGATTGAAAGCTGATAAGGAAGGAAAGAGATGTGATCTCACTGGAAAAATGGGGACAGAATTTGTGGCCCTGAATATAAGCTGCCAGTTGCTGATTCTAAATTTGGCTAACCCTAAGTACAATAGCCCTTTTTCTAGCTGACAAGAGTTGAGCTAACACACTCCCAGCCTTTGGAGAATTGGTGGCAGCCAGAATAGAGCGGATTAAATGTGTGCCCCAAAATTCAAAAGCACTTTCTGGGAAGCTTGTTCAACCAGAGGATGGAAATCTAAGCTTTTTGCAGGATTCCAGACCTATACCTTGCTAACATCTTTCCCTGCAGCTTAGAAAATATGGTCAAGTAATTCCAACATGTGGAAGTTGCCTGTCCTGCTTTGGAGTTCTGAGAGAAGTCATCTATTTGTCTGTTCTCCAGGATTCCACTAGGTTAAAAGGAAGCGGAAGAAGTGGAAAAAGGGTGTGGTTGCCTCAATCCAGGTTTTGACTTTGATCTGCTACTGGAATCCACTCTCCTTGTTGCCAACATATTGCTTTTGACAAATTGCTCCTGAAAGAATACAGATGTTAGTAGAGAGAAAAGGTAAAACACTGTCTTTTTCTCAGGAGAACTTTGAAAAAAAACATCTGAGTTTCATTTGGGACTTTGGCTGCAGTCCATTGTCTCTTGCTGAAGATGGAGGCGCCTACTTAGAAATCATGTGAGCGTGGGAATATTTCTCATGAAGGAGAATATTTGTAGCTCAGGGTTGACATGAGGGGTCCTTGGTACTCTCTGAGCTGCTTGCTTTCTTCCAAATGTTTCATTCCCCACCTAAGTAACATCATCAATGTTCATACCCTGATTGAGAATATTTCTCAATTTGGTATATGTGTGGGATTATAGTTTTCATGATCCAGAGCAATTACAGGTAGCCCTCAATTTACAACCATTCATTTAGTGATTGCTCAAAATTACAACAGCCCTGAAGAAAGTGACATATGACCATTTTTCAGCATCCCCAGGTCCTGTGATCAAAATTCAAACACTTGGCAACTGGCAAGTGTTTGTGATGGTTGCGGTATCCCAGGTCAATGCAACTCCTTTCTAGTGGACAGTGCCAATTGGAAAAAGTTGGTTTAGCTGTGGTATTTGTGATTAGAGGTATGGTTGCTTCGAAGAAAATAGATGTTCCCAGAGGATTTGGAAAAGTATTTCCTAAAGCTTCATTCCAAGGCATTCTTCTGCAGAAGGGGTTTCTGTTTCTCTACACATTTTCAGGATGTGAGAGAATTTCAATCAATTTCTTAGAATGGCCTTTTTGAGCTTCTTCTGTTGATTAGAAAGCAAGACAAGAAAGAATAGATGGGAACTGATTTAAGGAGAGAACCAATTCAGGAGAAACAGTGAGAACAATGAATCAGAGGAACAGCTTGCCTGCAGAAGTTGTGGGGGCTTCATCACTGGACGTTTTGAAGAAGAGATTGGAAAGCCACTGGTCTGAAATGGCATAGGGTGTCCTGCTTGAACAGGGGCTGGTATAGACCTCCAAGGTTCCTTTCACCTTGATTCTGATTGATTGATTGATTGATTGATTGATGTAGGTGGCCAAGGAGATATTCTTAATGTTTTCTCTTACTTACCTCTGATGCTCTAGACCTTCCTGGTTGTCCCAAGTTCTCCATCAGAACTGGTCTCCTGAGATGAGTTGCTTTCTGGGGTTTTCTTCTGAGAATGAAGGAGCAACTAGGGAAACTACAGAGGGCTAGAAAAATGGATTGTGTAGCAAAAGGCTTGGGTGTTTGTGCCACTCTTTTTAACCACCTCATCACTGAAGTGCAGGAATATCCCACTGATTTTAAAAACGGAGTTCCCTCTTTTAGACTTGGGGCTGGATGTTATTGAGGAATTGGGGGAAGGGAATTCAGTGCCAGTTATCCAACTCACCTACAATGAGCTGATTGGTTTAAAAAGTTAATTTTTAACCCTTTCCTGGGGGGAAGTTTTTTGGCAATCCACAAGTGGTGCCTGTAACTACCGCTTGAAACTTGCAGTAATTTGCAGATGAGTTCCCCAAGTAGCTGGCAATTTGTAGATGGGTTGCAAATCAGTTGGCAAATTGGAAAGGGCTTCTCACATTTTTTTTAATGCAAGGACCTCTTTGATAAGTATCTGCATTGATTTTATGATGTCCTCTTTCTCCTTTCTTCTTTCATCTGGCTATCACCCAGTAACTTTTGTTCAGACTCAAAGTGTTATCTAAGGTCAGTGTTTGTGAGCTGCCATTTGGCAGTTTGCTTGTAGAAGAAACCAAATTCCAATGCAACATGTGAATTTCATGAATTTCTGCAGGATAGTGAATTAAGCATGTTATACATATCTGTATTTTTGCTCAAAAATAATCCTGTGAAGTTCAAGATAGAATATTTCCAAGAACAGTACAGAGTATATCTGAATTTAAATATAATAAAGTTAATCAACTAAGATTTTTTAAAAAAAGCATTATTTGGGTGAAATCTTAGTCTGGACTCAGCCTCATTTTTGAAGGGAAATCCACCTTCAAACATTTTACGTGACTAACTGTATTTATATATTCTATGCATTTGTTTTGTTTTGTCGTTCATTTATGTATATTTTAAACACTGCATCTTTTCATTGGTTAATTGGTGCTTAACTGAAATGGCTTCATTGTTTTATGAGCCTTTTTCATTACTTCTTAAAGTCTGGTTGCTTAAAAGAGGCTTTTGAAGTTATTTCATTTAAGCCTTATTTTTCTTTGAACCAGTGTTAGGCTTTTCCTTCTCTGCTCAATATTTTATTTTATGTATTTTGAATCTTCTTCAAAATATTTAAAAGACCAATAGGAAACTGCAACAAGAAATATGAAATTAGGAATAGAATTAAACCAATATCTAGCATTTTATTTTTTGACCTATTCTGAATTAACTTTGAATGCAGATGTGACTCTTTGTGGCAAACATTGGCATGAGTAAAGGGTGAAATTTAGAGAAGAGTGCAAATTCCTCCTTCTCTCAATATTTCTGAGACTTCTCTGATTTGTCTTTTGGGGTTCTTGGTGCTCTCTGAATTGTTTTTGTATGAATTGTCTTCTTGGCAAACTGTGGGGGGGAATGCTGAATTTGGGGCATTTTTGGATTTAAATAAACTACTTTGCAACTATGAGTAGAAAGCACCATCTATTGGCTTGAGATCAGATTGCAACCACATCTATTTCTTATTAAGATAAATTTCTTGCAGCTTTGCTGCGTAGTGCCCTCGTCTTTTTTGTCCTGTTTGGACAGCGCTTTAAGAAGCTTCTAAGGCAAGTGATATAAAATGTGATTTATAAACAGTTTTCTCAAGAGAAAACAACTGTGGAGCAATTCTGTCTGCTCCAAATAGGTAGCTATTTAATTGCTCTAATCCAGAGGTGGGATTCAAATTTTTTAACAACCGGTTCTGTCGGCGTGGCTTAGTTGGTGGGCGTGACTTGGTGGTCATGTGACCGGGTGGATGTGGCTTGGTGGTCATGTTATTGGCTGAGAGTGGCCAACTCAATATCACTCACATTGAGGCACACATCTCCCTCCTCACCTGGCCTCTTATGACTGTGGGGATGCTGCAACAGTCGTAAGTATGAAAAACAGTCATGTCACTTTTTTCAGTGCCATGGTAACTTTAAATGGTCACCCCACACAAGCAAAGTACCAGCAAAGGAGGGGGAAAAAACTTCAGAGAAGTTACAGAGACAGGAAGTCTAGTCCTGCCAAGAATGTAATCAGGGTTAACGGAGAGGCAGTTTCTGTAAGCAACCCCAGAATGTTTCCTTCCTGCCTTCCTTACAGGATTAGGCCAGTAATGTCTTCTCACAACCGGTTCTCCGAACTGCTTAGAATGTTAACGACCGGTTCTAGCGAATAGGTGCGAACCTGTTGAATCCCACCCGTGCTCTAATCACAACTTGCATGGCTGGCTAACATATCTGGTACTCAGAGGTGATGGCACAATCTTTTGCTACATGCCTCTCTTCCAAAGGCCACATTTATGGGAAGAAGAGTTGGGCTGGTGAAGACAGAAAACCGGGCTGCAAATTTTATTCAATTATAAGGTCGAATTACAACTCAGACATCCTAAAAAATGACTTTTGGATAATTATACCACATGCAGGTATTTGCAAAGAGAAATGTTTTAATTAATTTTAAGGGTGTGTCCGATTAATTTTTCAAAAGGTTGCAAGTTATTACACACAAGTAGTTATTACACACAGGTAGTTTATAGCAGGGATGTCCAACCTGGGTAACTTTTAAGACCTATGGATTTCAACTCCCAGAATTCCCCAGCCAGCCATAGTTGAGGCCAAAGTCCAGGAGGTTGGACACTCCTGATGTATAGCATTTGTCTCTCCTTGAGGTGCATATCTTAAGTATCTTGGGGAAGAAGATGGGCTTTAAGAAGCCTCAGCTGGAAGAAGGAGATGGTTTCACTAGGGGGTTATGGCTGGCAGTGCCAGGATTATGATTAGTGGTAGGGGTAATGGGTGTTGGCTCTGGGCATCTTTGAACAACACAGTTGTCTTGTTATGTTGTAATAGTTGTACTAGACTCATGATGGTGAACCTATGGCACGTGTGCCGGAAGTGGCATGAAGAGCCATTTCTGCTGGCACATGAGCCATCACCCCAGATCAAGTCCACTGAGCATGCACGCATGCCTCCCGCCAGCCAGCTGATTGTTGGGAGGTCTGCTGTGCATGCACAGGGGGCTGGGACATGCAGGGAAATGCGCATGCACACGCAGAGGTGTGGGGCACGGGGAGGGGCGTGCACACATGCAGAGGGGCACACAGTGCACAGGGGTCACACATGCATGTGCAGGTGGGTGGGGGGTCACGCACACCTTCGCACGCAATGACAAAAAGGTTAGCCATCCCTGTACTACACAAAAGGATGCTGAAGTCTTTGAGGATGAGGAGAACAATGACTTTAAAGAGCAGAAGGGTAAATGATCAAAGTAGAGAGTTTTTGAAGTGTTTAGAAACATGGAAGGAACCACATTGAGAATCTGGAGGGCAGAAGACTTTGGTCTTGATAGGATAAAACCAGCAACTTGCTTAGAAGCAGGAAACCCCCCCCCCCTCCCCCATTTTTGTCTCTCTACAAAGCAGAAGTAACCAACTCTTTTTCTACAGACCCCCCACACAGGTTGATAAGCGAATTTAGACATTTCCCCTCCTTTTATTAATACAAGCAGTTAAGTGAGCTTCATTGCTCAGTTATCATTGAAATTTACTTTCTGTTTTGCATATTGTAATTAGAATTATCTGCTTGCTCGTTGTTTGGTACACCTGCCATGTTTAAAGTATGCTTAGTTCCCCAATGAAGCGTCCCTGTGAACTTTTGAGGAGTAATTCTTCATATCCAAGGACCACTTAATATCTCACACTGAACTTCTTTCTCTCCCTTCTAGGCGTGCCACGGCTGTTCCTCCAGCACAAAATGTGACTGTAGTGGACACAAAGGAGAAAAGGTGAGTCTGGAAGGAAGTGTAAATTTGTGCTAGGCATGGGGTCCCAAACCCCCAGTCCATGGCATGCCAGAAACTGGGCCATGCAAACATGCGCAGCCCCACCATGGGATGTAGGCAGCATATGAAATGACATCGCCTCTGGTCCACAGGAAAATCGCTCTCCACAGGACCAATCCCTGATGCCCAAAGGGTTGGGGGCCACAGCACGAGACAGTCAACCCAAAGAACTGCTTTACAGATGTTCCTCCAGAAATCTCCAAACTTGGCAACTTTACCACTTGTGGACTTCAGCTCCCAGAATTCCTCAGCCAGTAGTTGAAGTCCACAAGTGGTAAAGTTCCCAAGTTTGGAGACTCCTACCCTTGGCAAAACACACCAACGTATTTAGCATACATCAGTGACCAACGGTTCTCCCATTGCTTGGAATGTCTTATAGCTGGCTAGAGTGGGGTCTTTCCTCCACATGTCATAACATGTTGTTGAATTCATCCCAAGATTTCTACAATCTCAAGCAAAAAATCTCACATATCCTTTGACAGTCTTAATCCATTTGTTTATTGCCAACACGTCACAAAATTTCAGCTATTTTTATTTTTGTTTAGTTAATTTTTATTTCATTCTTAGGGGTTTTGGGGTTGATCATTACATGTTCCATGCCTGTTCTTGTATAGCACATTGTGAATTACACTTTTTTAAATTATGTATAGCTCTAGTACCAAATTGGTCCAGATAAACTTTATGGGCACATGTGATCTGTTTCACCCACCATGCTAATTCCTAAATAGGTTTAGTTTTGGCTTAATGTTAAGGAGAAGTCAACCACAATGGTTTGAAGACCATGACTGATGGCCTAGCATTATATACAAAGTGGTTATGGCTTATTCTGCAAATCATGATTACACAGAGCATGGCATAACATGGTGTGTGAACCAGATCACTGAATTGGAGAAATCAGTTTTTAAAGTGAATTCACAAAAAGTCCTCCAAAAATTAGCTGTTTGGATCTGAAATTCCAAGCTGACCTGAAGAGTTTGAGTTTCTTCTATAACTTGAGCTGCTGTTACAGTTTTAGCATCAGCCTAATTAGGACGCTCTGTTTTTGAAGCATGCCTTCAAGCCAAACTACTTACCTTTTTCTCGCCAGGTGCTTCACGGAATGAGGTCATAACTTGGCTCAGGTGCTTGTTGAAGGTTCATGCAGATGTACCTGTGCCAAGCCCAGGGGTTTGTCTTTTTCTGGCAAGGAAGAAAGGTTAAATGAGGTTGTGTTGCCAACAGCCCCAAGTTTTCTGATAAAAGTCAGAGACGTTATAAGATTTACTGTTCTGGACTGAAAAATTTGGAGAAAGCAAATTAGGTTACGCATTATCGGAGGGAATCTCAGAAGTGACAAAAACAGCAGTGTGTAACTGGAATTAACTGCCAAAAGGTGTTCTCCTTGTAATAAGCCACATTTTATCTAAATGTGCGGATGAGTTTTGACCAAATTGACTTCTTCCATCTGATATTATTTGTTTTTAAAATTGATTGGGAAGGCGTATTCATTTTTGACTTAATTGTCAAAAGTCAATTCACGGCAGAGTTCACACCAGTGGTGGGATTCAAAAAAAAATTATGACCGGTTCTGTGGGTGCGGCTTGGTGGGTGTGACATGACTTAATAGGCATGGCAGGGGAAGGATACTGCAAAATCCCCGTTCCCTCCCCACCCCACTAACCTGTTTTCCAGCTCCGTTCTCCTGTGCAAGGCAACAAAAGAAGATCCAGCCGATCAACTGGGACTCGGGAGGCAGAGAATAGATGAGGGCAGGGCCAGGGGTGGGATGCTACCAGTTCTGCCTGGCTCTATAGAACCAGTAGCTCTGAAGAGCAGCAGACACTGAACTGGTTCTGTCTTTGCTGCTGTTTGGCCCACCCGCCCACCCGGGCTCTTACCTGTCCTTTATTTCCTGCTTTTTCAACCTCAGCTGCTTTGCGTGGCATAGCTGAGGCTGAAAAAGCAGGAAAAAAAGTGGCTTTTCCAACTCTGCACGCAGCGCTTTTCAGCTCTCCGGGTGGCACAGCTTAAGCTTTTTCACACGCACGCGCAAAACATAGTCACCCACCCATCGTAACACCGATTGAATTCCACCCCTGTGTAGGGCCAGTCAGAGATGGTATTTTGCCGGTTCTTCGAACTGCTCAAAATTTCCACTACCGGTTTTCCAGAACTGGTCAGAACCTGCTGAATGCCACCTCTGGTCCACACTTTAAATCTCCAAATGAAGGCTTCACATAGCCCTTTAATTCTACCTACGGCTTTGGGGAAGCTGCTTTATGCATAGCGTTGAGGCAGGTACTGTGCTTCGTGCCACAAAGTTGGGTGCATGTATCCATCCCATTTATGCTTCATGCAATATGTGAAGATTTTACTTTTCCCATCATCCCTGATGATCAAGATTGGACAGGTGGGTTTCAAACCCCTTTCTACGATGCAGTACAACTGCAAGCTGCAGACGATTACAGGTAGTCCTCAATTTATGACCACAATTGACCACAACATTTCTGTTGTTAAGTGAGACATTTGTTCAGTAACTTTTGCCCCATTTTACAACCTTTCTTGCCACACTTGTTTAGTGCATCACCACAGTTGATAAGTTAGTAACACAGTTTGTTAAGTGAACCTGAACACCCCCATAGACTCTGCTTGTCAAAAGGTTGCAAAAGGGAATCACATGACCTTGGGAGACAGCAGCGATCATAAGTATGAGTCAATCGCCAAGCACTTGAATTTTGAACATGGTCATGGGGATGCCACAAAGGTCATAAGTGTGAAAAAGGGTCATAAGTCATGTTTTTCAGTGCCATTGTTACCTTGAATGGTCACTAAATGAAGTGTTGTAAGTCGAAGATTACCTGTATTCTAAACATGCCATTCATCATTAATTATAATAACAATAACAACAGCAACAACAGCAACTACAGCAGCAGCAGCAGCAACAATAATAATAATATAATTTATTGTTATTGTACGTATATACATGGCATACACATGGAATTAAATTCACATAACACCCAGAGACCAGACCCAACATGCGCACACACACATGATAATCCCCTATCTGCCAAACTTCCCTGCCCCCTAAAAACACACAAGCATCCACAATATGAAACTAGCATATTAAGGAAAAGATTTTTGTGCAGTTGTCTCCCTATATATAATTTTTTTCACATGTATGTACCAGCGGTGGGATTCAGGTTTTTTTACGACCAGTTCTGTGGGCGTGGTTTGGTGGGCGTGGTTTGGTGGGCGTGGCAGGGGAAGGATACTGCAAAATCCCCGTTCCCTCCCCACCCCACAAACCTGCTTTCCAGCTCCGTTCTCCTGTGCAGGGCAACCAAAGGAGACCCAGATGATCAGCTGGGACTTGATGGGAGGCAGAGGATAAATGGGGTTGTCGGGGCCAGTCAGAAGTAGCATTTGCCGGTTTTCTGAACTACTCAAAATCTCCACTACCAGTTCTCCAGAACTGGTCAGAACCTACTGAATACCACCACCTCTGGTATGTACAGGTTTGGTAAGAGTAGTCTTTGAAAGGCTGCTCCATTTCAAAGAGGTCCTGCTTTGCAAAGCTACTGGCCAGCTTGCTTCTAGAAGCAAAGAGAAGCTACCTATAACTTTGGTTTGCTCTGCTTTCCAGCCACATACAAGTGTTGGCAAGCGTCCGGAGAACGTGCACCTGAGCTTTCTCCACTGGGAGGAGTCCTCTAAAAGATCTTTGGGCTTGGCATTTGTATCCTGTCAATCCTGTACCTTGTTGAACCAGATTCCTCCTAAGAGGTGATCCTTGTGGCTGCTCTCCAGAGAGGAGTGTTGCCCTCTGCGTTACATGGGGCATTGCTCATTCTTCGTGTTCCTTGTTGAAGCACAGATTCTTCTCCCTTGAGCCAGGTCCTCAGCATCCCAGTTCTTCAAGAAATCGTCAGAAGTGCACACTGGTTTTGCTTGCTGGAGATCTAACATTTGTATGCCCTGCTGCTGTCTTTTGGTTCTTTAATTCCAAAACAAACAATGGCCTTCAGAGAGAATTATCTGCCTGACAGGCTAATTGCCAAGCACCCAAATTCTGATCACATGACCATGGGGATGCTGTGATGGTTGTAAGGACAAAGGCAGGTTGTAAGTTTTTCAGTGCTGTCATAAGCTCAGATGGTCACTAAACAAATACTGGTAAGTCAAAGACTGCCTATATTTGTATCTTAATAACGCACTAGTTATTCTGTTGTTTGTCTTTTCCAAAACATCATCTTCCAATGCTCTGCCGCCTTCATGTTGACCCAAATTCAGATCCCTTTAACCTAATTATTTTTCCCTCAAAGAAAAAAAAAAGTTATCTGTTTTTAAAATTGGTGCTTGATGTGCCATAAAGTATCCCATTATAGCCCATGATTCAGTGTCTCTGGAAACATGCCAGAGTTATAATTTCCCCTTGAGAATTATCTGTGCTGTTCAAACTTGTAACCGTTTCCAAAACCAAGGGAATTTATTTGCTTGGATTCCTTGTCCTTTAAAAAAAGTAATAAAATAGTTTCATCCAAGCTTCAAGGTTTAGGTCTGGACTTGTTTGAACCTTCTGTGAAAGATATTGGGGTCTTCTTTTTAAGGCGTAGGTCTCTTAGGAGCAGAATATTGAGAATTATACCCACTGCCTTTTTACTCTTTTATCTTTATAAGTCTAAAGCAATGAGTTGCAAGGTTTGAACAGCCAACCAAAATGAAGGATTTAACCTGAATTTGGAAGGCAAATTCTCATTAAGAATTCCAGATACTTTCTCCAATGTTGCCTTTTAATTCACATGGATTTTGGACTGCCTACAGCTATTTACTGGTGTCCTCAGTAGCTCTCTATTTCATGCAAGGATTAGGTAGTCCTATGAATGAATTCTGAGTGAGAAGCTACTTCGCAGTGCCTCCAGTTTAGCTCCTATTCAGTGGGAATCTCAGAATGTAGATTCATGAGCCAAGTAGGATCTCAAAGAAAACATCCAGAATGTGATGTTTCAGGTGCTGGAATGATGTCCAAGAGATGTAGTTTTAAGTTTACTCTCAGCCAAAGAAGTTCACCATGTGACTTTGAGCCAATTACTATCTCCTTATCACAAGCATGGGACAGTGGAGGAAGGAGTGCCATGTTTGTTCCTTGAGCAACAAACATTTAGTAACAAGCAATAACCACAATAAAGATTAACCTATAATGCCTAACTTGATGTCCATCAAGTCCAATTTCCTAATACCAACCATACTAACCATCTGTGACTTGATGACACAATATCCTTCCCCACTTGTACTTGGATGAACAGTTCCAGAATTCCCCAACCAACATGGCCTAACCTCCTGGGGAGTTCTGGGAGAGGGTCAAAGGAAACCAGGAAGGGCAAAGTTGTATTAGCTTAGTCTCAATATTAGTCTGTGATATATTATTTGTGGATTGCATATAAGGATTATGGTTAATTGGTATTGTTGGTTGCTTTCCCAATCTGTTTTTGCAAAATGAGCAAATTTTACTTAGATTTTCTCACCATAAAAATATTTTGAGGCACTTGAATGAATATGATGGGATATTAGGCTCCTTGCTGCCAGTTTCTTTATTTACATAACATTAACCATGGCTTGTTTCAGGAAGACCAAAATATAAATTAGGCTGATAGTTACTTTCTGTTGAATTGACAATTGGAATCAGCTTGAGCCTAGCCCATAAATTGAAAGACGGATGGCTCAAACTGAACTGACAATTCCACTTAGATCTTGGATGATTCAATCATCTTTATCATAAATCATGGATTAAAAACCACAATTACTTATAAATCAAATGATAGTTTGCCTTGTACTCAACAGGATGTGTGAATCCAGTTCTGAATCTAAGATAGACTTCACATGAGAATTAAGCCTCGAAAAACTAGTGGTGAACATACGTGCTGCCATCTTGTCTGAAATAGTTAAGCACAAGGTTGGACTAGAAGATCTCCAGGTCCCTTCCAGTTCTATTCTGATGGATGGATGGATGGATGGATGGATGGATGGATGGATGGATGGATTTTAGTATTCTATTCATACTTCTTTAAGTTTTATGTTTCAGAATTTTCTGAACCTTGAGCTGTCATTATTTGGGGTCAATAGAAACTGAGATTCTTGGTTAAAGCGAAGTAGTACATTTAAGTAGTAGACTTAAATTTCACTTTCTGAAATTCCTTCCTTGCAAATTTCATTGCACTGAAATGCAATGCAGGTAACACAACACATCCTTGTTTTGGATTTGCCACGTCTGAATGCAACCCAAAATACACATCATAGTCAAGAACCCCCTGAACTGTCTTGGAACTGTTACAGTTACAGTTGGCCAAATCCATTTCCCATATCATATAGCCATAAAAGGTTTCAGATAACAATTTCAGGTTTTTTTATTGCTTAGGTTCCCAACTTCCCAGTCGGAAACTATTTTGGCACTTGAACTAGTGAACACTCATGGTGTGCAAAATGTTTTGATTATAAATGCTGCAAGCTTGAAACCCCATCTTGAACTCCAATCAGCTCCCTGAGCTGCTAGAACAATGTGAGCAAAACTCAGAAGAACATCTCTAGTACAATCTGAACAGCATCCTAATGTGTCCCCTTAAGGTCAGAAAAAAACAGTTTCAGGCTTAAAATATCTCAAATTTGAAATGTTTGGCTCACTGTCTAGTTGCCAATAATGAACATGTGATTGTTTTTTCTCCCACATACTTGGTCAGAAATAGGTTCTATTTGATTTGGGTTAGCTCAGGGGGATCCGATGAACCACCACTTGGCCCTGAATCTAAATTGCAGACCTGAAATTCATTGGTACATTGCTATTATAATGCTGATGTGATTTCAGATTTTTCTTTTCTTAGGAACACAATAAAAAAGATGAATTAACTCCTCCCAAATTCTTAAGGCACTTGTTTTACAGATGTAATAATCTCTTTGAAGTGTAACCTTTGGTGAGGATACAAAAATATCTGGGTTTTTGTAATTTATTTATTTTTAGTAACATGGCTGTAGTTTGTCAGGCTGTCATTTGCTATGATGCTTGTTTTGAATTCTCACTCTAGCCTACAATCCTAGTCTCCATCCAGATATTAACCAGATCTGACCCAGCATAGCTTCCAGACAAGGTTAGCTTGGCACCTCTGCTTTCTGGCAACTGCAAACTCCCTTAAATTAAACTTGACTGGTGATTTCTCAGAATTGTCCGTCTAGTTTTCTTAGCAATGCTACCGAAATGAAATGCTTTTTCTGCAATGTTTTATTAACTTTCCAGTCTAGTCTACAAGCTCAGCATTCCCTTGTGACCAGCATTCTCTACTTATCACAGCCCGCTCTCCTTAAATTTTTTAAGATTGGTCCAGGCTCTGGGCCTTGCCATTTAGTTGCCACCTGCTTTACTATCCTTGTCCGAAACACTAGAAAAGGTGAATTTATGTTTCGAGTCCTCTCTCCTTGGGGGACATCCCAGCCATATCATAGAAGGTGATGGCTTAGTGGCTTAATGACCCTGGAGATGATCTCAGCTCTGGCAGCTCGAACCCTTTCCCTGTGTAACAGGGTGAGCTTCTGTCACTGGCTCAGCTTCTGTCCCCCTAACTCTTCAAAAGCATGTTCCGTGCAAGTAGATAGCTAGGTATTGCTTTGGTGGAGAGATGAGTTGGTGCTCTGTGCAGGCAGTCAGATTCCTGATGGCTCTGAACCTTCCTGGTTGTAACACCCACTTGTGAGGCAGCTCTAGGACAGGAGGGGGCCCTGCAGGAAAAGCCCCTTGACTTTCTCTCCAGTGTGAAACCAGCTCACCCTCCTGTGGCGCATCTTGGAAAGTGCACAACTGTCTCCTATGACAGAGCTGGTACCTTGGCAAGCCAAACTACCCCTCTGCAACAGCATAAAGAGATTGGAGTGCCATTTGTCAGAAACGGTGTAGGGTCTCCCGCTTGGGTGGGGGATTGGACCAGATGACCTACAAGGTCCCTTCCAACTCTGATTATCTGTATCTATTGAAAAAAATTTGATCTCCTGCCGAGAAAAAAAAAAAAAACTTGTCTTCCTAGCATTGATGTATATGACTCCATGCAATGTTCTCAGCCTGCCTGTACTCTAGAGAATATAGTGCCCAAACCAATACATTCTTGTAGATAATTCATAGTTTGAGAAATTGATAGAACCTCTCTGTTTCTTGGACTTTCCCCCCCTTTCAGATGGCACAGTTAATGGAAATAGGTTTTGATCTTGCTTCTGGTGTGCTTCACTGAAAACAGACCCTTTTTTGTCCATCAGCAGGAAACAACTGTACTGCTCTCCACATTGTTCAGTGTGTGATGCAAATAGAATATTACACATGTTGCATTGCTGTTCCCCCTTCAACAGTTCTCAGTCAAGCTAATGAACGAGAACTTACTTTCAAAATTCTTTCCAGTGAATAAAACTTTCATAGATAGTCTTCTAAAAGTGGGAATAAGTTATTTTTCACTGCTTACAGTAGATGACCAAGGCACGTATGTGGGTGTGTGGGAGGGAGGGAGGGAGGAAAAGAGTGAGAGAATGCCCTATTTTTCACAGTCCATCTTCATGGCTTCGCTTGCTTTCATTTAACCTGCCAAAAGGGCACCCCAGGGGCTTTTTCAGACATGGGAAAGATGGATAGCCAGGGTGGATTCTGATGTATTTGGTAACCGCAAGTCTCATGCAAAGAAAGCTAAAGAGGGAAACCAAGCCAGTCCATTAGGATAGTACAAAATCAAACATTCCAGAATGAAACTCATCACTTTGGGGTGGGGTAGGGGTAGGCTGCCTCCAAAAGACACAATCTGTTTCTGGTTTGGGGAGATTAACTTCTGGAAAACCTGCCAGCCCACCCCCAGCTCAGCTGTCTTGGCATAACAATTGTGGAAAAGCAGAACTTTCTGGACTTTGTAAGGACATTGTTTTCCCCAGAAGAGTTGGACTTGGATGGATGGACTTGATTGCAGCAGCAATGAGTGTACCAATGAGAGCCCTAAAAGACCAGGCTGAGCCAGAAATGTGAGAAATGTGCCCATGTCATTAAGAGCATCCGCTTGATGGCACTTAATCAGACCAAGCAATCACACAAGATCAGTTGTTGCTTGTATGTATACTGAGAGCTTATAGTCTATAGAGATTTGCAATCATCCAGGTCATGGTTGTCCCAAAGGTGCTTTTTGAGGAGGCTGGACTTCCTTGTTTTTCCTTTTGAAGATGTTTTACTTCTTGGATGAGGAGCAAAATGTCTTCAAAAGAAAAAAAAACAAAAAATTCCAGTTGACTCCTCAAAAGCATCTTTGGGACTGAGAGCTTATGCACCAGAGACAAATTTCTTGTATGGCCAATCACACTTGGTCAATAAAGAATTCTTTCCTTCCCTCCCTCCTTCCCATCTACCTATGATGACCCGGGGCATGGCAGAAAAGCAACAAACTCACAAACAAAGGTAAAGTTCCTTTACTTCCTCTAACTTGGCCTTCAATGTCCAATTATCACCGGCTGGAGAAAAAACTCTCCCAAGAACAGTTTTTAAGGGAAAGAAATTGTATCCAAACTCAAAGTACATATAAATTATAAAGGAAAACCAACACAAATCACACTGCAGCAATTAACGAGACAGGGCAGGATAAGGGATTGAAGACATCTAAAGATAATGAAATACACACCCTTGTGAGACCCAGAACTCAAGATAAGACTTGACAAGCCAGAATAATTTCATGTTTTGCTTCCAGCAACTTTGCCATGTGGAGTTTGCCCTTTTAAACAGTCTTCCCAGCTGTAGCCCATGAAGGGTATCAGGGCCCTTTCCTTGCCCGTAAACCATGCAACTCATGTTGCTCCCTTATCAATTCCTCCTTGTGTGCCCTAGGATGAAGAGGGGGTTGGCCTGGGTCTTCCTCTGAATGCCCAGCCAGCCTGTGCCCTTCCCCAGTTTCCGCCACACTCCCACTCCCTGTCGGCTGTTCCATCTCTCCCTCAGAATCAGATTCCAACAGGGGCATGACACTACTTACCTACCTACCTATCCATCTATCTGGGGTTTCTCTTTCTAAACTGTATCCAAGTGATTGACTGTAGGATAATACAGTCTTTGACTTAGAACCATTTGTTGTAAGTTGTAATTCTTCAAAGTTAGAGTGGCTCTGAAAAAAATGACTTATGATCATGTTTCACACTTAATAACCATTGCAGCATCCCCATGGTCACATGATCAAACTTCAGATGCTTGGCAACTGACTCATAATTGTTGCCGTGTCCCAATGTCATGTGATCACACCTTTTCTGACCTGACAAGCAAAGTTGATGGGGAAGCCAGATTCACTTTACCACCGTGTTCCTAACAACTGTGACAAGAAAGGTTGTAAAATGGGGCAAAACTCACTTAACAAATCTCTCAGCAGCAGAAATATCAGGTTCAATTGTGGTCATAAGTCCAGGACTACCTCTGTATTGCAGAACCTTTACAGGTTTCCTGCTGGACTGAAGTGAGGTCCGAATTGCAGCTTTCCAGGGAAAGAAAAATTCAGACCATTGCATCACCATTCAAATTTTGCTGAAGTTTGAATGCTAGCAAGCCAGAAAAGCATCTAAAGATAAATGAGGTGGCTGAGAATAGTTTTAATATCTTGATTATTATGGGACCATGTCATCCTGTGCATCTTAGTCCAGAGCCAAGAGAAGAAGAATGTATAAGTGGTTGGTAATGACTTTAATAAAATGACAAATCGGTAATTTATGATCCTGGCTGCAGCCTTTTGCATGGTAAGGGTAAGGAAAAGCACTGTGATAAGATAAATTTATTGTTATAGAAATGGCTAGCTTATGAAAGTATGGAAATGTAAAAAGTTGAGATTTGATATTACTATCCTAGTGTACTGCACCAAAGGGAGTCTGCAGTCAATGCCTTTCCCGCCACCCTTTTCTATACTTTTCTCTTCCCCTTTCCCTCCCTTTTGTTTCATACTCTTTGCTTTTGTGTTTTTGTATTTTATATTATAAGCTAATAAAAAAAAACTGTAAAAAAATATCACCTGCCATTCCATGCTGTGCAGAGAGCAAACTCATTCATTCTGGTTCTTTTCTTGGCCCCAGGGCGATCGAGGTTTCCCAGGATTGCCAGGCCAGCCAGGTTTGCCTGGCTTCCCTGGCCCAGAAGGACCAGCTGGATCTCGCGGTGAGAAGGTGAGTGAATGGAAGGAAACATTTTAGATGCTACAGTCACCAGGGCGGTGCCATCTTGGATGACCTGTTTTCAGATGTTTATTTTTCTTTCTGTTAAGTGACTAGAGAAGCTGTTTTGGTGCAGTGGTTGAGACAGCAGGTGAGGAATTGGGAGACTGAGCCTCACTTTAGGCCCAAAAGCCAACTGAGCCAGTCATTCTCTCTCAGCCCTAGAAAGGAGACAAGGGCAAAACACTTCTGAAAAACCTGGCCAAGAAAATTTCAGGGTTTTGTTCACATAGTCACTAGGAATCAAGAATGACTCGTAGACAATCTGATCTAACGATTAAGACACCAGGATAGAAACTGGGAGAGTACATGTTCTACTCACTTTAGGCCCAAAGCCAACTGGGTGGCCATGAGCCAGTCATTCTCTTTCAGAGCAAAAGTCAGTCTAGTCTACCGGGGAAAGTGCTGGACTAGAATCCGGGAGGTGATGAGCTCTAGTCCCATCTTAGACTGAAAACTAGCTAGGTGACCTTGGTTCACTTCCCCTGTTTCAGCCCAGGAAGGAAACAGTGGCCAATCACTTGTGAAAAGTCTTGCCAAGAAATCTGCAGAAACTCATGCAGTCAATAACTAGGAATCAAGTTTGTCTTGAACACAATGAGAGTCCGTTTGATGTGGTGGTTAAGGTTCCAGTCTAGAAACAGGGAGATGTGAGTTCTTATCTCACCCTTAGCCATGAAGCCAATTTGGTGACCTTGAGCCAGTCCCCTTCTTTCATCCCTCAACCCTCAGCAAGGTCAAGCTACAGAAACTTGCAGGGATGTGTCCATTCAGTTGTTAGGAGTCAAAACCTAACCTGAAGGGACATCCACCCATATCGAGGAGACTAATTGGCTTCCTTGGGTACTTGGGTTGACACTGTGAGAACAAACTGCTGGACTCAATGGGCCAGAGAACTGACACAGCAGAACACAAGTTCTCATGTTCAGGTGAGGCATGGGCAGAGCAAACCCTTCTTTGTTGAAGATATCGCATGGATGTCTGCTTTTCTAGCAAGGGATCTGTTCCTGCCATTGGTCACACTTCATCTTCTCCTTCTTGCAGGGTGATAGTGGATTTGCAGGGCCTACAGGACCCAAAGGCATCCGAGTAAGTGATTTTTTTTAAAAAAAAATTATGGCATAAAGCATAAAGTAGATACGAGTCACCAAGGGTTGTTTTGATAGTGACATACAAACATATTACATGCATGCACACATACATATTGTACATACATACATAGTAAAGACTTATAAGCAAACCCCACCCTGCGCTGATGATGTTCCCTAGTTGCGTATTGAAATGTCTGCAAAAAAAATGACTGCAAATTTAGAGAACACCAAGGATCCCACAGTCCTCCTCCCATTCCTCCTTCTTCAGAAACCCCACTGCTTTCTAGCTCTGATGATGTTACCTAGTTGGGTAATGAAACATCCACAAGTAAACCACCAAGCTCAGAAAACATTAAGGACCTACAATTCAACCCTGAACCCTGAAATATTCTCATCTCGATTGCAAAAGAATCTCTGCTCTGGAGCCTTTCTTTAAAATAAAATGCTGTTTTCCTCTAAATATTGAATAATATCTAACTGGATCTATGATTATTTTTTTCATCTTAGGGTCCTCCAGGCTTACCAGGTTTTCCAGGAACACCAGGGCTTCCTGTAAGTAAATTGTATTATAGTCATGGTGGCTAAATAGCTGTCTTTAAAAACAACCAACCAACCATCATAATACAGTCAACATCTGATGTTCTTTTTTTTGTACGCAGGGACTACCAGGTCAGGATGGACCTCCTGGACTCCAAGGTATCCCAGGATGCAATGGAACAAAGGTGGGATTGGCTCCTTTGGAAGGATACAATTTTCCTAACTAGTGTGGGACAATTACTCTACAGCAGGCCTGTCAAACTCATCACATGCTGGCCACGCCCACAACCAGTTTAGCAAAGGGGGGGAAAGTCCCAATATTTGTCACATGATGCTGCCATGACGACATGAGTTTGACGCCCCTGTTCTATGGTCATAGTAGAAGAGGATTAATGTGCAAATTTGGAATTTTGCACATATGCTAACAATATTTGCCCTAAATGTTTGGCTGCTGGGACTGGCTGATTTGTAAAATGATGCCATGGGGACATTTTCAGCCAGAAAGTCTTAATTTACACAACCAGGATAGGATACAGCAGCAGGCTGAGTTAGAAAAGTTTAAGCAGGGTTGGATATAAGTAGGGTTGGGAGACCACCATGAAATGCCAGGTTTAGGTTGAAAAGAAGGGAGTGGCCAACCTATCTTGCTCTCAAGAAAACTTCCCAGATGCAGCCGTCCAATGAATGGGGCTGATCTGACCACATCAAGGGCAGTATTCCTTTAATACATGCGGAACATGCAGAGTGGCCAACCAGTGTCTGAAATACTCTGCTAATTACAGAGACTGCACAACTGCAATGGATCCAACTCTTGACTCTTTGTTTGCAAAGCGAAGGCTTTGGAGGAGACAGAAATTCTGTCTAGAGCAGGCTCTTAATAGAGTGATTGGCAACTTGCAGTCTGCAGGTCAAATGCGGTCAACCAATGTCTCTTTTTGGGGTCTTTCAATCTCCAAAGATGCACTGATGAAATTCAATGGATAAGTACCTGATAATTGTGATAATTTCCAAACTAGCAATGGAATAAGTATATAAATGAAGAGATTGGTTTGCAATTATGGCTACTTTTCAACTTCCTTTTGGAAAAACAACTGGGGGAGCTGGGAGAGAACTGACAATTCTGGCTAGGTTTCCTTGGAGTTAAATTCAAAGGTTATATCTTGACTCTTCTTTTCATTTAGCAACTGCCGAGATAATCTAACGGCACTGAATAAAGAAGTGGAGTAGATGTCAGCTTGACTTTTGAGCTCAAATCTTCTGATGAGGCTAATCATAGAAGTAGCGACTGAAGGAATGTTCTCTGTCCTTGATTTTGCTGTCCAAATGCAGCTGGAAAGTGAAAGTAATGCATGGGCCCATGAGAAAGTTGAACACTGAATAGCAAAATTTGCCATTTATCTCAAGTGCTTTGCGGTATGGTACGGATAGCCAATGCTTCAATTCCTTTTTTAAAAAAGGGCTCTGGAATGCAGGACATAGTTATAGCCCCTGTTTTAGCTCTTTAAAACAGCTGTGTTTTTTCTTAGGATCCCATAATTAATGCCTTGTGCTACTCTGTTTTTGTGTCTGTCATGCTTTCAAAATCAATAATAAACTGTGTTTCTAAATAGTAACCTGTGTCACCCCAACCAACCACAGCGATTAATCTTGTTCCATGGGGAGGAAGCATTTGAGCTCGTTATCATTCAAGGAATTATAGGAAGTGGACCATGTTAATCTATCGTGGCAAAAATTGGGAGTCTAGTAACATCTTTTCTAATTCACAAGTTTTATTAAAGCTTTTGTGAGCTCAACTCAATTCATTAAATGCACAGATTTACTCAGTTGATATAGGATTTAAATTTAGCAGCTAACCACTACACTTCCAAAGAACTAGGCTGCAGTTCATGAGATCTTGTCTTTTAATAACATTTGTTAGTTGGAAATGGTGCTATTAAACTCCTGATTTCTCAAGATGGAAAAATCTTTGAAGAGTTTGCCCGTTAATTGGCCAACAAATAGAATGTTGGGAATTATCAGGATAGTATCTGTGGCTTTGGAAAAGAGCTAATAAAAAAGGAAATAACCATAGCATCAAAACCCCTAAGTCAGTTACTTTGGAATGTGGCAGCTATTTGTGAAGTATAGTAGTTTATCTCCAAAATAAACTTGGAATAAATGATCCCATTTCTGAGCATACCAACCCAGTTATTTCATCAAGTGGTTTTAGGAACAGCAGGAGCTACAAGAAAAAAAGGAGAGGGAGAGGGAAAAGGGGAAGATAAAATTGGGGGAAATCTTCATATGATTGCAGGTTGCCAACTCCAGAATTCAACATTGAGCAAAAAACTACCTCTCTCTGTTCCAATGCTAATATCTGTGGGGATTTATTGGCATGTTCATGAGATGCATTTTGTAAGCACAGCTGCCAACCTCTACCACATGTAACTTAGATAAGATGATCAAAAAATAATAAATATAGAGCATGGTCTTCTATCCATCCATCTATCCATATGAACATAGGCAATCATTTTGCTTTTCAATTGTTTCTTTCCCTATTTCGCAGATGTCCAAATTGGGCCACTGAAGGCCTTCAATGAAAGTTTTCCTTCTGTCTTCTCTAGGGAGAACTTGGTTTTCCAGGCAGCGCGGGTTTCCCAGGTTTGCCTGGACCTCCCGTAAGTAAAAGAAATATCTTCTTGTCACTCATACTATATACTTGGTTCTGAATAGTTTTTGAAACCTCAGCCTGACAGTTTATTGTATTTGATGCTATATTCTTCAAATTCAAACTTGTAGATGACGTCTCCATTGCTTTTTTAATGGAGTTTCCAAGAATGATTTACATTTATTTATTTTTTTATTTATTTAATTTATATACAGCCCATCTTGCTATTTGGGGCAACTTTACACAGCTATCATATGCTTTATGAAGGAGACGGGTAGTTAAGAAGATAGATAGCAACACAGACAGACAGACCTTTTGATATATCATGGTTACCTTGTGGCAAGATGGGCAACAATTAAATTTAATAAACAAATTAAAATATACATGATACCTAACATTCATTCAATCAATCAATCAGAATAGAGCTGGAAGGGACCTTGGAGGTCTTCTATTCCAACCTCCTGCTCAAACAGAAAATCAATATCATTTCAGACGAGTGATTGTCCAGTCTCTTCTTAAAAACCTCTAGTGTTGGAGCATCAACAACTTCTGGAAGCAAGTCATTTCATTGGTTAATTGTTGTAACTATCAGGAAATTTCTCCTTAGTTCTAGATGCTAGAGTGATCTCTTTGGGGAAAGTTTTCTATTAATTATTGGTGTTTCTGCAGATGTTTGAAAGATACAAAAATTTGGTATAGCTGAAGACTAAGACCCCAAGTTTGAAGTTATAAATATAAAAAAAAGAGCATATTCCTCAATGTTCATCTAAATCAGGGTTTCTCAACTTCAGCTACTTACGAATGAGTGGACTTCAGCTCCCAAATGCTGATTGGGGGATTCTGGGAGTTGAAGTCCACATATCTTAAAGTGTGTATGTATGGAGATTCTCATTCATCCAGGTCATGATTGTCCTAAAGGTGTTTTCATTTTAAAGGCAACTGGATTTTCTGATTTTTTAAAAGACTTTTCACTTCTCATCCAAGAGGCTTCTTTAGTTCTAAGTTAATGAGAAATTAAGAAGCTTCTTGGATGAGAAGTGAAACACCTTAAAGAAAAATCAAAAAGTTCCATTGCTTAAAGTTGCTGAATTTAAGAATTCTAAGCTTTCATTGCCTATATTTTGCTCCCTTCCTTAGTCACTTCATTCTTTTCACTGAATTTAGAAAAGATAGTCTGAACCAGTACATTTTTCTATCCTTTTCTTTTAATCAAACATGGATGATGAGGGAGACTGAAGGTCAGATCTCTCAGTCCAAACCAGAATCCAGTTTACAGAATCCACGGCTTATTTTTAATTCTTTATCTTTCCTTTTTCTACAGGGCTCACCTGGTTTTCCAGGAATGAAAGTAAGTTTGCTTTCCCCAGTGTAGAAACACACACTGTGAGCATATTGCTTCCTCTAATTATTCGTACCTGGGTAACTGTCATTGATTTTTCTGGGTTTCTTTCCTATGAGATGCTATTAGATGTAGATAAATTTCTAAAATAAAAGAATTGACAAGTCAGCTTTAGCACAGATGCTAGAAGAGATGCATTATGGGTTTCTCAGATTTCCCCAATATTGTGCTGTAACACAAGCTAAGATATTCTAGAATTTTCCATCCTCGCCCCATTTTTCCTTGCAGGATTTTATATTTCTGCTTTTTTATTATAAGAAGTGAAGGATCTTACAATTTGGATTTTTCCCTTTCTGTTGCAAATGTTTCCAGTGCTTTTCAGGTTTCTTGGTGGCCACATTCTAAATAAAATAAAACAAAAATATGTTCCTGGGATTTTACCAAAATGTGAGAAGCCACAGAAGCTACAAATTACTGAAGAAAGAATGATATGCTCAATGACATTCACACATGCTCTTTGGCCCTCTTGTAGCTAAGAAAACTGACAATGCATTTAACAGAGTTTTCACCAAACATCACTGGACACCAAGTTCAGTTCTCCAAGTCCAAGCAGAATGATAATGGTTGATCATTAACAAGTGGTGTGTAACTAGCAAGTTTGCATCTTACAATACCTTCATTAATTTTCTGAACATGTACATTCATGCATTTTCTATTCCTTTGTTGGGTTTCCAACTCCTTACTATTGCCCCAGTCTAAAAGTATAGTCTATGTAGTGCCTTAATGCCTTAATTTGCCTGTTCAGACATTACACTGAACCTTACCTAAAATAAGTGATGGTTTGTAAACCCAACTTTAAGGTGTTTTTATTCTTTTCCATTCTTCAATTCAGGCATCCTGCCAATCTCTGATCTCGCTTTGATGTGGTGTCTGCACTGAATCGGAGAGGTTTCCTGAACAGGAGACAAAAGACCAACCCAGTTAATTAAATGCTTGTAGGGCTGTTAGTTGGATTTTTAAAAAACAAAAAATTATGTACTTCTGAAAGTATATTTCATTAAACATAATTGCATTCTGGTAATATTTTCAAGCTGAATGAAGTCATTTTTTTTTTCAAAGAAAAAGCACAATGACCCTGATTTCCTCCTCTCTCCCCAATCCCTCTACCTTTCCTTGGGGCCACACATTTAACATGAACATAAATCAGTACTTTATGCAGCAAAAAAATGCCTATTGGATGTTTAGTTGCAAGAATAAATATAAATAACAGAATAATAGAGTTGGAGGAAACTTTGGAGGTCTTCTAGTGCAACCTCCTGTTCAGGCAGATCCTGTACTGTTTTCGACAAATGGTTGTCCAGTCCCATCTTAAAAGCTTCCAGTGTTGGAGAACCTACAACTTCCGAAGGCAAGCTATTCTACTGGTTGATTGGTCTTGCGGTCAGGAAATTTCTCCTTAATTCTAGTTTGCTTCTCTCCTTGATTAGTTTCCATCCATTGTTTTTTGTCTTGCCTTCTGGTGCTTCAGAAAATAGGTTGACTCCCTCTTCTTTGTGGCAGCCCCTCAAATAATTGGAACACTGACTGTTATGAATGTATTTCTGCAAGAAAATGATTGCATGAAGTTGTTGGAAGGTTTATTTTGAACAGTTCAGTGGACACTTTGGTGTGTCTTCTTGTTGAAACTCATCATGAGTATCAATATCTTAATTCATATCCCATCTTTACATTTTAGGGTGAACCTGGAGATATTATCACCTCTCCCCTCCCTGGACAGAAAGGTGACCCAGGATTTCCAGGTCCACCTGGAATTCCAGTAAGTTGGCTAAAGTATCTGATGTGGTTCAGTGAAAATTTTCTTTTAAGGAAACTTGATGGTATGAAAAATATTTTAATGATAGCGAAACATTAACAGGTAGTGCTACTTGAGTAGGAAGTCAAAACTCAGAAAAATCATCAGATGAAATGTTTTTTGATGCAATCATGGCTGCTGATATAAAACAGTTTGAAAGGTCTACAAGGAGACTCCTGCTGTTGACTGAAGAAAAACCAAGTCCAATTGCCTTTTGAAAAGCATCTTTGAGTTATTTAGCAGAGGGGACACCATCACCTCCCTAGTTCAAAAGTGCCACTGTTATGGTTAGAAAGGTTTTTTTTCCACTCAACGAGCATGT
This sequence comes from Laticauda colubrina, assembly GCA_015471245.1. Classification (NCBI taxonomy): domain Eukaryota; kingdom Metazoa; phylum Chordata; class Lepidosauria; order Squamata; family Elapidae; genus Laticauda; species Laticauda colubrina. The sequence goes on from BLBF01000058.1 coordinate 17,540,257, forward strand.
GCCTTTTTGGAACATAATCCCATGCTCTGCACTTCCTCCACGAGAAAGATAAAAAACACTGATAAAAATAAAGGCAAATAGAAGATGGATGACCTTCAATAAAAAAAGATGTCCAAAGAGCTCTTTAAGCTCTGGTCTAAAGTGGAAACTGCTCACATATGGCATAAAGTAATAGTGGTCTTAAGTAATTTCCCGTCTCTATTTTTGTAGCTTCCAAGATTATACAGAGGTTGATAACAAGACATTCTCAGATGCTGGAGACATGTCAATTGTCTTCATCAATATGACTGACTTGCTTGATTCTAAACAAAATTCTGGATAGCTTGATGTTTCTGAGTGGTTCATTTTTCACAGCCATTATGCTTACATTGTGGCATTTTGGTATTTTTTTATTGAAGCACCAAATTAAAGTTGCAAAACTCAATGCATCACTGAAATTGGTCAAGCAACATTCTTTTGTTGTTGTTGTTGTTGATATCTATGAATATAAAACAGTCTCCCAAGTAGTTCACCTCCTGCCTGGGATTATCCTACAAGAGTGTCAGTAGAGCCCTGGGGGTTGGTTGTTTTCTTGTAGATGTTTCATTACCCAGCTATGTCACCACATCAGTGCCTAGTCAAATAATGAAATGTCTGCAAATGTAATGGGACATGGGAGTAACAAACACTATCTTTTGATTGGCTGTCCAGTCCTCTACAGGGGATACTCTTATTTTTCCTGACATTCATAGATTATATGATAGCATGTGTGTTCTAAAGGCAAAACTTATCCAACAATTTTTCCTATTCTTCTAGGGCTCTGCAGGTCTCCCTGGTGTAGAAGGACCAGTTGGTCCCCCCGGACCCCCAGGTTTGACGGTACAGTTTTCTGATTATCTCTGTTTAACTGGTGGAAGGAATAAAATTGGCACCAGATGAAATTACGAATGGATGGATTAGAGGGGGGTTTTTTTGAGGAGGGAAGAGTTTTCTGAAGATTGGGTTAAAAGGATTAAGAAAATGACCATGTAAAGGCTATGTCTTTTTCTCTTCTGCTGCCCATCCCCAGAGGAGCTTAGTTATAGAGGGAGTTCTTAACTTATGACTGGTCACTTAGTGAACATTAAAAGTTATGATATACCTACCAGCGAGGGTATTTATGACCCTGATTTGAACTGTCCCCTGCCTTGGTCATATGACTGCATTTTGGGTGCTTGGCAATTGGCCTGTCTTTTTGGAGAGGCTGTCTTAATGGAAGGCCTAATATTTGGAGCTCCAGTAACATCTGGATGCCCTCAGGAAAGCATCCCTATTTTATTTATTTGTTTATATTTTTTTCATTTATTTATTTGTTAAAAGCTTACAATAAACAAAAACAAGAATAAACGTAAGTTTAAATACAAGAAATAGGAACGAATAATTAGGGACAATAAGACAGAGAAGGTGGGCACGATTGTACGCTTATGCACGCCCCTTACAGACCTCTTAGGAATGGGGTGAGGTCAATAGAGGTTAGTTTGAGGGTAAAGGAGTGGGGGCTTGAGCAGGTGACAACAAAAACAGGTAGTGAGTTCCAGGCATTGACCACTCTGTTGCTGAAATCGTACTTCCTGCAATTGAGTTTGGAGTGGTTTACATTAAGTTTATATCTGTTGTGTGCTCTTATGCTGTTGTTAAAGCTGAAATATTCATTAACTGCTAAGACATTGTAACAGATAATGTTATGTACTATGCTTAAGTCCAATCTTAGCTAGCATAGTTCAAGATTGTCTAAACCTAGAATCTCAAATCTGGTGGTGTAGGGTATTCTGTTGCGAACAGAGGAATGTCGTACTCTTCTGGTAAAATACTTCTGGACTCGCTGAATTGTACTTATATATATTTCTTATGTTTTCACAAGTATCCTTCTTTGGATTGTGCAAAGTTTATTTTGAGAGATTCATTTTGAAAATGATTCAATCAAATCTCCAAACCAAGTCTGATTCGAATTAACAGTTCAGATTAAATCGAAGCTTCCAGATTTGATGTTGATGAAGACTCTCAAATCATCCAAATAGTATTGTTTGAAAGTTGAATCATGGCAACTGCAATTCTTTTCTTTTTGGCTGAAACATTTCGCTGCTTATCCCAAGTAGCTTCTTCAATTCTTCCAAATTGATTTAATGATTTTAAAGGACTTTGGGGGCATATGTTAAAATCTTGTTTAAAAAAAAAATCAGTTCAACCTGATCAAATCAATTTGGTTCAGTTTAGAGCATCAGGTTGACTTAATTTTCCTAAATAAACTGGCCCAGAGTTCCAAACTGACTGAATGATTGGATCGAGGCCAATTTTTACTTACATCTCAGCTATGCTGTGCGAGCCTATCAACTGGAGATTGATTTATCATGTGTACAGAAATAATTCTGGAAATTAATGAGTTTCTTTACATTAATAGGGTCCTCCTGGTCCCCCAGGATTGCCGGGTTCTAAGGTATGGCATATGATAAACTTTTTGTATCTGATTAGTTGTTGTTGCTTTTTCAACTGTCTGTTTGTAACTTTCAATTAACTGAAATGCTTCATAGGGCAAGAATTTTTGAATCAGGATACCCCAGATCTGCTAACTTTAAAAATGCATAGATATTCGTTACTCCTCTGTAATTGAAATTTCAAGGATTTTCACACCAGTTATCTGCCAGCTTCCCACAAGCAAAGTCAATGGGGAAACCAATAGCAAGTCAAAAGTTGTCCTGCTGCTTTTTTGCCCATTCATTCTGTTTATCTCTTTTGGCAAGTAAATATTGTCAAAGGATTATTCAACCTGTTGTAGGTTGTCTAATCACTATTAAAATCACTGCAAACAGAAATCAATATGGAGCATGCTAGCCAAGGTTCATCATTCTCATTATTATTTCATTTCATCTTCATGATAGTCATTGTTTCTTTTTCAGGGCAATATGGGCTTGAATTTCCAAGGACCCAAAGGAGAAAAAGTGAGTGTGGAATATTGAACTGGCCCTTTGAACTGGTTTCCAGGATTGCTGATTCTTTCTGGGGGAATGACCAATACAACTAATCTGGCTTGCTGTCTTTTGGGGGAGTTAGGGTGAACAGGGACTTCAAGGACCTCCAGGGCCACCAGGACAGATCGGCGAACAGACGAGAATCAATGATGTAGAATTTCAAAAAGGAGATCAGGTGAGTGAGAGGAGATGGTTCTGATGGTATCTGTCAGCCACAGAGGATCAAGACCATAAGCTAAATTGCAATTCAGGAGATTTATTGCTCAAACCTACACACGAGAATCTCAGTTAAAGTTCAGCATCAAATTGGCAATTGATAAGGGTCAGTGGAATTCAGGAGTGGTTGAACTTGGATTGTTTGTGGCAACATAATGACTCTAGACTGATGACTTGCTTAACTCTACCCCCACCACCCCAACTCTGCCTGTTCTTCTCCCACAATGTCTGAGCATCTACCATTCTCATTCAATTACCCAGTTGCATTAATGGGTCACACTTGACCATTCTCCAGCTTTTACCAACATTTTCACAGTAGCATCCATTAATAAACCTGATCTTACACTACAATCTCTTTGTCTTTATAGAGAGATCCATAAATTTTGCTGGAGGTTGCTATACATCAAAAGGTGGAAAGCTTGAAATAAGAACTAGATTTAGTGTTCTTATGTTTGTCATCATTTCAGTTTTATAGACTTTGTGAAGTTTATAAAGTTGTCCTTTCCAACGTGTTCTTCTGCATAGTTTTTCCATAGAAAAGAGAGCCCTGAACTTAGTAGCTTAATTTTTGCATAGTTAGCACAGTGTGCCTTCAGATTTAGAAATACCCAATACATACAACTACATAGACTTGATATCACTATCATAAGATCTTCTCAAAAAGTCCTCGAAAGTCCTCAAAACAGTTATAATTTTAATGGAAGTACCATTGGGGGGAGGGTTGGAGGCATTGTAAAAAAATGTTTACAATGGAGTTAAAATCTTGAGATTTCAAAATCTCACAAGATTTGTACTGAAGACTTCAAAATCTGCTGCAGATTGCCCATCACCTTAGATTTCAGGCAAATGTATGTACACATTTTAATTGAATGTGGGTCCTAAGAAGACACATCTGCCGTGATGGCTCCAAACATTTTCAACATCACAGAAGACAATGGGATGGCATCATGTTTGACTTGTCAAGTGACTTGTCCAACTGATTCAGTGGACCAAGTGCAATTGAGTGATTTCAAATTGATCTAGTAGTCTTTTGAATTAGATCAATTTGTTTAGTCACTCAAAGCAGTTAGTTGAGTGACAATTGGAATTAAATTGGATTCTTTAATGAAGATAAACTGGTTTAATGTTAATGCCCTAGGAAACAAACCAGCTCAGTGAATTCTAGTCCTGCCTTAGGCATGAAATCATCTGGGTATGGGTCAGTCACGAAGAGTCGGTGAGTTGTACCAAGGTTGGAGTTCCACCTTAGGAATGAAAGCCACTAGGTGACTTTGGGCCAATCACTGGGAGATGGAGAGTTCTAATCCTGCTTTAGGCATGAAACCTAGTTAAGTGACCTTGGGCCAGTCACTCACTCTCAGCCTAACTCACCTCACAGGATTGTTGTTAGAATAGAAATAGAAACAGGAAGGTGTGTTGGATATGTTTGCTACCTTGAGTTATAATAATAATTATAATTATATAGTTATAATAATAAAGGCAGGATACAAACACATAAAATAAATGTTGTATCCTCTCTAATTGACAAAACTTTCCATGGAATTTGAAAACATATTTGTTCATAAAATCTGAAGGTAGAACTTGATCAGAATCTCAGTATCAACTGCCCATTTGGTGAATCCAGAAAAAAGAACATTATTTTACCAAGAGTATAAAACTTTACTGAAAAAAAAAAACACAAAAAACATTGGCACAGAAGAAGCAAAACCCAGCTCTGGGTTTCCCATGCAAAAGCAAGCATAGTTCATTTCCCCCCTTTCCCTATGGGCCACCCACAGTCTATTACAACCAGCCACCCTGCGACATCTGCTTGGTGTGTCCTTGAGTCTCACGGAAACTGATGGTTGCTTGAATATCATTCCTTCACTCTTGCATTCCATCCCACTTCCGCCCCCTGTTACTGTCAAGCTGAAAGCGAAACAAAAATATTGGTCAGTTGTGACACACAGGATGGATTTGTAATAATTTCCCTTTGCTCTTGGCAGGGTGCTCCAGGTGACCCGGGCCCCCCAGGATCCCCGGGGTTCCCCGGGCCTCCTGTAAGTATTTTCCTTTGCTTCAATTGTGAAGGGGCAGCAGGATTCTCCAAAGGTTGGGTCTCCCCCTATTAACTAATAATGGGGTGCTTTTTTGATTTCCAGGGGCCTCCTGGTGGTGGAAAAGGTGAAAAAGGTGAGCAAGGAGAACCAGGCAAAAGAGTAAGTAACTTCTTGGAACCCAGTACTTACCTTTCCAAACCATGTATAGCTTTGGGAGTTCAGGTTGGGCCACCAGATATTGGGTAAGATATTTTTCCTTTCTCGTATGATTTGCTAGAGTTGGTGTGAATGAGGCCCTCCTGAATGAAAGAGGCCATTGAAAAAAATGCATGTATACAACCACTATTAATGTAGTTATAACAAATAGACATCAACGTTTAACTTTTAATCTGGATTAAGGAATTCAGATGATTTGTTTTCCTCCTTGATTTCATCTTTGGAACAGAAATTGGAAGCAAAGCATAAAAATGAAGATGTCATTTTTGCTTTCCAACCTCTGGTTGCTCAGAAATTTGGACAAATGAGTAAATACCTGTGTGTATTTACCTTGGCCCTGAAATCCACAACTGGCAGTTATATAAGCAGGAAAGAAAAGAATGGAGATTCAATTTGCCCAGGATGGTATAATATCTCCTGCCTTGGGCAGTGGATTGGACTAGAACAGGGCTCTCCAATTGTGGTAACTTTAAGACTTGTGGACTTCAATTCCCAAAATTCCTCAGCAAACAAAACTCTGGGAGTTGAAGTCCACAAGTCTTAAAGTTGCCAAAGTTGGAGACCCCTGGACTAGAAGACCTTTAAGGTCCCTTCTAACCTTAAGATTCTAGAATCATAGAAAGGATGAATTAGAGTAACCCATGTTCCGATTGCTGGGAGTTCCAATTTTTGGCAGAAGCCAAGGCTATAATAGATGCCATAAGAATCCCGAATGAATGGGACCCAAATAATATTCCCCTCCAGGTTTTACAAAAATATTTTTTTCTTTTGACTTTGTTAAGCCCATTGTAGGGTTTGAACAAAGGCTGTTGTGTTTTGTTCTTAGAACGATGAAGTCGAAGACATATTAACCTATGCAAAAGGATGTATATGGCCCTCTTTTCTCTTCCTTATGCAGGTTGCATATATTGTGACTGTCCCCTTCTACCCCTATTCAAACTTTTAGTGAAAGGGCAGGAAGTCCTAAATATATAAATACCATTAGCTTCTCAATGACTTTAGAGTTTAGAGTAACACATCAACCAATAATACCATCACACTCAAGAAATAACAAATGTACAGGTAGTCCTCAACTTTCAACAGTACTGAAAAGTTGCAACAGCACTGCAAAAAGTGACTTATATCCAGTTCTCACACTTACGACTGTCACAACATCCCCACCATCATGTGATCAAAATTTGGGCCCTTGGCAATCAGCAGGTACTTAGACAGTTGCAACATCCCAGGGTCATGTGATTGATGCAGTGGTGCAGTAGCTAGAGTGCCGTACTGCATGTACTTCTGCTGACTGCCAGTTGCCTACAATTTGGCAGTTCGAATCTCACCAGGCTCAAGGTTGACTCAGCCTTCCATCCTTCTGAGGTCGGTAAAATGAGGATTGTTGTGGGCAAGATGCTGACTCTATAAACTGCTTAGAGGAGACTCTAAAGTGCTATGTAAAACACTCTGTGAACACTCTGTATATAAATCTAAGTGCTATTGCTTAGTGCTATATGGAGGACTACCTGAGATTTCCATATTTTTTAAATTTCATCCACTTAAGTGCCTGAAATGGTTACTGCCTGTATCTAATGGAAAAGCAAAAGTATTGAGCAAAGAACTAAAGAGAGACTTCTAATCTGGTCATCATCATATTATGGAAGGAAGAGATATTTTTCATGAGCCATTGCAACTGATGCAGATTTCTTTGAGATGTTGTTTGGAGTTTCTTGAATAATCAATAACTTGGTTTTCTCCAAAGCTTGGAGTCCATTCCTGCTTTTCACTTGATACTATACATGACTTTGAAATCAGAAATGATCATTTGAAGAGGCACACATTAAAAAGAAAGTCCTCTTAGCTTTCTTTTGAGGCTGCAGTAATTCTGAGAGACAAGTTAAGTTGGAATCAGATCTCCCCTTAACCATTTATTGAAAAGCAGGATCTCTAAATGAGAATGGACACATAGTCTCTGTGGCAAACATTTATGGAGAAGATACCCATAAATGTTTGGAGCAAGGAATTGACATAGGGAATATCAGCCTTGTTTTCTCATATCCTAGTCTCACTTTTATGGCTTCTGTTTTTTAGGATACAATACCTGTGCTTATGCTGTGTCCCTTGTTCATGCTTAAATTGGCCTCTAGAAGCCTGGTGCCCTCTAGATATCTAGGGCTTGCAACCTCAGGTTGTCCTGATGCGATTGTAAGATTGGCAAAGGCTGTTCCAAGTTACACGTTCATGAGCTTTATGTAGCGAATAAGGAAGATGACCTTGATGGAGATATACAAGATTGTAACTGAAGTCTACAACAAGCAGGAAGTTGAGTGGCTTAAAAGGAGCCCTAGAGAAGAACAGCCAAATCAAACTTACAACACTGATGTCAGCCCCTCTAGTTAGACCAGATCAAGAAATCAACTCCACAGTTCTATAATAAAAGAATCTTGCAAGTCTCCTCCTCCTGCTTCTCCTTCTCCTTTATCACCTTCCTCCTCCTTTAATGAATTAGAGAAATGATTCTTTATGAACATTATCTATTTGCTATAGACATATATTTTTCACCCCGTCTCCCTAGGAACAGATTTTGCATATCTCCATCAAGGTCACCTTCCTTATGTTCTACACTTCAGATGTCACATTTGTTCTGGATTTTCTGGCATAGTCTTAAAAACAGGAACATTTCAAGTTGATTTACATACTTCTAGATTCTACTTTTATTTCTAGTGGACAGATTACCAGAATAGAAACTAATAGGTGAAAGCTTATCAAGTCATTCCTGAATCTTATGAATGGGTGTTTCTCCCCACACACACTGAAATGAAAAATCCACCCATTGACAACCATCCCGATTTTATTCACTGATTTTTTCTCCCCATTTTATTTGAATCATGGTGGCTGTGATACCAGTGAACCTCCATTTTCCTATCAGGAAGGAAGAAGAAAGAAATTAACTGCTGGCAGATTTTGTCACCATTTCAAAATGATTTTTAAATGTAACAGGACTGTCTGGGAATAAGAAGTGAGCAAGCAGTGGCGTGGTGGTGAAGATGCTCACCTCCCACTCGGAAGGTTGGGAGTTCAATTCTAGGCAGCAGCAGATGTTTCTTTATCAGGGTGCACAATGAAAATATCTGCTGCAAACTCTGCATCAGCATCAGGAAGGGCATCCGGCCAGTAAACGCTCAGCTCCATTCAGTCACCTTGATTCTACTACAAATAAAAGGGATTGCAGGATCGTAAAGTGAAAAAAAAAAATGGTGAATAAAAAGGAGGGGCAAGAATATTCTGATATTGGAGGGCTCTGATTTGCTATCCGGGTTTAGAGTAGAAATAGAGTAGAGGGGGAAAAGAACAGTGTTTTTCTATCTTTTCTGGAGAAATGAAATCCATTCTGCTGCATGCCATGGGAGAGAATAGCTTCAGGCTGGCACTTCCCATCCTGTTTTCAGCCTTGAAACTTACTTTAATGGTTCCTGCTAACCAATGTGGACCCACTGCCTTGTGGTATTTACCTAAACCTCCAATTTTCAACTTTTGACTGCCAGCTGCAATGCCAGGCGCATCTTCCAGCTTCATTATTATTTAACACTTTTCTCTGTGTTTTTCTTTCAAAGGGGAAGCCAGGAAAAGATGGGGAAATTGGATTGCCAGGTTTGTCTGTAAGTCTTTTCTATCTTTCCTTCATTTGGAAATGTCCAGATGTGAAATATTTGTAGGATTGAGAGGTTTTGTTTTTCTCTTGCCAGGGTTTTCCCGGTGAACCTGGCACGCCTGGCATCCCGGGAAGAGATGGAGACAAAGTAAGTAGTGATGCAGTTCAGAATCTTCCTAAAAATAGGTGGAATTGTGCTGGGATCGGTTCTCTCAGGAATACGGATTTTGAGATGTTTGTTTTGTTGGCAGGGTCAAAAAGGAGAAGCTGGTTTACCTGGCCCACCTGGACAAGTAAGTCTTGCTCCCTTCTGCCTCCTCCTTTAAATTGCATTTCAGGAAGATTCTTCCCATTTCAAAGGTATTTCTTCAGTGGACATCTTTTAGAACTTTTTCTTTTACCATTATTAAATCTTATAATATAAAATACATTTTTAAAAAATGGCAATGCGCCATGTTTGTCCTAATTGAGAGGGGTACACTCCTCACATCCCAGATATAAACTACTTCAACTTCTACCCTCAAAATGATGCTATAGGGCACTGCAAACCAGAACAATTAGACACAAGGACAATTTTTTCCAAAACGTCATCACTTCGCTAAACAAATAATTCCCTCATTTCTGTCTAACTATTTACAAAGACTGCACTACTATTACAATTAACCTTCTCATCACTCCTTATCTCCCATCTCCTTCCACTTGTGACTGTATGACTGTAACTTTGTCGCTTGTATCCTTACGATTTATATTGACTGTTTCCTAGTATGATTTGATTGCTTATTGTACCCTATGACTATCATTAAGTGTTGTCCCTTATGATTCTTGATGAATGTAGCTTTTCTTTTATGTACACTGAGAGCATTTGCACCAAGGCAAATTCCTTGTGTGGCAAGCCATTAGAGGATAAATAGAGAGCAAACCCACCCCTTCTACCACTGATGACATTATCTCGTTTGGTCATGAAACGTCTGCAAGAAAAGCACCAAGCTCAGAGAGCACCAAGGACCCCACAGTTTTCGATTTATCACCTGGATAATAGTTTCATTAAAAAGTAATAGAAAAACAAACATGACATTCTGTGATTTATTCTGCTAGGATATTACTATATTTATTTGCTTCATGAAGTCTCCATCTTAACAGGCAGAGAGATCAAACGGGTTCTGATGATAAAGCAAACCAGTTGTTATGATCCTTGTAATTTATTTGATTTGCTTTTAATAAATCTTGTTAAAGAAAATTCTGAGATTATTATGATTTCAGAAATTGGCTGAGCAAAACCTAACACCAGGGGGATAAATGTCCTGCTTTTATTTGAGCTTTGAAAACCTTTTTAGACTTTTGCTTTTAATATTTTTAAATTTGAGGGCTAGGCAACTGGAGAACCCTCTCTTCAGGGCAATGAGAACACAGTTTCTCTTGCGGGCCAATAAATTCCTGCATATTAGCATTGGTAGAATATTAAGAAAAATATCCACGAGTATTGATTACTATTTCCCATAGGTTGGCTGAAGTGCTGAGGACAAATCACCTTGGTTTCAGGAATGGTTCACTCATGGTGATATTTTTGGAGTTGAAACCATAGAATTATTTGAAACTCTCGGGGGAAAGATTCCAGCGTAGTTTGGAAGAATCCTATTTCTTTCATGCCCTATATTTAAATAACATTCTTCCTTGCTCCTTGGGCTACCTCAGGTGATTCCGAGGCCAGGCACCGGTACAACAGTGGGACCAAAGGGTAGCAAAGGATTAGCAGGATATCCCGGAAACAAAGGAGATCGTGGTTATCCTGGCCCTGTGGGGCCTCCTGGTTTACCAGGCACCCCAGGTAAGATAGTGCATATTTTCCTATTGTAGACCTTCTGATATATCTGATATATCTCTCCCTTCTAAACTAATCTCTCTAACATCCTTTTTTTCACTGTAGGACTTCCAAGCATAGGTCCTTCAGGTCCACCTGGATTACCTGGAGAAAGAGGACAGAAAGGGGATCAGGGCCTTCCTGGGATTGCTATACCAGGGCAGCCAGGGATTGATGGACAACCAGGACTCCCAGGACCACCAGGGCCCCCAGGACCACCAGGATCAACCATCCCACCTGGTAAGTAATATTTCTGATCATCCCCCATCAACTGCCAGTCATCCATCTCTGTCAGTTTCCACAACTGGATACTCTGCAGGCATTAGGACTGTGTGGATCAATATGTGTCAACCTCCAAGAAGTTTTCTTGACATCTTTTGCTGCTTGATTCTTGTCGTCTGCCATAGAAATGGGGGGGAGAGGCAATTTGGTCTTTTGAGGGGGGAAGATTGCTGGATTGCAAAGACGTTTCTGTGTGAACTAAAAAGGAGGGGATGCTTTCCTGCTTACTGCACAACTGCATAGACTTATCTCTACTAGGCCAATGTCAACCGTCTTGGAATATCAGATGAGTGAGAAACCACCTGAAGATGTACCCCACATGACATTATATACACCTCAGATTGGATGACCAGTCTGGACTTCTGGGGGAGAGGACTTGGGATAACTTTCAGTATGTAATTTCCACGCCTATTTGCCTCAGATCTTGCTTTTCTTTTGATGTTGTCACTTCAAACTCAGTAAAAGTCCTTTTTCTCTATTTTAATGGAGTTGAAGGAATTCTTTCTTTTGAATGAGGCACGACTGACAATATGTGTGAGAGGGGAACATCTGAAAGATAAAGGCTGGAGAGGCTGAAATAGGTATTCCTTCTCCTCCTTGAACAAAAAAAAAAAAGGCTACCAGGTAGGGCTGCCAAGAAAATGAAGCAAATGTTGAAATTTCCATTCCTAAACAAGGCAGTTGTTTAGTAAGTTTTACCACACTTTATGACCTTTTTGCCACATTTGTTAAGCAAATCACTGCAGTTGTTAAGTGAATAATGCAGTCACTGAAACAGTCTGACTTCCCCTATTGACTTTGTTGTTGGAAGCCATCTGGGATGTTTGCAAGTGGTTGATCATGTGACCCCAGGGACAATGCAGCTGACACAGATACATGCCTTGAATTTGGATCATGTGACTGTGGGGATGCTGCAATCATCATAAGTGTGAAAAACAGTCCTAAGTCATTTTTTTTTCAGTGTCATTGTAACTTTGGTCACTAAATAAATAGTTGTAAATGGAGGAGTGCCTGTAACTGCTCAGTGAGTTAAATAATGTAGACTAGATTAGACTAGAACAGAACAATAGAATAGAGTTGGAAGGGACCTTGGAGGTCTTCTAGTATAGCCCTCTCAAGCAGGAGATCCTACACAATTTCAGACAAATGGTTGTCCAGTCTCTTCTTAAAAACTTCCATTGTTGCAGCATTCACTATTTCTGGAGACAAGTTATTCCACTGATTATTTATTGTAACTGTCAGGAAATTTCTCCTTAGTTCTAGTTTGGTTCTGTCCTTGATTAGTTTCCATCCATTATTTCTTGTCCTGCCATCAGGTGCTTTGGAGAATAATTTGACTCTTCCTTCTTTGTGGTGGTCCCTCAAATACTAGAATACTGCGATCATGTCACCCCTAGTTCTTCTTTATGTATATCTGGTCTATATTAGCTGAGATTCAGGGATTCACTTACAATCTAATCTGGATCCATGTGTAATCCAGGGTCTCCCTTACTAACGCTCCATGTGCGCAGGTGAAAAAGATGATAAATATTGGTATACATTAAAATGTTCAACAATTGATTTCAGTCTATATTAGCTGAAATGGGATGATTTCAGTCTACATTAGCTGAAATTAGCTGAAAGGGACGGGTTATGACATTATTTGAAGTGAAAGCAAGAGGTAATTGGTTGAAGACCTAATTACCTTTGTTTTAAACATTACCATTGATATATCTTAACTAATAAATTGTTAGGGGATGTATGGTTTTTATTTTATACCTATTAATACTTTAGATTTTTCATCTGGATAACAACTATATATTAAAATTAAGATGTGATTTATTTTGCTAGCATATTATTGTATTTGTTTGCTTCACTCTGTTTTTATTCTTTTACATTTTTGCTGGACACTGGCCAAATAAATATTATTGATTGATTCAATCCAGGATCCTGAAATTATACCACATTGACTGTGCATCCAAGGATTCTGAGAGTTGTAGTTCAAACCCACCAGGAAAGCTCCAACACACTCTTTTTATTTTTTATTTTTTAACTTTTACTGTATTCTTAAATGTTCTTTTACTTGGGAGTTGCATGGAGTTGGGCAGTATCCAAATTTAAGAAATAACTAACAAATAAAGTCCCTTTTCTTTGTCCTGTTATTCAGAATGGATACCAAGAGTGCAAGTTTTGAAGGTCTTCCTTAAGAGTGAGAAGCTTATCTGGGCTTTTCCAGCATTTATTTCCTGTAAAATTGACTCATGTCTTGATTCTCATTTCTTTTTCTTTCTTCTCAGTTGATCGGCTTTGTGAGCGAGGACCTCCTGGCCCTCAAGGAATTGGTGGAGAACAAGGATTTCCAGGGGAAAGAGGCCAGAAAGGTATAAATCTAAAGCAGGGCTCTCCAGCCTTATGTAAGCAGGCAAGAAAAGAATGGAGATTTGATTTGTCCAGGATGGTATAATATCTCCTGCCTGAGGCAGTGGATTGAACTAGAACAGGGGACTCCAACCTTGGCAATTTTGGGAGTTGAAGTCCACTAGTCTTAAAGTTGCCAAGGTTGGAGACCCCTGATCTAAAGCATTGTTCATTTCTTGATTAGACTGAGGAATTTGGATTGTTTTATTGCTGCTACTGGTGGAGCTGCTACTAAACCATTCTTCAGCCTGTAACATTCACAAGCTTCCTTTGAATTTCCTCTCTGGTTTCAGCCGTGGTTTGCCACAAAATTGGGGAGGGTGAGTTTTGTTGTCTAACAAAAACAAAGCAAGTGTTTCCTTGAGGTCATAAACATAGTCTCTGATTATGCTGTAAACCACTATTTACAAAAGAACTGTAAATTAATAAATATCGAGATACAATGAAGGCATTATAGAAATATAGGATGTGGTTCTAAGTAGCTCTTAGTAAAAAAAAAAAAGAGCAGGGCAAGCTGTTGTATGTAAACAGGGAACAAACCCCACACTGACTTATACTGATAATAGAATAAAATAGAATGAGCTGGAAGGGACCTTGGAGGTCTTCTAGTCCAGCTGCAGTGGCCGTGGCTTATGTGTGATGCCTCCGGCCTTTGGCTGCCAGTTTGACACCCCTGACTAGCCAGACACAAAATGTGCAAGCGTTCTACATATGGTTTAGTCTCCAGGCCTTTGATCATCTTAGTTGCTCTTCTCTGAACTTTTTCCAAAGTCTCAACATCTTTTTTGTATGGGTACAAATTTGAATTTGAATTCTTTATTGTCATTGTACTTATGTACACAGTATGCATACAACGAAATTCATACAACAACCAGAGACCAGACCCAACACGCACACACACATGACAATCCCCAAACACCCCTGCACCCACCAAAATTCTTTGGCCCCTAAAAGCACACAAGCATCCACACAACAGACCAAGTAATACTGTCCAACAGCTCCCTGGTGGTTCATTGTGTCCAATGAGCTTCATAAGTTCATTGTGAAGTGCAATTATAACTCTGGGATAAAAACTATCCAGAAAACATGTGGTCCAAGTTTTAATTGTTCTGTATCTTCTGCCAGAAGGCAACAGTTCCACAAAGATTGTAAGCAGGATGGGAAGAGTCTCTGAGAATGTTGTGCAACTTCCTCAAACAGCAAGATGTGAAGTTGTCATCCAGGGATGGTAGCTGGAGCCCAATGATATTCTGGGCAGTTTTAATGATTCTCTGTAGAGCTTTTTTGTCCAATATCTTGTGCAATAACCATTACAATTAATATCTATTCATTACTATAATATCAGTACTCTATTATTACTTCATACTACTGTACATAATATATCTAATTATTATAACAATGCCCTTCTTAACATATTTGATTCTTATGGTTATTGCACAAGATATTTGAACCCAGACGACACACTGTTTAAACAAAAATTGGATTGTTTGCATAAAATAAAATTTTAAATTTTAAAAAACATATTTTTGTAGCATGATGACCAAAATTGGTTGCAGTATCCCAGGTGTGCTCTTACTAAGGCTTTATAATAGTACCAGGGGTGGGCTGCTAAGGGTTCACCTGGGTTTGGATTGCTGCCAAATCCCACCCCTGGCTGGCCCCGTCCACGCCATCCTACCCCTCCCACCCAACCCCACCCCTCCCGGGAGTCTCCATGCGGCCCATATTGGATGCGAGGTAAGTGCAGTGCTCACACAGAGGCTCAGGGAGAGGGAAAAACGGGCCTCCCAGAAGTTCCAGAAGGAAACTCCAGAGGAGGAGTTTCCTTCTGGGGGAGGCAGTGTTCACCCTCCCGGAGGCTCAAGGAAAGCCTCTGGAGCCTGGGGAAGATGAAAGCACTGCCCCTCCCTGGCGTGGTGCAGGAGACCGACTAGGCCACGCCCATCATGGCCACGCCCAGCCAGAAACTGGGCAGAGAACACATTGCTGACATTTTTGAAGCCCATCCCTGACTAGTACTTCACGTGATCTTGATTTTGTGCCTCTGTTTAGACAATAAAATGTTACCTGGTTCAGCAGTGAAATGTCTGCAAGGCATCAACCAAGCTCAGAGAGCACCATGGATCCCACAGAAGATTGGTTGGCTTCTAATCAAGAGAATCAATTTTTGCAGGAAAATGCTGTCTGAATTATTTTCATTGAGATGTTTGTATCACTGCATTTCTTGCTTTCAACTCATTGCGCTGTGTGTCTTGCTATTCATTTCAAGGTGACAAGGGAGACACCTGTTTTAACTGCATAGGAAGCGGCATCCCAGGCCCTCCAGGAGAAAAAGGCTTTCCTGGGCTTCCTGGAGATCCAGGTATACATCCCGTAGCTTGTCTCTCTTTCTGCTTTTTTGTGCCCGTTAAGACTTGGCTTACCAACAACTCTGAAGCACTGCATTATTGGATAGGAAATGAAACAAACAAACAAAATATATGGTATTTATGTAGTTACTTACCAAGCACATCTAAATTATATTAAACTAATCAAAGTATCTTTGAAATCCCCAAGGCATGTCACAACTTTTGAGCACTCCTAATGTTTGGAAATTGAAAGTTGAAAAATTTGATATGCCCTAAATTGGACACAACATCATCATGAGCAGTCTTGTTCACATGCTGCAGAAATTACCACCACTCCATGAAACATGTGAATGGAGGGAGGGTGAAATATGAGGAAAAACAAACATTAGTCTAGCTTTTCCCAAATGTGGCTTCTTTCCAGATATGCAGACTTTCAATTCCTAAAATTGTCAGGAGTGGCTATGCTGTTTCGGAGTTTTGAAGTTGGTTTCATATCTGGAGAAAGAGGTTCATGAGGGAAAAAAGCTTGGACAATCAATTTGTTGTTCTGGAGAGTAAAGCATTGTGGGAGAATAAATCACATTTTCCCCATGGATTTGTCCACAAACTCAGTTTCCTCTGTTTGCATTAAATTGAAATGTAGGGTTGAAGGAGAAATGAATGCCATAATAGTAGCTACTGACAGGATCAAAATATAAGGCATACACAAGTTTCTCAGAGCCTGGGAGGAGAGATTGTTGTAAAAACTTGGTTTCCGTTAACAGAATGTTTTTTTTTAATTGTCCAAGATGTGAGGATATCATCTCCCAGAATGCTTGTTGGGATATTCTGGGAATTAAGTTCAATATCAAAGTCAACAAGTTTGAAAGACATTGTGGTCAATAAATACCTTGCAAGCAATTTGGGGGTAGTGCGCTGTTGGATGTGGGCAATGCTTTTGGAAAACCCAGGGGTGGCCAGCTGTGGACCTAGGTTGCCCCTCCTTGCCCTGCAGGCTAACATGGACTCAGTCATGGGCATAATGTCTGTGAAGATTCTCAGTCATGCAGGGCATGGTTGTCCCAAAGGTGTTTTTCCAAAAAGCAACTGAACTTGCTTGTGTTTTTTTTTTTTTCCTTGAAAATGTTTCATTTCTCATCCAAGAAGCTGCTTCAGTTCTTCAGAAGAAGCTGCTGGAATGAGAAACGAAATGTTTTCAAGGAAAAAAATAACCCCCCAAAATCCTTTGGGACATGGGGATAACATTTTGTTTCCTGTGCCATTAATCTCTTCTTTCTGTTTGGATCCCAGGGGCTCCAGGTCTTCCTGGGCCAAAAGGTGACAAAGGTGTTTCTGGTGTATTTGGAGCTATTGGGCCTCAAGTAAGCACCATGACTTTTCTTGGCAGAAGGAGGGAGAGCAAGGGGCCAAAGGCCTGCAATCCTAAGGACTAAAATCATTCTTGTTTTGCCCCCAGGGTCCTCCCGGACTTCCAGGTTCTCCTGGACGTCCTGGCACTAAAGGTGATCCGGGTGACATGATTGGTTTCCCTCGGATGAAAGGTGAAAAGGGTAATCCAGGTTTCCCGGGTCCCCCAGGGCTGCCCGGTTTAGATGCTTCTCCCGGGAAAGATGGACTCCCGGGTCGTCCTGGACCCAAGGGCGAGCCAGTAAGTCACTGAAGAGGGCATAATTTTTGGAATCCTATGATGATAAGCCTCAATCAGGAATTTCCAAGACTAATATCCCAGGAATAACTAGTTGCTGATGGAGGAAATTTATTTAGGAACTGAACTGAAACTTGGTGCCAAATTATGTGCGGACACATCCCAGAGTGCCCGTTCTGGAAGCAATTTGCCCCTGAGACCGCTCTAACTGAGTAAGTGTTTCAAGAAGGAGAAAGAGACCATTTCAAGCTTGAAACTTTTCCTGAATTGTCAAAGTAACCTATTTCAAATTCAGAATATGTGCTTTGACATTTTTTCCTCACTCTTTGGAGCATCCTGCCCTCCAGGGTAACATTTGCCAACCTATCTTTCTGTAAGAGGCTCTGCAAATTGGCCTTGGGACCCAATGGAGAATTTTGACTCTGGAGGGGGCTGCTGGATTGATAGCAGACTCCACCTCCCCCCTACTCTCTGCTCCCCACACACCCATCTGTTTTAGCAATAGCACTTAGACTTATATACCGCTTCACAGTGCTTTCCAGCCCTCTCTCAGCAGTTTACAGAGTCAGCATTTTACCCCCAACAATCTGGATCCTCATTTTACCCACCTCAGAAGGATGGAAGAGCTGAGTCAACCTTGAGTTCTTCAGTATCAAACAGCAGAATTAGCCTGCAATACTGCATTCTAACCACTGTGCCACATGGCTCTTTACTAGTTTTGCTGTGACTTTACGATCATATTGATGTATTTTCTTTGTTTTCTTTTTCCTTGTCAATTTTATTGTTCTATTTTAATTTCATTTTGTTTAAACTTCCTTTTTATTTCTTCATTTTGTATGATTGTGAGCCATCTACAATAGCCCCATGGTGAGGGAGGCAGCAAATAAATCCAGTCATCATAATAATAATGTTTCAAGGGCAAGACATTTGGATGTCAATGACTCCGAGTGCCATGCCCTTGTTGGAGTGTGATTCTGAGGGGGGAGATTGAGCAGCTGACAGGGAGTGGGAGTGGGGCTCCAGTGGCTGTGGAGGAAACAGGGGGAGGGCACAGTCTGGCTGGGCATTCAAAGGAAGACCCAGGGCCACCTCCTCTTCATCCTAGGGCATGCAGGGAAGAATGGAGAAGGGAGCAATGTGCCTTGTGTGAGAGAAGAAGGCCCTGATCCCTTTCATTGGTTGCAACTGGAAGAACAGGATATAAGTGGGGTATTTGCACACAGCTCCTTACTGGAAGCAAAGCGTGCATTATCTTGGTCGAGCCTTATCTGGGTTTCGGCATCCTCTCATTACTCCTCTCATACTGCATTATCCTTTGAAAGTCTGCAATTTATCCTCCTGGCCTGCCGTGTTGATTACTTCAGTGTGGTTTGTGTTGGTTTTTTTTTTATCTCTAATTATCTTTACTTTGGGTTTGGAGAGAATTTCTGCCCTTCCTAGTCTGTTTTTTGAAGAGCTCATTATCCAGCTGAAGATAATTGGACATTGGGGCCAAGTTGGAGGCATTAAAGGGAATTTATTCTACTTTTGTGACTTTGTTATTTTTGTGTCAGGCCCCGGGTCATCACACTGAGACTCATTTTCCCTTTGATCACCTGGTTCATTCCTTGCCTAGTAAATAGCATAATCATTTGGTGGGTTGATGGGTTGCTTTGGTGTCTGTAAACTGTGTGAACCAAGAAGCAACCAGATCATGGTGAAACCAACCTATCGGTTTTATGATGGCTTAATCGAGACAGTCCTTTTTTGTTGCCCTAGGGTAGCATTGCTTTCAAAGGAGACCGGGGGCTTACTGGAGATCCAGGTCTTCCTGGATCTCTTGGAGAGCGAGGGCCTCCAGGGCCTCCTGGATTTGGACCACAAGGACCTCCAGGAGAAAAGGGGCTTCAGGGCGTCCCTGGCCGCCCAGGTTCACCAGGTGCTCCAGGTAGGTATCTTCCTCCTAGATGCCTATTACAAACTGCCTACTCAGATTGATGAAAGATCATTTGCCTGGGACGTTTATTTCTATAGAAGAGAGGTAGTTTGAAGTCCTGTGATTCATCTAACCAGAGAGTCAACAGTGTTTAACTCAGAAAAATATATAGATGTGGAATATGATGGCTTTGCACTTTGCCAAGGGATATATGTGAAACCACAGAAGAGTTTATTATTGCTACCTCTGTACAAAAATCTAGTCACTGTCAAAACTAAATTGGCATAGAATTCATAGGAGGCTGGACTTAAACTTTTTGTGACAGCATCCTGCTTCTAAACTGATGATATATTTAACCCCACCTTCCAGGTCAGCCTCTTCTTCTCCTACAGGTTACATTACTAGAGAAAGTGCAAATCCATCCTACCAACAAAAACCATCGGAAGACCAATCTAGAATACAAAATATAGAATGATGGTCCCATTCTGTTTGGATTTTGTTATGAAATATAACCAGCTTTCCTCTTGCTGTTTTTCTGGTACTTCCAGGGCCCAAAGGCGAACCTGCCCAATCTGTTCCTGAAAAAGGACCTCCAGGGCTTCCGGGACCCACAGGCAGAAATGGGGAAGATGGTTTTCCAGGTAAAAAACTGCAATGTTTCCTGACAACATAACAAAGTCTGTTTCATTCCTGGAGGAAGGGATTTTAGGTTTAGGTCTTACCACCCACTTCTTCTAACCCCATTTTAATATAATTACGGAAGACCAAGATGTTTTGTGAATTGTTACCCTGGTTGGTTGTACAGTTAGCCAGATTTTTAAACTAGATTTGGCCTTTTTATCCACCTGTTATTTATTTAACTTGAAGAATGCTTGGCTTCTCACAACAATCCAACAAAGAATTTACAATAAAAGGAAAAAATTGGCAAGCACCATGAAGTGAGGGGTCTCCCTCTCTCTCATCAAAGGCTTGGGTGAAGAGCAAGGTCTTCATGGCTCTTCTAAAAATACAGCAAAATGTGGGTCACCTGAACCTGGAAGGGACCTCATTCTAGTAGATAAGCACTGATATCGAGAAGGTGTCAGGTACAAGAAACTAGGAGCCAAGGTGGTTCAAACAGGTCTATTGCATGCTAATGCGCTCTTACAAGAATCGGAACTATTAATGGTCTAAGCAAATTGGTGGTAAATAGGAGTCAATGGAATTCAAGCTGGACTTAAATCTCTTGGCATGAAAGGATTTGAGGCTGATTACGTACCTGGTCATCTCCTACAGAAGGTACACTTCC
Organism: Laticauda colubrina; assembly: GCA_015471245.1. NCBI lineage: Eukaryota > Metazoa > Chordata > Lepidosauria > Squamata > Elapidae > Laticauda > Laticauda colubrina. The sequence goes on from BLBF01000058.1 coordinate 17,561,076, forward strand.
AGGATCCCAAGAAATGACATTGTTTGATCAAAGGAACCCAGAATTCACCATCAGATCAAATTGGTCAGGCATGTGTTATAGGAGACAGGCTAAGGATAAGTCAAAGATGCTGCAAGGTAGAAGTTTCTACTTGCTTCAATGTAGGAGACAAGGAAGGCCCATGCAGAGAAAGGGCCCCAAGACTAAGGTCAATAGAGAACAGAAAGAGAACTTCATAACAAGTATCATAAGAAAGCCAAGAAAGTAAAATGGTGAATTAATACACAATATCGCAGTGAGTAACCTTGGATGGTACACTCCAACTTAGGACAGAGGGTGAGGAAGAGGTTACATTCTCTCCCTGGTCCCCCTTTCCTACTTTGAATTGGGGTCTTTCATGTATGAATTCATGGCATGTACACTATGTGCTCAGAAGAGTCTACTGCAAGAGTTTTTCCTCTTATGTCTGCATGCAGGGATAACAGATTGACCCCCAAATATTTTTCACCTTTTTAAGTCTTGGCTGCTGCCAGGTGGATACCTTCAGATCATCTTCCTGGGTTCCTTTTCTAAGTTTTGTGGACAAGTTAAGGCTTTGCCCATCAACAGTTTGTTGATCAGTAATTAGCAAAGTGAACAGGTCTTTCTTTCTCCTTTCCTGGAAAGTAATATTCAGTACGGCTGGTGGTTGCAGCACCAAAATGGCTGAAAAATTGTCATTAACCAAAGTTAAGGCCATGTCACACTGCCCAACGGATGCAAAAAGGACACAACGGATGAGCAAAATGTTCCATCCGTTGTTATCCGCTCTCAAAAGGGGCAAAAATTTGCATAAGCAGAGTGGATAACATGGAAAGGAACGGACGTGGGGAGGATGCAGAGCGGATGTATAGAGGATGCGTAGAGGATGCAGAGCGGATGCGTAGAGGATGCAGAGCGGATGCAGAGCGGATGCGTAGAGGATGTGTAGAGGATGCAGAGCGGATGCGTAGAGGATGCAGAGCGGATGCAAAGCGGATGAGCTGCATCCGCTTTCATCCTTTCTCCATCCGTGCTACTAACGCTGCGCGTCCGTTCTGCTTCCTCCCTGTGTCTGTTTACCGCTGGAATGGATTTGAGTTGTGCGGATGCACAGCGGATGCCTAGCGGATATAGCAGATGCGTAATGGATGCAGAACGGATGTCCCCCGTATGCCTAGAGGATGCAGAACGGACGAATTGGATACATTTTCCGCTCAAAAGTTTTGGGCAGCTCAAAACTTTCTGAGCGGATGAAACATCAATAAACGGATGCTGGACAGATAGAGAGGAAGCAAAACGGAGGCAGTGAGTACATCGCGTTAACCAACGGATGGTAAGCTTTTTTGTTTGTTTTACATCCTCTTTGCATCCGTTGGTGCAGTGTGACATGGGCTTTAAGGGGTGATCAGTGGATTTGATGATTGGAATATATTTCTTAACAGGAGAACCTGGTCAGCCTGGACCATCTGGGTTGCCAGGAATCCCCGGGCAAAAAGGTGAACCCGGTTTCCCTGGCATTGGACTCCCAGGCCCACCAGGGCCCAAAGGTTGGTCTCATTCGTGTTCTATAAAGGCAGTGTGATATAGTGGTTGGAGCAGGAGTTGCCAATGGATGACTGAACTATAGCGCAAGCGTGCTGTAGAAAAAGAAGGGAGGGGAAGGGAAGATTTTATTGATCAGGTTGGAGTTTATTGTCATTGCCCTCAAATCTTTTTATCTTTTTTTAAAGGTTTGCCTGGTTTATCAGGTGAACCTGGACTTCCAGGAAACTCTGGAAGACCGGGAGCTGATGGAGCCCCTGGATTGCCTGGAGAGAAAGGACAGAAGGTCTGTGGAGAAGATTTTCTTGTTTTGGTGTAAAAGATCCACTTTGTCTTCTGCTACCTGGTGTGTTCCAGATAGTTGTGCTATGTTGAAGGACTGGAATCCCAATGCACCTGAGGGGCATCAGGTCAGGGAAGGTGAATTGGTTGATGTAAAGATGGCCTTGGACCTTTCCTAGACTGATTCGGCTTCCTCGTTCAATGAAGGAAATCCAGAATCATTCTGAGCCAAGAATTAAATCTACAGTGATTTCTAGTACTTGACCCTTCAGATTTTGGTGAAAGGCCACAGCAAACCTAACTAGGTGGAAACCAGAATGTCCTGGTTTCTCTTGCAGATTTTGCATGCTTCCTTTCTCAAAATAGCAGGAAACTATGGTAAAGTTTTTGGCAACTGTGGGTAAAGAGTGCTTGAAATCTTTCTGAGATCATATGCAGTTCTGAGAACTACGGTTGCTTACTGTGGAACTAACAGGTGCTAGGTTTCCCATTTGCCTCTGTTGTGATATATTGATGGAAACTGGGGTGCTTTGTGCACACCCCAGAGATTGGGATGTCAACATTCACTGGCAATCTGAGGAGCAGCAGTAAAGTTTTACTTAGCTCTTTATTTTTATTTATTTTTCATATTTCTGAACTCCCTTACCTCTCCCAAAGAGGTACTCTAGGTGGTATACAATAAAACATCAGGTAGTCCTCGATTTACAAGAGTTCACTTAGTGACCATTTGAAGTTACAACTGCACTGAAAAAGGTGATTTATGATCATTTTTCACACTTATGACTGTTGCAGCATTCCTGTGGTGATGTGATTTATATGTGGAGGCTTGGCAACTGACTCACATTTACGACAATCTCAGCATCCCTAGTTGTTAAGTGAATCTGGCTTCCCCATTGATTGTGCTTGTTAGAAGGTTGCAATGGGGAAAGCCAGATTCACTTAACAACCGGGTTACTAATTTAATAACCGCAGTGATTCACTTAACAAACTGTGACAATATAAGTTGTACAATGGGGCAAAATTCATTTGACAAATTTCTCACTTAGCAACATAAACATAAGGCTCAATTGTGGCCACAGGTTGAAGACTACCTGAATGAAAACAGCATGTAAAATTAAAATATTAGTTAAGATTTTAGAATTAAAAATTAAAATTTTAAAAAATTAAGCAAATTTTTTATCCACCTATTCTTGGCACATTGAACAAAATAAACCTTGTGCTAGGTTGTCGCCATGTTATGAGATGTGGTGTGATAACTGAGCAGGCCAATCAAAGTTGTTTACACACCTCTTTTTTGGAAGCAAGGCAGTCAAGTGTGTTAGGGATAACATTGTTTACCCTAACTGGTTTAGGTGAAATAATAACTATGAATCATAGTTAGTGTATGTTAGAGTGTATACAGCTTTAACTGGGAAATAGCAATTAAAGGAGTGGTTAAGAAAACAATATAAAAGTAGCAAGACTACGGCTTGCTCTCTCTCTCTCTCTGGCTTTGATGATCCCTGATTACTGCTTGGAATCAAGACTGCATTGCTCAAACGGGAGAGACAACAAAGGACTGATTTATAAGTGAACTGACATAGGATATTCTACATGGACTTTGCGAACTGAATACCCCTGATTGGACTGACTACGTGGTAAATGAATATTGGACTGTTATTTGACTATGCCATAAACTTATACTGGAATAAAATATATTCTGGATAGCACAAGCGTATCTGTTATTTTTACTGTATGTTAATAAACATACAAGCTTAGCTCACTCATTTATCTGTGTGCCTATCTGTTAAGCCTGGGTTCCCCAACCAGGGTTAGGTAGACAAGCTAAACAGAATGTGCAGCGTTAGTCAGATAGGCACACAGATAAATGAGTGAGCTAAGCTTGTATGTTTATTAACATACAGTAAAAATAACAGATACGCTTGTGCTATCAAGAATATATTTTATTCCAGTATAAGTTTATAGCATAGTCAAAAACAGTCCAATATTCATTTACCATTTAGTCAGTCCATTCAGGGATATTCAGTTAGCAAAGTCCATGTAGAATATCCAATGTCAGTTCACATAAATCAGTCCGTTGTTGTCTCTCCCGTTCGAGCAATGCAGTCTTTATTCCAAGCAGTAATCAGGGATCGTCAAAGCCAGAGAGAGAGAGTGCAAGCCGCAGTCTTGCTACTTTTATATGGTTTTCATAACCACTCCCACAATTGCT
>BLBF01000058.1:17565121-17575360 GCA_015471245.1 Laticauda colubrina
CACGTTTTAATTCAGATCCAAAAGAATATCATTGGAAATCCTTAAAAAGAATATTGAGATATCTTAAGGGAACAATAAACCATGCATTATATATAGAACCAAAGGGTGATTTGAGTCTTAGTGCTTATGCAGATGCAAGTTTTGCAACTGATATAAACACTAGAAAATCAACATCTGGTATGGCTATATTATTTGGTAAGACACTAATAGGGTGGAGGTCAATCAGACAACAGCATATTAGTTTATCCATGATGGAAGCAGAATTTTCATGTCTATCATTATTATGCACTGACTTAATTTTCTACAAACAGTTGTTGTTGGACATGGGTATAACTGTAAAAGATTCCATTATGGTGTATGAGGATAACCAAGCAGCTATTAAGTTAGCTACTAGTATTGCTGTAAAAACTAGATCAAAACATACTGACTTAAGATATTTGAATGTAAAAGAATCAGTGAAAAATGGATTAATTAAATTGGTATACTGCATGTCAGAAGAAAACATTGCAGACCAATTTACAAAAGCTCAAGGAGCAACTAAGTTTAAAGAAAGTTGCGAAAAATATTTTCTGAAGATGTAAATGATTCATAGTTATTATGTAACCTTAAAGGGGAGAATGTTAGGGATAACATTGTTTACCCTAACTGGTTTAGGTGAAATAATAACTATGAATCATAGTTAGTGTATGTTAGAGTGTATACAGCTTTAACTGGGAAATAGCAATTAAAGGAGTGGTTAAGAAAACAATATAAAAGTAGCAAGACTACGGCTTGCTCTCACTCTCTCTGGCTTTGATGATCCCTGATTACTGCTTGGAATCAAGACTGCATTGCTCGAACGGGAGAGACAACAAAGGACTGATTTATAAGTGAACTGACAGGATATTCTACATGGACTTTGCTAACTGAATACCCCTGATTGGACTGACTACATGGTAAATGAATATTGGACTGTTATTTGACTATGCCATAAACTTATAATGGAATAAAATATATTCTTGATAGCACAAGCGTATCTGTTGTTTTTACTGTATGTTAATAAACATACAAGCTTAGCTCACTCATTTATCTGTGTGCCTATCTGACTAACGCTGCACATTCTGTTTAGCTTGTCTACCTAACCCTGGTTGGGGAACCCAGGCTTAACACTGTGCAATAGTAGGAAGCACAGGATGGGCTGCAGAGTTGAGAACAACTATCCTGAACTAACTTTTTGCTTTCTGGCATTTCAGGGAGAGCGAGGACATGGCATTCCAGGACCCAAAGGGCCAGCTGGTCCGCCGGGTTTCAAAGGAGCACAAGGTGCCAAAGGTGTGCCTGGCTTCCCAGGAAACCCTGGCTCCCCGGGACGGGCTGGATTTGATGGAGTTCCTGGAGCTAAAGGTACAGAAGGGGGCTACTTGGTGGTGGCACCAGTCAATGCAGAGGAGTCTGACTTAAATGCAGGGATTGGGTTTAAGGCTTTCTTCTGGTTTTCCATGCTTGTAGACTGTTTTGCATCTTTTTGGACCCATGCAAAATCAGATCGGATCAGGGCCAATATGAGTTCAGCATGACAGCTGAATCAACAAAACTTGATTTTCAGTTGACTGGATCTCCAGGATTGGAACCATCACTGATGTTCTTCTCATATTTTGTTCTAGCTAGGACCTATTTTCATAGCTGTGGAGAAGTATTAAAATGGGGAAGGGTAACATAGACTTGTAAAATTAATGTTATAAGAAGTGTAATGAAAGAAAGATTTTAAAACAGTACTGTTCCTTTGACTTAAGACAGCATATTTTTTTCCTTTGATTTACACTCTACTCTTAATGGTTTCATGGATAGGGCCAGGTGGATTTTTTGACAATAGTGCTTCCATTATCTTCATTACCTCCTTCTGACATGATTTGCCTTAGAGCCTATCCTACCAAGGCTCATTCTATTTAATTTTGATCCCAGACAAGAGTATCAGTTTCTAAGTAGAGCAAACTATGTCCTCCAGATGTCACTGGAATATAGCTGTCAAATATGACTGTTGACCATACCTGTTGATGAGAATAGAACTCCGGGAAGGAGATTGAATCAAAAAATGTGATTCCTTCTCTAAATGTACACCCATTGCTAGGCCTAGAAGTGTGATTCTACCTATCATCCATCTATATCATCTATCTATCTATGCTATTTGTCTGTCTGCCTGCCTGCCTACCTATCTGTCATCTGTCTGTCTATCTATATATCTTATCCATCTATCCATCTATCCACCTATCTATCATCTATCTATCTATCAATCTATCTATCTATCTATCTATCTATCTATCTATCTATCTATCTAATCCATCTTGTTGATCTATCTGTCTGCCTTCCTGCCATCCATCCATCCATCTATCTCCATTTGCAGATGTAAGTCTGAACTGGTCAGCTAACAGAGCTTAAAAAACAAGTTAAATATGAAACATGAAACAACACAACACAATTTTAAAAAAGCATCAAATCAAATATGAATGTGTTTAGAATCTGAATCCATTTTCCAGCTCATCCAATATCCTAACCCAGTGCAACACCATGCCCACCCGACTCTTGAAGGTGGTCCAGAAGGATGCTATGGTCAATGTTCTCAAGAGTACCCTGGTTAACCATAGCCACTCTACTGCCTTCTTTGGAGTCATGGCTGGTGTCTCACTGAAGATCTGGGTAGATGCATTTCTGAAAGAGAAACATTCCCTTCTTCTCCTGGCCAGCCAGTTTTCAATAATAAAAGAATTATTGAACAGAATCAACAATGGATAGGGAATTTTATCCTCCCAGCTGCTGCAAAGGTACTTAAGAGTTCGTTGAATGTTGGGACATGCATATTCCAGTATGTTATTTCTGAGAACATGTGCAACTTTTGAAATATTTAGTTTCTTGGAATCTTCTTCTTAGGTGATCCAGGACCACGTGGCCAGCCTGGGCTGGTTGGACCTCCAGGGATTCCAGGAACTGGTGTCCAAGGACCACCTGGTCCACCTGGTCCTCCAGGACCAGCAGGATCACCAGGTAAGGGTCCAAGTAACCAATTAGTAAGTGAGACAATTGGAATTAGAACTGTCAGCATGAGTTCCTGAAAGGGAATTCTTATCTAGGACAGTCTTCCCCAACCTGGCACTCTCCAATTCTTTTGGTAACTTCTGCTCCCAGATTTCCAAGCCTATACCCATCTGGGAATTATGAGAATTATAGTCTCAACACATCTGGAAAAAGTTGAATTGAGAAAGTCTGGCTTCAAATGAAATGAATTTGATGTTTTAGGGTCCTGCTTTTGAGTTGCTTTTCATAAAGTTCAGCTGAGCTAAGTAAATTGGATAATTAATGTTTAAATATTAAATCAATCCTAAATAAACTAAGGAGGATAAAATATGCCATTGGTGCATAGCTCATCCTCCATGGATATTGACTTATGACCACAATTAAGCCCAATTTGTTAAGTGTGTTTTGGCCCATTTTATGATCTTTCTTGCCACAGTTGTTAAGTGAATCACTGCAGATGATAAGTTAGCAACTCAGTTGTTAAGTGAATGTGGCTTCCCCATTAATTTTGCTTGTCAGAAGGTCACAAAAGGGAATCTTGTTGCTTTGGGACACAACAGTTATAAATGTGAACCAGTTGTCAAACATCTGAATTTTGATTGTGGGGAATGGTGCAAAGGTTGTAATTGAAAAATGGTCATAAGTCACTTTTTTCGGTGCTGTTGTAACTTTGAATGGTCGCTAACTGAACTATTGTAAATCAAGGACTATCTGTAATATGAAAAAAACCCTTGTTCAAATGACCAGTAGCTCCAGGGTAACCCAAAAATGTTCTTCATTAGATATATGGAAATCTGCAAAAGATATAAATGATTTTAAATCGAGAATTATCTGTACTTACATCTAGCTATTGTTTTTCTATGAATACAATTTTGCTTCACTTGAAGAGTATGTTAGAAGTTAATTGTAAGTAACTATAAATTAATTGAAGTTAATTGTAACTGATATTGTAAGTCTCTAATAATTATATGACAGGAACTTTACTGGGGTCTAAGAATAGGTTGTATTTAAGAGGATGTTAATTTGAGAAACATTGAATCCTAAAACCCTTAGCCACAGTAGTAGCATTATCAGGTAAATTGCACCAACATCTCTTCTCTATTAACTTCAGTGTATTTTGGTTGTTCTTGTACACCATGCATGATTTTTAAAGCACAGGTTCATTTTAAACCACGATTCTGCAAACTGTGAGCTCCCCATTTCTATTTCTTTCAAGAAAATATGTGCCTGGAAATTCAAGATTCACTGCATGTTCACAACTACATGGCAAAGTACACCCCCAACATTGTGCATCTCTTTCATTTGGTATTATATCCATTTTATTGCTCTATTTTAAAAAGACCACAAAAGAAAATATCTTTCATTTCTGAGCTATGGAGTGAAGAAATTTTAAAAAGAGTTACAAATGTCTGTGAAACTGTTTGCCATGTCAATGGAACATTAATCAGGGCAATATACCTGGCCTTCACCATATGTTCATTGAGTCAGACCTGGCAATGTAGCATCTGTGGCACTTCCTAAATAAAATATGAAGCCTTCAAAGAGTCACAGTGCTTTAATGATATGGTATAGGATCTCCTCTTTGAGCCTGGATTTGGATTAGATGTTCTGTTACTGCTGTTCTGATTCTTGCAAAAGATGGTGGCAATATTTTAGGTGAGAACATAAGAGATCTTAAGGATGTTATTATAGCTATCTGGGGATATGTTTGACATTTTAATCATTTGGCACATGAGATTGCATGATGACATCCAAAAATAGTTCCACATTGTGTGGTTGTCAGTTTTTGTATTTAGAAAAGGTTCAGTTATTCCAGTTGAATTTGAATGCTATACATATGGATGTGTAGCTTTCTTGATAACAGTAGAAATTATTTTACTAAGAAAGGAGAACGTGTCTCAGAGTCAGCTGCACCCAGGTAATGCCGGCATGTTCACTCCTAATAAATCTTGGTGGCGGTGTTTTTTTAACTCTGCAGAGATGTGGCTAGAGACTCATGATTTGTATGGGGGTGGATGCCGGAGCCCTGACAATGTGTAACTTAAGGCTGAAATAAGGGGGATCCTTGGTGCTTGTTTGTTTTCTGGCAGACGTTTCATTAGCCAAACTAGGTAACATCATCAGGCTAGCCACTGTGTTGTAGACCGATATTTAGAGTAGTTCCCTGATCCATAATCTTGTGGGTCTCTGCTGCTCTGCAGATCTTCTCAAGGTTTTCTCTGAGGACTGGAAATGGGTCTCTTAGGATTGTCCTCCCCTCCCTAAATTATGCATTCAAGCACTTCAAGTGAATCACTGCATGTAGCACAGCCATTAATGGAGATGCAGCCACATTCTGTATCCTCTCACTTGAACTACCACTCACCTGTTTGTGAAGCACTGGACATGTCCACCAGGTCATTGCGGATGAGTTTTTATTCTACACATATTTATTTTTTCCCCCACGGGATCACTGTTTCCGCGTATCTCAAATTTCTGTTATCGTTGAGTATTATTTACCTGTTTTTTCTCTTCTTGTGGAAATCAGTGCTTGGCTAAAACTTAACTAACCATATCAACCCGCATGACTTTCATCTGTCGCTGTAATGTCATCTCATCCTTCTCTTCCAAAGTTTAGCATTTCCTGCTGTTAACATGAGATAGCAATGATGCAATTTTTGGTAGCTCAAACCTTGGAAGATCTTTCTTGGTTAATGTTTTCCTTGATGGGTATTAGCGCCATGTAATTATGGGTGTTTTTTTTGCAAAAGTTTTGTTTTAAAAGGGAGAGGAGAGGATCCTCCCAAATATTAAAAATATACCACAAATAATATTACTGACCTATACAGTATACCCACTGCTCCACCTCCCTTACTCTGGAACTTCCAGAAATAATTGAATTGAAACTTCCAAAGTCCCAACCAATATAACCACTGGCTAGGGATGATGAGGTCATAGGCCATCATCATTAGAGTGACTACCCTGTTACTGAAGTCAAAAAAATAAGGGAATTTTTATTTAATATCATTAATAAGAGGCCATTTTAGGAATGTCTATATTTAATTCTGTTTTCTAATCCAGTGATTATGGCCATCTGGAAAACATTACCATGATGTCCATTCCACTTTCTTTGGTGTAAATGTTCTATTTCTCTCTTGAAGGAGATAACACAAACTAGAATCCACGATAAGCCATTCATTCAATGGTGGCTCTATCAAGTTGGTGGCCCACTCTTTTGAATGGATCAACCTTTCTAGCATATGCATTGAGCTTAGTTCCCAGTCATCCTCTGTGGAACCTCCCAAGGTCATGGTTGCCTGGTTGATGGGAGCTGTAGTCCAGCACAAATTGAGAAAGATTTGTTTAGGTTTTATTCAAACATCTGTGTATTAACCTTTGTATCCTAACCCTAACGGCATTCTTCCAAATTTTTGCTGTGTTTCAACTTCCTGATGAATTCTTTCCATGATGACTTTTCAACTTCTCAGGCCAACCAGGTACAGTGGTTTCTCCATCTAAGGTCCTTTTTGCTTGCCTGTTTTCCTCTACTACTTAAATGTATTGATATATTTTCTATTTACCTTTTTTTGAAAAGTACATCTATATAAAATGCTATCTCTGAGGAATTGATTTTCATTTCTTGAGAGGGATTCTTGAGATATCAAGGTCACAAGGGAATGTAGGGGGGGTGTCTCAAAAAGGTCATTTCCTCTTCAAAAAGGTAGGGAAGGGAAGGGAAGGGAAGAGAAGAATTGAGAAACTGAAATCCAGAACGAGGAATGAAGAAGTCTATACTTTTGAAAAGCAACAGCCAATTTGGAGTTGAAAATAAATTGGGCTTATTAAAATGGCAATCCTAAAGGAAAGCAATCTTGACTGTTCTTTGAAAGGACAAATATTGAATCTAAGCTCAAATACTTTGGCCATCTAAGGAGAAGAGAGGATTTCTTAGAGAAGACAATGATGCTGGGAAAGACTGAAGGCAAAAGGAGAAGGGGACAGCAGAGGATGAGATGGTAGATGGTGTCATGGACACAAGGAATATGAATTTGGGCAAACTCCAAGAGACTGGAGGACAGGGGAGCCTGGCATGCTGTGGTCCATGGAGCTGAGAAGAGTCGGACATGACTTAATGACTGAACAACACTAAAAATTACAAATTGATTTTTTTCTGTTTTAGTTTGGAGTTTTTGATCATTTTAAGTTTTTTGAAGGAAATTATTGGAGGCAGCTAGTTTGAAAGGAGATGTGAAAGTTTTGTTTTTCAAATAGGGGTGTAGATTTTAAAAAGTAGAGGAACACTGCTTTGTATGAACCTTCAATCAAAAATAATTAAAAGGATGGTAAAATCCAAGAAACAAGAAAGTCTTTTCAGAAGTTGCTATTCATAAGCTTTAAGAGAGCTCATAAAATACACAAAGTTGTTTGACTTATTTTGAAGTTGGAAGTATAATGAGAGAGAATTGTTAGCAACTGGACATTTTAGTCTTTTCAGAAGATTTCAACTTGGAGCAGATAGTCCTGACTCCTGTCTTTGGAAGTATATTTACTCAATCTATCTTTTTGCAGCATTGATGTCTGGTGGTTGGCCAAGCTAGTAAGAATTCTGATCCAACATATAGTAATGTACAAAGCCATGTGCAAACTCAAAATATTTCAGCCTTGAGCTGGCCTGTTTTGAGAGTTTCCAATTCAAAATTAGTTTCAGCATAAAAAACATCTAGTAGCTAGTGTGTTTGAATGTTTTTGATAAAGGAAGAAGAATTCCTCATGAGCTGAGAACTGGGTCTTTGAAGGCCAAACATTTCTAGACTGAAACTTTGTGTATCCTTCTCATCTAAATGGACATACAACCTTCCACCAGGAATGGGGAGGGAGTGGAGATTTTGCAGTATCCATCCCCTGAAGTGGGGTAAGAATAGAGATTTTGCGGTATCCTTCCCCTGCCTCACTCACCAAGCCACGCCCACAGAAACCGTAGTAAAAAAATTTGAATCTCTGGTTTTGTTGGTTTTGTTTCTTAATAGAAATACTTGGTTCTCTGTAAAACAGGTCAGATTGGTTGCAAATAGATGTAGAATAAATCTGAAACTGACTTGCAAAGAGGAAAAGCTTTTGTTGAAGCAGTGTTTGTCAGTGGTTGGATAATATCTGTTTCTGGTGTCCACATTTTAAATGTCTTTAATTAGTTTTGTTTTATTCTGGTAAAATCTCATTTTTCCCCCTTGGAGTCTGTATTTTAATTTTCTGTATTGAAAAAAATCTAAAAATTAAATTAAAAATATTCGGTTCTGAAACCAAGTTTCTGAGCGAGGGTCTAATTAGGAAGGCAGTATCAGTTTTTCAGCTGCACTTGTCCCACCAAAAGCAAAAGACAATTCTCACTGTCTTTTCTCAAAACATGTAGAGTTTAGTTGAATTTGTAAGGAGTAAGTGGCAAATATCAAAGGAGCTGGTGAGTAAGTGCAGTTTTCTTCACAGTACCTTGTTTTAAAATAGATTATTCATGTTAGGCATTTATAATATTTTTCTTATCATAGTACTAGGGAAAACTGCAGATTAAATCAAAACAATAAGACTAATATTGTCTGGTTTCAGAACTAGTATTGTCTGGTTTATCTTGGTTAAATCAACAGCCCAGCTGGAAAATAGAGTCAGTGGAGAGAAAAGTGAATTTCCAGATATTTTTGCAGTCATTTCCAACTACTAATAATGCAGTTAAAATGCCTCAGAGAATCATTTCCCCAATGTCTACATATTAACAAGAATTAATCTGTTGATCACTTATAAAGTCTGTTCTCTGGGTTAGGTTTACATTGATTTTTCTGTGTTCCATATTTTCAAAACTAAATTCCAAGAGTTTGGTCAAAAAATGGGTTTTCACTAAAATCTGCTGAGCTGTAGGTTTTGTTGAATTGAGGCTATGGGAGCCAATCTTAAAACCAGAATTATTTATGCACAATGTGCAACCACTGTACCCATTCCTGTTTCTTATGTAGGCAAAGGACCCCAGCCTGATGTACTTTTTAGGTTTGGATCTTAATTCCCAGAATGCTCAGCAATAACCCTGTGTGAAGGAATGTAGCCTGGATTCCCAGGAGGGAAGGGTGCATTTCAGTGGAATGAGAGGCAGCTCAGCCCAGAGATTATGTGTGAGAGAAAGAGGGTAAAGACTCCCTAACATATTCCAAAGTATATGCTTGATGTAGGTGGTAACCTACTTCAGTCTGGCAAGATTCTGTCTATAGGTGTGGAACAATATAGAAATGTACTCAGAAGAGTCACCGTGTGTTTTTCTTGGTTGGGGAGGGGGGTCTGACACCATGTTTGCTGAGGAATTCTAGGAGTTAAAACCTAAATTCCTGCAAAGCATGAAGGTGAGGGAAGGAAAAATTAACAACTGATTTAGGAAAAACTATAATTAAGGGATTGTATTCTGACAACTTCTCCTAGGATTTCAAGGCATCCCTGGAGAGAAAGGAGATCCTGGGCAACCAGGATTTGATGTTCCTGGTCCTCCAGGTGATAGGGGCAACCCAGGTTTTCCTGGACCACCTGGGCTTCCAGGTGGACCAGGTTCCCCCGGTTCTCCAGGACAAGATGGAACTCCAGGCATACCAGGTAAATATATTTTATGCTATTCTGGTTCTGTAGAAGGGAGGTGCTTTCATTTTACAATACTTTCTGATAATTGCATAGACATAAAGTTAATAAAGAGGTGTCTTGATGAATGAAAAACAGTAGAGAGATGTCCATCAGCAATCAAAACATTGACTTGTTTCAAAGGTGATGAGTTGAGAACATTTCAAGGTTTCTTACAGTCTGGAAGCCCTCAAAGAATTAAAAGCTTCCCAATTATATTCAGTTATGCTACTCCCATTAAAGCAAGAGAGGCACCATCTTGCTGTGGAGAGTTAAATCCTTTCTGATCTCTGCTGCAGAGTAATCAGTATGGCCTTCCCATGTGCTCACAATGCTCCTCAGAGGGCTGTCCCAAATTAAATGGGATCACTAAACAGAAAAATGGGAATTATTTGAGCACAGTGAGTGGGCATCTAATTCTCAACTTGGCAGCTTTTAAAGGTGTGCACTTCACCTTCCAGAATTCTGAAAGTTGAAAGCTTCCAAAGTTGAGTGATACTGAGTTGGAGAATAGAATTAGAATGAATAGAATAGAATAGAATAGAATAGAATAGAATAGAATAGAATAGA
>BLBF01000058.1:17575370-17652337 GCA_015471245.1 Laticauda colubrina
GAATAGAATAGAATAGAATAGAATAGAATAGAATAGAATAGAATAGAATTCTTTATTGGCCAAGTGTGATTGGACACACAAGGAATTTGGCTTGGTGCAAATGCTCTCAGTGCTTTGCCATTGCGAAAAAATTCAGGTTGAAATTTCAGGATGAAAAATGATGGAAGTAAACTTTGGGAAAGTTGGTGATTTTATAGCTCCAAATAAAAACTGCCTCTGCTGTGTTTGCAGGAAGCAAAGGCGATATGGGAGTGATGGGGGCACCTGGTCCTCTGGGAACACCTGGATCTCCCGGCAGAAATGGGTTCCCTGGGTCCAAAGGTAAGAGATATCTTGTTTTCCATCCCTAGAATTTAGAAATAATCCTTTAAACTCTGTTAAAGTGCAAGTCTATTTTGGTATATTGCCTCTAGATAAAGGATTTCAGAGACATCCTGCAGGTTTTTCAAGACAAGGTGTTGCCAATAGGTGCTTCTCTTCACATCCATGCATATTTCTATATCCTTTTCATTAAAAACAATAATAGAAGTCTAGTGTGCTGCAAAGCCAAATTCCTCTTCCATCACATCAACATTTTACCCAGGAACACTGCATTAATAGGCCCTGTATATATTTTTTTGAAAATAAACATGGTATCAACATGCAATTTAGTGTTTTTTAGCCACTTCCAAACCCAATAAAACAAAGACATGTTGGAATGGCAGAAAACCTCAGAGCATCTTGCAACAGCTTGCCTTCTGGCGGATCATGATCCAAGGTAACCAGTTTGTGAGGGAATCTACAAGATGCTCTCAAAATTCCAAATCCATGTGCACCCTACATCTTTAATTGGTGACATTATGTAAACCTAAATGTATAATCGGAAATAATAAGCTTTGGTGGAAAGGTCTTTTGTGTCAAAATGTTAACCTTGAACCAGAGCTGACCTCCATCCAGCCATGATGGAGAAGGGAGTCCAGTTAATAATCACTCTAACCACAGCTTTGTGGTTGGCTTGGAGATGAAATGGACAAGGATGGGATGAGTTTAGAGGAATGTCACCATGATGAAGAATGCTTTATCTGTCATAGTTGTTTGATGATTTAAGGTCATTCTAATGTAGTAAGTTGATAATGTGAAGGATATAGTGGATATCCACTTTCCATATATACTCGCATATAAGCCAATCTTGCATATAAGCTGACCCTTAAAAAACTGCCCCAAAATGAGGAATTTTGCAAAAACTCGCATATTAGCCGACCCCCAAATACCATGGTGTTCAACCCCTGATAAAGGAAAATCTGGAGACCCATGAAAAAAAATCTGGAGATGGCATAATTACGATGGCGTAATTACCGACATTTCCCCAAGAGCTGGGAACAGGTAAATTATAACTATTTTTGAGTAGATCCCAGCACAGAAACACCCCTCCCCCAATTAACTTCGATCTGTCAGGCTATCCTGTTCTGAGCAACACGGTGGCGATCAACCGCCAAGCTCAACGCCCTGCAAAGATGGGCCAAGACCAAGGCTCACCGTCAGAAAGATTCTGGGAGGACAGGGCTTTGGGCGCGACTTCCCTGAACAGCAGAAGTGAAGCCCAGAGGGAAAAGGCGGCGGGGCAAAAGTTGCGGCTCATCGTCCATCCAGGGAGAAAAATGGCGTCCAACTTCGCGCGCGTTTTACTTGAGGCGAGGGCTGCTAAGGGCCAGCTGACAGGGAGTGCGATAGCCAAGACTCTCATCGCGGGAAGCTGCCTCGCTAAGTCGCTGCTCCAGCACAAATCGAGGCACAGCCACTGAGAGGGAGAAGGTGGGGATTTTCCTTCCAAGCGGTCATTGAACCCACCGGACTGAAATAACCGCTGGCTGAACCAGGGGATTCCGGGCCCTCCTCAACACCATATAACGGTGGTTATAAAAAAAAAAATCAGATTTATGCGCATATAAGCTGACCCCCAAATTTGAAAAAAAAAAAAAGTTTTCTAAAGTTGGCTTATATGTGAGTTTATACGGTACTTTATTGGGGCTTACAGACTATTGTCAGCACACTCCAAATTAACATTGTGTGCTTTGGATATTGCTTAGGCAATGATGGTTTACCAGGACAACCAGGTCAACCAGGACTTGCTGGACAGAAAGGCAGCAAAGGAGAACCTGGTTTGCCGGGAGCTCCAGGAAAAATTGATATTGACCAACTGGGCTCCAAAGGAGAAAAGGGGGAACCTGGAGAGAAGGGTAAGAAAATATTCACTTTGTGTTCCTTCCATATAATAGGAGTCAACAGGTGGGTGTTTTCTCAGTTTCTTTAACTTCCATTAGTCCATAGGTTTCCCTTCCCTTCCTTGTGTGTTTCTCAGGGTAAATCTTCCTCTTAAAAGCATTAAGAATATTTATTATTGGAAAAAGTGATAGAGATAGCTAGACAATGTTCATCATTCATACATTTCCAAGGATTTGGAAGACAAGAAGCCAATAATTGAATATTAATCTGTCTGATATTCCTAAATGAACAAAAACCTGGTTTATTTCAGAGAAGTCCTGAAGAACTCTATATTTGTTGGATTTACATCCTTTACACCACAGATTGTGTTCAAGTCAGCTAGGAAAAAAATAGAAAAATAAAATACAAATGTGTAATTAAATAGAAAGGCAAATCAATTAAAATGTATCATTAAAAGGAACTATGTCAATATTATCTCCCTTACGGGTATGGCTTTCCTGTGCTCTCCAGTGGACATGGCATTCAGTTTGAAGATTAAAGCCCACAATAATGCAACAACACGATCAAATCCTTATTGGGGAATGTTTGGGTGGAATGTTGTCCAACCAGTATCCAATAGGAAGGTTTTGAAACTCAGTGACACCTACTCTTTGCTGCATGGCTTTGTTTGGCTAAGTCATACCTAAGTATGAAGACTACTCATTCAAACTTTTGTTTCTTTGAAGGTAATCCTGGTTTGACTGGTCAGAAGGGTTATCCAGGCCTCCCAGGTGACCCAGGGCCTGCTGGATCAGTTGGACAGCCAGGTGCACCTGGATTGCCAGGTGAGACACAACCAACCCTTTGCTTTTCTGAATGGGCATGCTTTTTCAATATTGTAACAATAGCTCAGCTTCTCATCAAGCCAAGCAATGGTGACCAGCTCTGCACAAAACATTAAATCCTGCTTTATAGTCAGATCTGCACATTGTACTAAGTCAATAGGTGGCTTTTCCAGTTTTGACGAAGGGCAATGGATGAACTTGGCCATTACAACTTACAAAGATTTGCTTATTGCTTACATGTTTATGGCATGGAAATCCATCCAGCATCAAAGTAGTAACAATAATTCTGTTTTAATAGGTCCCAAAGGAGATACTGGAATTCCGGGGGGGCCTGGAGCAACTGGGCCCCCAGGATTAAAAGGTGCCAATGGCGAGATGGGACTGCCAGGTAAGGATTTCAGAAGCATTCCCCTCTCCTTCCAACCATTCATTGAACTAAAGATTGTCTTGATAATTGGAAACATTTATGTTCAGTCTTTTATTCTTATTTTTATTTATTGACTGGAAAGATGGAGGACAAGAGCAAACAGAGCTGGGGGAGGAGTTAAATGTGTCATCAGCTTAGATTCCTCCCCTCCTTGAATTCCATTGACCCTTCTCTGGTGCCAATACATATTTGAATTTTAGTTGAGTGAATTCTTGTGTATAGGTTTGAACAATTAATCTGAATGTATGGTCCTGATCATTTGTGCCTGACACAAATGTAGGTTTGTATTGTGAAAGGAGGATGTTTCAGAATAAAATATTTCATGACCCAATCCTCACCAGATCAGAGGTGGTATTCAGCAGGTTCTGACCAGTTCTGAAGAACTGGTAGCAGAAATTTTGAGTAGTTTGGAGAACTGGCAAATCCCACCTTTGACTGGAGATTTTACAATATCCTTCACCTGCCACGCCCACCAAGCCACGCTCAACAAGCTACACCCACAGAACTGGTAGTAACAAAATTTAAATCCCACCACTGCTCCAGATATATTGGGCTTCAGTTCTAATAATCCCATACTAGGAAGTTGAAAATCCATTCCTCTGGATCATGCAAAAGATTGGAAAAATCTCCTTAGAAGATTGGCGATCAAAAACTGAATTTCAACAATGTAAATTGAAGAGTTGTGATGGCTCAATGGTTAGAATGCAGTATTACAGGCTAATTCAGCTCACTGCCAGGAGTTCAATCCTGACTGGCTCAAAGTTGACTCAGCCTTCCATCCTTCCAAAATTGGTAAAATGAGGAGCCAGATTGTTGGGGGGGGGGGGAAGGCTGGCTCTGTAAGCCACTTAGCATGGGCTGTAAAGCACTCTGAAATGGTATGTACAGAAAAACAAAGTGCTATTGCTGCTAAATTGTCTCTACATGGCAAGGACATAGATAGAATCTTAGATGGCTTTCAACAGGGACATGAGAAATGTATGGAGATTCTACCTATCAGTGGTTATCAATCAAGTTAGCTTTTAGGAATCCTGAATTAGAAGTAGCATACATGCTGTAGGGAGCCAACATGGTGATATCTCTCTGGGAGGAGAGGGACAGAGTGGGGCAGGGCCAGCTGGTCTTCGGAACTACTGGTTCGCCGAAGTGGATTTAAAATTAACATCCGGATTGCCTGAACCGGCTGAATCCCACCCCTGATAGTGATTCTGTGGTGCAGAAACTTCACATTTCTATTGTGTGCTTGGTATTCCATCTCATTCAGTTCATCTGGGTTTGGTTCTTCTTCATCCCTTGCCTTCCCACTCCACTTGTAAAGCATGATCCTTGATCCATAATGGTTATATACCCTGCCTCAGAACTGAATTGTTTTTTCACTGTTTTACACAGGTACCCCTGGCATAAAAGGTTCACAAGGCGTCCCAGGGCGCCTTGGCCAACCTGGCTCTCCTGGATCACCAGGACTGAAGGGAGACAAGGGTGATCCTGGTATTTCAGGCATTGGTATTCCTGGTCCTCCTGGCCCCAAGGTAGGTTGCCCATATTCTTTCCAGAGCACCTTTTCATAATCCTGGACAAGATTGCCCTGTGATATTCTCAAGACATCCCAAAGGTGTTCTTCCAAAAGGCAACTGGGATTTTTCCTTGAAAATCTTGTGATTCTCATTCAAGAAGCTGCTTCAGCTTCTAGATTTTCCTTTTTTAAAAAAAAAAAATGGTATGTTTTCCCCCCAGGGTGAAAGTGGACTGCCTGGCTACCCTGGTTCTCCAGGCCCTAAGGGATCTTTTGGAAATCCGGGGTTGACTGGCTCGCCGGGTATTCCAGGAGCAAAAGGTGAACCTGGCCTTCCTGGATTCCAAGGTAATTGATTTAATTTATTTTTCTTCTGTTTTCTTCTTCTTCTTCTTCTGAAACAGATCATTCTTCCCCAGCTTATATTCTTTGTGAAGGTTTCTATCCATCTCATGTCCTCCAGATGTGCTGGGCTCCTATAGCATCGTCCAGAGAGTTGGGACTCCTATCCAGATGGCCTTCAATTGGAAAAGTCTTTCATGAACTGAGGGGAATTAAAGCAGTTATAGAGAAGCAAATCCTCTCTATAGGTAGTTCTCAACTTACAACCATTCATTTAGTGCTGCGGTCTCCAAACTTGACAGTTTTAAGACTTGTGGACTTCACCTCCCAGAATTCCTCTTGCAGTCATGTTAGCTCAGGAATTCTGGGAGTGGAAGTCCACAAGTCTTAAAGCTGTCAAGTTTGAAGATCCTTGATTTAGTGTCTGTTCAAAGTTACAATGGCACTGAAAAAAGTGATTTACGACCATTGCAGTATCCCCATGGTCACATTATTAAGAGCTTCTGTGGCACAGTGGTTAGAGGGCAGTACTGCAGGCTACTTCTGCTGACTGCCAGCTGCCTGAAATTTGGCAGATTGAATACCACCAGGCTTCAGGTTGACTCAGCCTTCCACCCTTCCAGGGTGGATAAAACGAGGACCCAGATTGTTGGGGGCAAGACACTGTTTCTGTAAAACCGCTTAGAGAGGGCTCTAAAGCACTATGAAGCGGTATATAAGTCTAAGTGCTATTGCTATTATCAAAATTTGGACACTTGCCAACTGGTTCGTGTTTATGACGGTTGAGTATCCCAGGGTCATGGGTTGCCCTTTTGCAACCTTCTAATAAACAAAGTCAAGGGGGAAACAGGATTCATTTAACAGCCAGGTTAGTAACCTTACAGCTGCAGTGTTTCACTTAACAACAGTGGCAAATGGGGCAAAACTAATTGAACAACCATCTTGTTTAACAACAAAGGTGTTGGGCTTAATTGGGGTCATAAGTTGAAGACTACTGTGGCAATTACCCCATCTTCTAAAATGTTTGACTTTTGCTTGACAATCCAGTTGCTGAGCTGAAAAGTGTACCTTCCGCTAGTTCTCTTTCTCTAAAATTTTAATCTGTTTCTTGAAAACAAATGTTTTATTTATTTCTTGCTCTGAACTTCAAAAACCTGCTGGAATAGTTTATGGAAGTTTAAAACTAAAAAGGCCCATTTCCAAGGGTTTTGTGTTCCAAAAAAGACAACAGAAGGGATAAGGAAGGAAAAAGAACAGAAAACTGATTAATATTTTACAAATTGTGTCACGGCCAGTTGTGATGGAAACAGATTGGTTAGGAATGAAAAGGATTACTTTGATGGGAAGAAGCGAGGGGCTTGTAAGACAGAGGTTCCTGTATAGTTCATCTTCATTTGGCTCGATAACTAAATCTGGTTTATTTAACAAACACCATACATTGTGAATAGATATAGCTGTTTTATCTGGGCCTACTTTGTTTCTCATCACAGAAGATTCTTTTTTTTTTTTCATTTGATCACTGATGATGTTACCTGGTAATGAAACATGTAAGAAAGCAACCAATCTCAGACAGCACCAAAGAACCCCATCGTTCAACCTTGAGCTACAAATATTATCTTCTATCAGTATTTCTGTCTTTCCAGTTCAGGCATGTTGATGCCTACTGAGGTTGTCTTGTGCTTCCTTCAGAATATGGGTTTTGTTTTCACAGGGACACCAGGCATTCCAGGAACAAAAGGTCTTGATGGACCTCCAGGAAGCCCAGGTGTTCCAGGACCACCTGGACCTCCAGGTAAGTGCTGAAAAATATCGAGGTGGGAAAAGATTGTTTGATTGATTTGCTTGTCTTGAAGGTCTTTGATTTAGTACATTGGTTTTCAACCTGGGATCCAGGGACCTCTGGGGAGCCATGATGTTGTCACGGGATCCGCAAAGGCTTGAAAAAAGGTCATGATTTAAACCTTTGGAGTCCACCACAAAAGGTATTTAAAAGGGGTCCATGATGAAGAAAATGTTGAGAACCACTGAGGAGAAGAAGGTTTGGGTCACCCCTTCCATTCTTCCAAGTTAAATGAGGTTCAAGGGACAATGCTATTAAATCTCCTTGCCATTCCTTTCTTCGATCCAGCATAGATTCTAAAATAATTCATTATGGTCTCCCTCCCAACCCCTATGCAATCAATCAAACCACCATCCAGCAATGGATGTCTGAAATCAACAACTCAGTCCATCCACAGTGACTATCATCAAACATCATGCTAAACCAGAAAATATCATTTACTCATCCCAATTCACCCATATGTGTTGTGTCACAGTTTCCTTAATGGTCATTTGTTGAGTGAGCCACAGTGACTGGATTCACACATTGCACTGATCCAAAATCTAAAACAAGCTAATTTATGGTTTCTGTGCTGAGCTCAGAGTTTTGAGAAATAGAGTTTGACACCAGTTAGGATTAGCTTGTCTTCCTTTCCTCTCCAGAGTTACCAGGGTGTGGCTATTTCTTTATTGTAATTTCCACACGACAGTATGAAGTCACAGCTACCTTTTTTTTTAGCTGGTGTTGCCCTTCATATGTATCAAGTTCTTTCCAAGATCCTGATCCATAATGTATCATCATAGTATATGTGTAGGATTCAAACAGTTTGGTCTTTTGCAATTGGCAGGTGGATGTTTTGTCAATGCATATATTTTCTCTGTCATCCAACATTTTGTGACATGGCACCCAGTGTGCCAATAATTACTGAGTCCACCACGGACATGGATGTATACCATAACCTTTCAATTATAAGCAACCCACCCATTTACAACAATCTTGGAGAACATGGGGACTTGTTTTAAATTAATTTTAATTCAACTTAGTTTTTTTGAAAAATAAAAACTTTCCAAATTTGAAGAAAACATTTAAAGAAAAGAAAAAAGCAAAATTTTAAGTTAATTAAAAAATGAGAGAAAAAAGACATCTCATCTGCATTCCCCTGGGCATATTTATTACATGCATTAACTAGTTTGTTAGGTTTTTGTGCTCCCCCCCCCCCCCAATCTCATCTAGAAGTGATTCTGGGTGGCTTACAAATGGTGGGAAGTAGACAGTAGTTTTCAAATTTGGTACATCAGGTAGTCTTTAGGTTTGCTAGGCTAGGTTAAGTTAGATTAGGTTGGGTTAAGTCAGGTTAGATTGCCTTTAGGTTTGTTGGGTTGGTTAGGTTAATGTTAAGTCAGATTAGGTTGGTTAGGTAGTCTTTTGTTTGCTAGGTTAGGTTGGGTTGGGTTGAATTGGGTTGGGTTGGGTTAAATTAGAAGTTAAGTTGTTAGGTACTCTTTAGTCTTCCCAGGTTGGGTTGGGTCAGGTTAGGTTAAATTAGGTTGTCTTTAGGTTTGCAACTTATTCTCTAAATTAGAGGTCCTAGTTTGCAGAGAACAGCATTAACTTGCTTGGTATAAACTTGGGCTTGCATTGAGTTTGTGAATGCTGTGTGGTCTTTTCTGTTTGTGGAGAATTCTGCCTACAGCAGGGTGCAGCTTAGAGTTGATAAGCTAATCTACATCTTCATGAGTATCCACATAAAGGATAGCAGCAAGAGCAGATAAAAAACACATTTTATCATTTGTACATAATTGTGGCTCACTGTACATCTTCTCTTATGTGAAATTTATCCTTTCCTAAAATGTTTAAGAAGAACAGCTGAAGTGGTCATCTCTGTGATAGGTGAACAATTCTAATGCTAAACCACGTCTGTAGAAACAGAGGGAATTGTTTTTGTTTGCATTATGAATGGCATTAGAAATGGTAGTATTTACAATAGGCAGATCTTTGGATTACTCTTCTAGAACATCAAGAGAATTCATTGTTGGCAATTCTTCTCTGTCTTAGGTGAACTTGGTCGTCCTGGCTCTCCAGGCCTTCTTGGGGAAAAAGGACAACCTGGGCGAGATGGCATCCCTGGACCATCAGGACAGAAAGGTGAACCAGGTGAGCCTCCTTTGTTTCTGCTTGATGCTTTCCTTTTCCTTTTGTATCACTATAATGACAATGAATCTATCAGTTGAAAGGTTGATGTAGTTTGGCATTCAGAGATCCATAACATGAAATTGCATTGTTAACTTGCTGTTGTGGTTGTGTTTTTTCAGGTCAACCAGGATTTGGACTTCCCGGACCTCAAGGCCTCCCAGGACTCGCAGGCAAAGACTTCATTTTATTTATTAGTGAAAAAGAAAGTTCATTGTTTCATAATAGATCTCAGAATTGGGGAAAAAGCTTTTTTCCCCTGACTCCTAAAACCGATGCACCATCATCTAGATAGTCAGGTTGCTTCATTTTGGAGACAGAAATACAATTGACATTTGGACAGGAGAGGGCAAGTGCTGTAAATTCTGAAACTCTCAGAATGCCTTTAACCAGGCATTCTGAGATTGGCAATATCAAGGGATCTGGTGATGTCCAGTAGAACATGGGCATCTTCATATTGCAAATCTCAGAATGCCTAGTTAAAAAACATATTGACTGCAAAGCTTAAGAGATATATACCCAAAATATCTGGAAGGTCCATCCAGACTTCTCTCTGAGGGTAATGTAAAACTTGCCTTTAGAAATTGTGGGTGCTCCATCAGTGGAGACTTTTAACAAGAGATTGAACAGGCCTTTATCTGAAATAGTATAGGGTCTGCTGCTTGCACAGGGAGTTGGACTAGAAGACATCGATGTCCCTTCCAACACTGCCATTCTGTTGTTCTGTTAAAGCTAAAATGTGTACATAAAATTTGCATCTAGCCATCTAGGAGATTTTGCTTAACAAACTAATGAATAAATTCTTGATTTTTTATTCACATCCCCTGTAAACTTGCTTCACCCCCATTTTAAATTGTGAACCACAAATATAAAAAAACCTCCTCATATATAAAGTAAGGTGAAAATAATGGGAGCTACTAGGATGGTTTTGCATGTTTGAAGGATGGTTTTGGATGTTCCTGGTCTTTTGAGAATGCTGAGAATTGGGAGCTACTGGGAGGGAGATACCAGAAAATATTGGGTACCGGTTTCTCAACTTACATCATCAAATACTCTGGTGGTCTCTAGCATCTCTTTCTTTTCAAAGGTCCATTTAAGGACCTTTGTGGAATACTGACCCTTTTACATGCCTCTCTCCTCCTTTGTTTTAGGTCAAAAGGGAGATTCTGGCTTCTCTGGACCCCCAGGGCCTCCAGGATCCCCTGGTTTAAAAGGAGAAATGGGTGCCAAGGGATTTCCTGGCGCTCCAGGCTTAGAAGGTCCTCCAGGACTTCCTGGACCACCATCAGAAGGACCTAAGGGTAGCCCTGGGCCATCAGGCATACCGGGCAGGCCAGGTAAGAAAAAAAAGGTCTATACACTGAATATTTTGCTGGCAGGTTATTGGCTTATCGGACGATCGTTTGATCATCCCTTTCCAGACTGACATTCTTGATGATCTGACCAGACTTTTAATATTCAGTGTCTTTGAGACATCATTAAATTATCCTGAAAAAGACAAGCATTATCCATGTCAAGAGACAAAGATAGAATCTACTGATAATCTGCCAGCAAAATTTTCCCAATTTTAAATGGGATCTGCATGTGATCACAGCACTCATCAAGCCAAGCACCCAATCAACCTTAATAGCATCTGTCCAGGCTGCCTGTACCATGATGCCACCTGATCAGGAAATTCATCTTGTGCACCGAATGATAATTCACCCTGCTCGTAGGACCATTGGAAATCAAATTCATGTTAGCAGCACAGCATGTTCAGTTTTCATCATTTATTCCTCCTTGTTTGGATTATGCTCATCATTAATGCTCATTCTTATCCCACCATGTCCTCCATTCCAGCAGGTGCAGTGCATCCCATCTCATCTTCATTCTGTCACTATCCATCTTGTTTGTTTGTGGTTCCTACGTATAAGTGATAATGTTAAATAAATGCCACCGAGCCATTACTGGTATCTGATAAAATCTGCCTGACATGTGAAATGGTGTTTAGCAAATTTAGAGAAAGTTCTATAACTTGTATGCTATTTTTATATGTCCAACAGTCCTATTTTGGAATTCATTAGCAACATGACAACTGAGTTATCAGAATAACCATTGTAGATGTTTCAGGGTTATTTAGACTGGCCTTTAATTCAGGGAACTCCAAACTTGGCAACTTTAAGACTTTTGGATCTCAATTCCCAGAATTCCTCAGCCAGCATGCCTGCCCTGAGGAATTCTGGGAGTTGAAGTCCACAAATCTTAAAGTTGCCAAATTTGGAGACCCTGCTATAATTGACACTTTTAGTATACTTTCTGATAGTTGGTAATACTTAATTAGTGATGACACTTTATGACTGTAGAAGATGCATTTTTATTGTAGCTCAACCTGGACAAAATGTTGTGACATCTCAAAAACTAAAATGATAGAGTGAGTTCTAAATAACATAATGAATTGGGCCCGTGAGGAAATCTTGTCTCTTCCTAGTACATAATATATTAAATCATTTGTTTTAATAAGTAGTTTGTGGGGTTTATATTCCACCATTCTGTCAATTGATGTCACTCATAACAAATTAAAATTTTAATTATGACCCCTTAAAATAAGGTATCCTTTAAGTCAGGGGTTCCCAACCCTCAGTCCATGGCATGCCAGAAACCAGGCTGCGCAAACAAAACCCATCACAAGATTCCCACCGATGACCCACACTTGACTCATCACAAGACCCTCCCTTAACACACCCACACCTGACCCATCACAAGACCTACTGACCAGATTAAACCCTTATAAAAAGAGGAACACTGCCACTGACCTCCCCTAAACTCCGCTGAAGATGTTATCTGGCCTGGTAATGAAATGTTCGGAAACCAATCTACATACTTGGAGAATGAACCTTCATCCTCAAACAAGCGAAGCCCATCTTTGGGATGCAGGCAGCATGTGAAGTCACAACCGCTCCAGACTCTGGAAAAACCTTTCCATGAAACTGGTCCCTGGTGCCCAAAAGGTTGAGGCATACTGCTTTAGTTAGTCAGTTAGTTAGTTTACTTTATTGTCATTGCATCTCATGCAACGAAATCAAACACCATCTTCAGTGCAGATCATGACTATGAAAATAAACACACACATCCTTCACACTCCACACCGAAAACCCACAGCACCATACCAACACTGCACTATACAGTAGAATTCAAAAGAGCTACTGCCCTGGGATAGAAGCTGTTTTTCAGCCTATTTGTCTTTGTTTTTAATATTCTGTACCATCTGCCAGATGGTAATAGTTTAAAAAAAAAGGGGGGGGGTTTCCCAGGATGAGATGGATCTTTGAAAATATTTTGAACTTTCTTAAGGCAGTGGGAGCTATAAAGCTCTTCCAAAGAGGGGAGAGGGCAGCCCATGATCCTCTGGACAATGATGTTAACCTTCTAGAGTGCTGTCCTATCTGCCCCTGTGTAATTTGCAAACCATACACAGGTACAGTAAGTCTAAATACTCTCTATGGTGCAGCGGTAGAAGGTCACCAGCAGTTTTTCATTCAGTTGTTGTTTTCTGAGAAGTCTCAGGTTGTATAATCTCTGTTGGGCCCTTTTGACCAGGGCTTCAATGTGAGGTCAGGTCCTCTTTTAGGGCAACACCCAGAAACTTAAAACTGGCCACTTGCTCTCCATTGATAAGCAAGGGCTGGAGGTCTGATCTGTTCCTTCTATAATCCACTATAAACTCCTTGGTCTTATTGGTGTTGAGGACCAAGTTATTGTCTCCACTCCATGAAAGCAACCGGTCCATCTCATCTCGGCAGGCAGACTCATCGCCCCTGGAGAGGAGTCCCACCACTGTTGTATCATCAGCAGTTCTTTAAGTTAAGCTTGATGTTGCAGTCTTGATGGTTATGCCCATGGAGGTTTTTTAGCAGAGATGAGGAAGTGCTGTTGCTTTACTCCAACCTAGCCTTCAGCCTTTAAAGTTCCTGTTGGCTTCTAACTGACCTTGGTTAAATATTGACATAACTTCCCCAACTTCAGATAAAATTCTGCTCATGTTTTACATAAGAGAAAGGCTGTGCATTCTGACTTTCATATTTACAAGTTCTTTAAGATAGTTTATCCCAGAAATATATTTCCACCACAAAAACCTGAAGAGGGGATACAAGTAGAATATAAGAATATCGTAATTATACAACAAGGATGAAGATGATAACAGCTCATTAACTGGATATAAACATACCTGTACAATTACGGATTAAAGCATTCACACTAGATAAGTTAGATGTTAAACATTTAGATACCCAGGATAAAGCATTCAGACAAACATTCAATCTGGGAACAAGGAAAGCAGTAGAACACATCTCTAGGACTTCATCAGTGTCTTTGAAATAAATGCAAGGCATTTGAAGACGAGCTCTGTTGTTGGTTAGTTTCACATGACCGCAGAAGAATTTTATTCAACTCTGAAGAGGACAATATCAACACACATACATTCCCTTCATGTTGGAGGATTGGGAGAATACTAAATTAGGTGAAGATGCTGTCACTTTAGATTGGGACAAAAAGGAAGTGCTAGTAATGGCCCTGTGGCATTGTTTCAATCATCTTTGTTTTCACTGCATGTAGAATGTAGATGTTCATCTCATGCTACCGTGCATCTGCCAGTGAGTAAAGACCAAACTGTCGTTATGAGTAAAAGGAAATCCAATTGGTCCTAGAATGACTGGACAAGAAAGCAGTTGCAACCATGAAGAAAGACAATTAGATACATAGAACAATCTATTTTGTTGATAGTGATTATCAATAATTGCTAGGAGGCTGACTTCTTGCAGCCTTTGGTTGACTTCTTGCAGCTAGTCCTAACATGGAGATGCTTTTGATATACAAGTAGTTCTCGACTTACAACCATAACTGGAACCAGGCATTCTGTTGCTTGTTAAGTAAGTTGTGCCCAATTTTATGACATTTATGAAATCACTGCAGTTGTTGGTTCATGTGGTCTTTAAGAAAATCCAGTTTACCCCATTGACTTTTTTTGTTGGAAGCTGACTGGGAAGATGGCAGATGGTGATCACATGACCACTGTAAAGAGATGCTGGTTGCCAAGTGCCCAAATCTTATTCCTGTGACTTTGTGGGTTCCGTGACAACCTTAAGTGCAAGAATCAGTTGTAAATCTCCTTTTTCAAATGTCCTTGTAACTTTGAACGGTCACCAAATGAATGCTTGTAGGTTGAGGACCACTGTAATAACTTGCAGTTATTCTAGATGCCATCCCATGAACAGACTAAATAATTTTTTTCTTGGGGCTAAGGCTTCCACTGCAAATTTTTTAATTTTTTTTTGTCGTGATGACAGTTTGGTCTACACATGGAATTTTTAAAAATGGAATTTTAGATGGATTGCTGTGAAAACATATTAGTTTGTTTATGTGTCTAACTATATTGATATTTTTCTTTGTACTTGGCCTTGGTGAACTTTTGATCACTTCCTTCCAGGTGCCACAGGTTAGCTCATTAACTCTAGAGTAATACCTTTTGCATGAAATTAAATATACGTCTTGGATAAAGTTTTCTTCTCCAAAATGAGTATGCCAAGTCATCAATCTAACCTATTTGAATAATGAGGAAAAGGCAGAAGTTTGATTGAGAAATATCATTAAAACTGAAAGAAAAAAATTATGGTCTAAATTTGTTCAAAAGTCTTTTGATGCCTAGACTTTAATTTTTTTTTTTTTAATGGTTACTCTGCAAATTGTAAGGATTGTGGCCTGATTGAAAATGAAGCATGTTTACTTTTATAAACATTTTGTTTTTGTCAATGTGATGCTGTGGACATGATCACATTTGCCATAACAAGCTATAAATCCAAAGGTGTTTTTTCAAGAGCCAACTGGACTTTCTGGACTTTCTTTGAAGACGTTTCACTTCTCATCCAAGAAGCTTCTTCAGCTTCTTGGATGAGAAGCGAAACATCTTCAAAGAAAGATATTAGTTGGTTGGCCCAACAGTGCATTTTCCAGAGGCAACTGGAAGTTGTGATTTTTCTTTGAAGAAGTTTTGCTTTTCATCCAAGAAGCTTCTTGGATAAGAAGTTAAACTTCTTCAAAGAAAGACCAGAAAGTTCAATTGGCTCTTGAAAAAAAAACCTCTGGGACAACCAAGACCTGGATGACTGTGAATCTCCATAGAGATAATCTATAAATATGATTTATTAGCATTTGGAATTGCATCCTGTGTGCCTTTGCACTGTAATTCTTGTCTTGTTTGTTTATACTGACAGTCCAGTTTGGATGAGGCTGTAATAAAAATGGATCTTGTCCTTTTGCCAAGTTTACCTAATGTCAAGCATCCAGAAAGTATCCATGATATCAATCACTCCGAGACGTTATCTCTCCAATTGATTTGTTAGGAACAGATCTGGCAAGTTCAAAAGCGATTTCCCAAGTGAAAGTTTTTTGGCGGGTTACACAGAACCCACCTTCTCTCCTCCCACTTCTACACTTTATAAAACTGGAAATTCTTAATACGACACACAGAATAACCTCGAACTTTTCAACTCCTCTAACTCTCTAAAAAAAATGTGGCAGCTGAATTTCAAAGCTGACACCTAGGAGTAAATCCCTATTGAATTCAGACTCAGTTTTGGATAAACAAGCAGAAAGTTTAGCTCTAAGAAGGTTTTAGCTTCAATGTATGTTTTCTAATTGCAACTAGATTTATTTATTGTAGGAAGATCATGTTGATGAGACAATCATATTGTATGTGTATATTTCTGTAGGACAAAGTTGACTTGGCATACCCATTTGTATGAAATGGAATAAAAAGAAATATTAAAAGTTTTGCTAAGATAGCTTTTCAGAAACAAATCTTCATGAACACAAGCCATAGAAAAATTCTGAATCTAAATGTTACTTAAATAGAGCAATAAACTGTGGCTCATTAAAAGTGCAGTTTAATTAAATGGAAAAAAGAAATAGAAAATGGTGAAACATGGTGAAGCAGCAAAGATTGGTTACTTTCTGTTTGGCTACTTTGAAAAGGCTTAGCAAAACTTGGATTCTGTTTTGCAATAGAAAGTTTTGGTAGTCTAATCTTTCATTTAGCATTAATATAGAATGATCAACCAAGAATGCAGAGAAATAAGTGAGATGGAAACTTATGCATATGTATAATTTATTGTTGATAAATTGCATGGATTCTTTATATTTTTGTGAATATTTCACTGACAAGCTGTAAACTGTGAGTTTCAACTCAAGTCATTTTATCCTTTATCCACTATTTTGGAAAAGAGTATAGATCAGGATGGATATCATAAACCTATAATAGAATTGGTTTCACCAGAAACAATTGATAGCTACGTTTTAAGTATTAAAATAAATACATAGTAAATGTATCTTTGCATTATATTCAAGTGTTTTAATAATAGTATTGAAAATAGCATCACTATTAATGTCACCAGCAGGATTAATTAACGTGAGCAAAAGGAACATTATCTTTGAATTGATCTGGAATCCTATGATGATTTGTTGTCAATAAAACAGTTTCTAAGATTTTTTTTTTTTTAATTTTGCAATCTAGCCTATATAAGCCAAATGATAGTTTCTAGTCATTTTCTGCCATATCATGCTTAGCATAAGTAAAGTTTGGTTAATCCCACTCAGGATGATTACAACAGAAATTCCTGGTCTCTTGTCTTTATGGCAATGCAAAAGAAATTGGTTTTAGTTCAAATCTGCAAAGATAGTTAAGCTTCATAAAAGTTAAGCTTTTCTTTTCTTCTTCAAAAATAGTGGACCTGTTAAGATCCTTTCTTATACCCGAATAAATCATACAGTATTGGAGAACTTAGATCAGGGGTCTCCAACCCTGGCACTTTAAGCCTGGCAGACTTCAACTCTCAGAATTCCCCAGCCAGCTAGCTAGGGAATTCTGGGAGTTGAAGTCCTCCAGGCTTAAAGTGGCCAAGGTGGGAGATCCCTGACTTAGAGAACCATTTCCAAGATCACTGGAACAAGTTCACCTAGTCCTCAACTTTTGTCCACAATTGACCCCAAAATTTCTGTTGCTGAGACATTTGTTAAATGAATTTTGCCCCGTTTTTTTTAACTTTCTTGCCACAATTCATTGCAGTTGCTAAATTAACTAGCACGGTGGTTAAGTGAACTGGCTTCCTCGTTGGCTTGGCTAATCAGATGGTCATGAAAGGGAATCACATGACCCTGGGACACTGCAATGGTAATAAATATGAGCCAATTGCCAAGCATCCAAAGTTTGATCATGTGACCACGAGGATGCTGCAACAGTCATGTGAAAAACTGTTGTAAGTCAAGGTTTACCTGTACCTCTAGTTGTTTCAATCAGGTTATCCCTCTGCAGCCAAGTCAGTGAAATGGTCACAAAAATAGATATCTTTGTTGTTTACCTGAAACTAACAGATATTGAGCCTTGCTCAGTAGAATGTCAACCAAGATTGACTCTGACAAGTTGTAGCAGCCTTATCACCAGAATAAGTTGTATATCTAAATTATTTTGTCTAGAAACACATGGTATGTTTTGATGTGGGGGGAGAGGGGGTTGTCTGTGCATGCATGTTTGCAATCTGTAAATACAAAATATGCTGGTGAGATGGGTTTTCTCTGTGTACTATCAGCTCATGAATGCTAATTCTAACTAGTCGTCTTGTTTTGCACTGTTATATCTCTCATATCTTCCCCCTAACAACGAACATTGGCCTTTGGTGAACTCTGACTCTTCCAGGTCCTCCAGGTTAGATTCTTAACTTGGCTACAGTTTGTTTGACTGTATTGGTTGCTTGACAATGTTATTTTGCTGTTAACTTAGATCCTGGTTGCATAAGATATAACAGTTAATCATGATTTAACATTATCCCATATTAACATAGACCTGTGTGGCCATAAAAAAAATCAGAAGCTTTCTGTATCATATTTTTACTCATATCCAAATTTAAACCAGTCCATGGTTAGCTTGAACTATGCTTTATTGAACAAATCAACTTCAAAACATCTCCTATGGGAACACAGCTATCAGGTATGAAAGATGAGGTTCATACCTGAAGGGCCAAATAAACTGATTTATTGTTACATAGCCTATGCACAGGAATGTTCTCAACTAACAGGACCTGCTTGGAGTTAGATATGGGTCAACAGAATTCAAGAGGATTGGACTTAGTTCACTTGTGACTACATAGGATTTAGTTCCTATGTGACTACATAGACCGATCTATGTGACTACTTAGTTCACTTGTGACTACATAGACCGATCCTTCTTTTAATTCCAACCCTAAGTTCTGTTACCCTTCTCCTACAATGATACATTGATTCATAATTCAGCCCACCTCCATTTTAGCCTTGTGCACATTATGCAAACTTTGAGAATGGGGACATTGGGGTAAACTTAACCATTGTTAAGTTTAGGTTCTGAATTCATGTGTTGTTCAATGTGGAACCTAAACAATGAATCTGTTTTTCCTAATTCTGATGGGACTTTTGCATTTAATTGCAACTTGAGGAAGGGGGTTGTTAAACAGAATCTTGTGGTGTTTTAAGAATTATGATTATACTTTTCTTATACTGTTCTTAATGTTCTTAATATTTCTGTTCACACGATATAATAATTATCAGACTTTTTTGTTGTTGTTACCTTAACAATTTTCCAGTTGGTATTAATTTTTTCAGTCTTTAAAAGTCAAGCTGAGTTTGGCGGATTATTACCTCTTGATTATATGCTATCTCTTCCTTCTACTTCTACGGTCGAAAACTTTTCATAAGATCAACATTCCCTTCAATCAAACTTTTAAAAAAAAAACACTTAAACTAATTAGTTAATTTAAGAAAATCATATTCATCTTCAGGACAGGCACCCAGTTAATTCATTGTTCAATTCCTGGCCATCTCAGTTGAATATTATAGGAATATTCAATGCATCAGGAGGATATCACATCGCCAAATTCTGATTTGTGTTCTTGTAGTATCTACATTCTGCCATTTTGCAGTAGAATGTGTAAAACATGAAAAGCACTATATACTTTTATCTCATTTTTTATTGAAGATGCCAAAGACCTGTTCTATTTAAACTATTAATGGTCACCTTCCATTTGTTGAAATGCCTGGAATGAATGAATGAATGAATGAATTGACTTCAGCAAAAGGAACAAGGACTAAACTAATATGGAAAGATTGCGTCAAAAAGGAACTGTTCCTTTTCCCCTCCCCCCGTGCCCATTTTCTTTATCTTCATCAGTATCATTTCACTAATAATTATGGGCTGGTTAGTCCCCATTTTTGTCTGCTGGTTTTAGAAAGAGGTTTCCCAGATGGCCAATTGTTGAGTTTGCTGACCAAGCAATATTAAAGTTGTTTCCATTGCTATGAGAATGTCCACCAAAGATATATGTTCTTCTTCTCATCTCTTTGCACTCTGCAAGGTCTCAGGTTCCAAGTTGGTGAGGCAGAACCCTCACCCTAAATCCTTGTTATGGCAGTTCTGAACTCCCTGTAGTTGCCAACCATAGTTTCCTACAATTCTGTAGGAATACATACAACTCTGCTTAGAAGATCCAAATTTCCTTTCCAATCCAAGGATTCTATAAATACATCTCAAGAGGAAATGTTACCATCATGGTATGGGGCCTCTAATTTTGTTACTACCACAATCCCTTTCCAATGCTATCCTCCAAAAAACCCACCAGTGTTCCCTCCTCCTGGCCATTCCCCATGTAGAATAAAACTAATAAAAGAATACTTGATCTCAGCCCAAAGGCTAAGAAATAGTCAATTGAATTCAATAAGAAAAAGTCAAATGTGTCTTGGACAATCGATGCTCAAAAACTAAGGCACAAAGCATTATAAATGGATGGAGCATAACCACAATTATCACCACTCCCAACAGCTGGGCAGGTCCTTCCCTGGCTGGGCTTCACCTTGAACATAAAATGTCCCACAGACATAAAGGACATGATTTTTTGGCCCAAGACCGCACAGAGGAGAGTGCTGATTTTAAAGAGAGTGACGTTGTACTAACACACCAATTCTGTATTGCTACTTGAAGGTCTTCCTGGGCCTGAAGGACCTCGTGGACCACCCGGGATTGGGGGAGTGAAAGGAGAAAAAGGAAATCCCGGCCAGACAGGTCAGCCTGGACTGCCCGGACTGAAGGGAGACCAGGGGGCACCTGGACAGATGGTAAGTGAAAAATGGGAGGGGGCAGAAAGATGGTTTTTAACAAATTGGAACCAAGAGAGGTTGGGGGAATTTTAAACCCCTTTGAAAACAAATCCCGTCCACTTAGGTGCTATTTCAGTCTAAAGCCTTGGAATGTTAGTTGTTAATTAGTTGCTTATCTGGAAGGGTAACTTCATAAGAGAGCAAGCAGAACAATTGTAGGAGGTCGGAAAAAAGACTAGAAGGACAGAAGCAGAAGGGCCTGTGTGTTAGGATATTTTCAGAAGAACCATTTCAATTCATTCTGCAGGACCACGTGGTTCAGATATCAAGGTCTCTTCTACTGTCTGGATAACCCAGGATTGCTTGAAAAGTAACAGAAGCATAGGAGTCTCCATTATTTGGATCAGAAGCAGAAGTTCAGTTCTGTTGTGGACGCATTCATTGTATTTGGCCCAGTGATGGGATTCAAATTTTTTACCAACAGTTCCGTGCGCGTGGCTTGGTGGGCATGGCAGGGGAAGGTTATTGCAAAATCTCCATTCCCTCCCCACCCCACTAACCTGCTTTCCAGCTCTATTCTCCTGTGCAGGGTAACAAAAGAAGACCCAGCAGATTAGCTAAGACTCTGGAGGCAGAGAATAGATGGGGGCAGGGCCAGTCAGAGGTGGGATTCTCTGAACTACTCAAAATCTCCACTACTGGTTCTCCAGAACTGGTCAGAACTTGCTGAATACCACCTCTGATTTGGCGGCATCTGAAAGAAGCCACCTATATAATACATGTGTGTTGTTGTTGTTTTTGCTAATGAGGCAGCATTTTATAATTTGCACTGGATCTAAAAGGACCTTTACCTTTTCAGAGCCAAAGAGTACCCTCCCCTAGAGGCTGAGGTGTAGGTGCTCTTCTGATGGAGCCCATCAAAACATATTTTTCAAAGAATAAGCATCAGGTGTGACTACAGTTAGGTTGATTGCAACATGATGGCTCTTGACCACAGCCATTAAGCAGTATATCCTGGCTTGGTGCTTCAGTATCAAACAGCACCCTTGATGGCTGATGAGAACTCACCTAACCCATATTTGCTTATCCAACTTTTTTCTCTCAATGAGGAATTCCCCATTGACCATTAAGGCATGCTTTCCTTTGCTTCTTCACTGCTTTGCTTTATTTTCCTTTGATATTCTTTGATGATGGGAATACTAACCATTGTTGTGATGACACAGGGTGAACCTGGACATCCAGGCCTGAATGGGATGAAGGGAGACTCAGGTGTTCCAGGAGCACCAGGATTTCCAGGTATTCAGAACAATATTTGCCCTGTGCTGGTTGGTTATTTTAGATCAACCTTGGAAAAGCTTCTCCATGGTTTTATCTATTCTATGGAGCTTAGCTTGTTTGTGCTCTATGTCAGTAAATCCAAACCCATAAGTTTGAGAATAACCAGGATGAATACTGCCTACTTTTCACCCTAAAACCTCAGAGAAAAAGAGCGGTAGAGTTTTTTAAATATCAGCAATTTCATGTTTAAAAATTGAATTTGCAACCTAATGTAACTGAGAGGTTATTAGAAGATTCCTCTTGCTTCAGGTCTATGCCTTTATGAAAGTCGAAATGATAGGCCATTTCTTTGTGTCTTGCATTTTTTTCTTAACACTTTGGCCTTTTTACTGAGTTCTCTCACAAAATGTAGTTGGCACAATTTTAGTTAGCTCAATGGGTCCCAATAAAGGTGGTTAGGGGGCCCATGAAGTCCATAAATTAGGCATCCCTCAGTGAGATAAATGACATTTGAGAAATTTATGTATGCATGACATGTCTCCTATGAGAGAGTAGACCAAAAAAACATTAATGAAACTATTAAGCAGAGAGTAGAGTAGAATAGGATGGGATGGGATGGGATAGGACAGGACAGAACAGAGCAGAGCAGAATAGAACAGAAATCTTTGTTAGTCAAGTGTGATTGGACACACAAGGATTTGTCTCTGGTGCATAAGCTCACAGTGTAAACAGCAAGTAATAGATAAAATCATAGGCTCTTCATGTCTCCCCTGTATTAACTTGTGTGGGTTTTGGCTTTCCAGGTATGAAGGGACCTACTGGACCTTTGGGACCTTCTGGCCCTGGAGGAGACCCTGGACCCCCTGGCTCCCCAGGTAGGAATTCTGAGATTAATCTTACAGAGGTTGGCTTCCATTGTTGCTTTTGAAACAATACCCATTGTTTCCTTTAAAAAAAACCCAAGGTAAAATAAAATGGTTTCACAGCAGTAAAAATTGGCCACATGCTACATCTAAATCGAGTGAGTTTAGCAGTTCTGGAGGAAAGTTTTAATAAGATGGCCAGTCAAGCCAAGACTATGTGTATCTGGGGGATTTGAGTAAGTCAAACATGTGATTTTGAGAGACTGTCGGAAGAGCCGTATTACTTTAGGTAGCCCAACAAATCAGTCTGGAAGTACCTTTAAGTCTATCTACTTTTTATTTGAAAGCATCGCTTTTGTGAGCTAGAGATTATTACTTCATCAGAGGCAATGAGTGGTTTGACTGATGCAAGATTTAAATACGGGGTAAGCCTTCTCATGATCTCCAGTTATCATTGTTTTGTTTTAATTTTATAATTTTTTATTAAACAAAAAGAAAACATTTAAAAACAGGGAATGTGGTGTAATCATCCTGACACACCTATTTGTCATACATAACTATTTCGGGTGGCAAGTAATACATATTTACATAATATATACATTTATATGTTGCAACAATTCTGTATATTCCGAATCTGTTATTTTAACATCCTTATCTCATTTTAGTTTTGATTTTAAATCCTTCCTTTTCCCCAACCAATGGAAAAATTTATCCCATACTTTATAATATTCAGTCTCATCTTTAATTTTTAATTCCAACATTAGTTTATCCATTTCTGCGCATGTCCATATCTTTTATCTCCACTTCTTCTGGAATTTCCTTGAGTTTCCAGTTTTGAGCATAGACTAGTCTTGCAGCTGTAATCACATGTATTATTTAGATACGTCATTTCTTTATTGTACCTCTCTATGTTAATTCCCAATAGAAAAGTTTATATTCAAGTTTTATTTCACCCATTTCCTCTAACCAACTCTGAATTTTGTGCCAAAAATCCTGGGCTTTCCTACAAGTCCACCATATATGATAATACAATCCATTTTCCCATTGTGCATTGTTGATGTAGTTCAGTGATTCTCAGCTGTTTCTTCACCATAGACTCAATTTTGTGGCCCAGGCCCCCAAGACTTAACTCAATATTTAAATCATAACATTTCTTCAAGCCTTCGTGGACCTCCTGTGACATCATATCCCTCCAGGGGTCCATGGACCACAGGTTGAGAACCACCAATGTAGGTCATTTAGTCCAACCTGTTCCTTTGATGTAGGGGAACTAATACATGATCAACAAATAATATATGGGGTCTTATTAGAGGCCATTATTCTAGAGAAGAGATGACAATCTTCTTTCAGTATCGAAGGGCACGTTCTTGAAGAGATCATGTTCTGAAGTGGGACATATGACCAGCAGTGAGTGGGAACACCCAGTCTTTCTCTAACACTCCCGTTTTCTTCTTTCTGGCATCTTCTTCTCTCCCAAATCACACTTACAAAGCTCTGAACTAATCTGAGGCATAAGAATGTTAAAATTAGGCCAACCATGACATGAAATTAGCCTCCAAGCCACATTTGACTCAAGGGCTTGATGGTGAAGTTCTTGAGAGATTAGTCTGGAATCTATTCTTTCAAAACTGATGCTGTTGGGTTTAGCCTTGTGCACTGGGGAAAGTAGCACGTTTCCGGCATTTGAAGAATATTCACCTGGTTTCTGTCCGCTTTCTCAACTTACAGACTAAACATGCTCCATTCTTTCAACCACTTCTCACAAGACTCATTTTTCACACCAAAAATGTTCCCTTTATCCACAGGCATTCTGGTTTTCAAAGATGGCAGCTGTCAATATTTTTCTTAAGAGTCAGGAATCTTACAGCAAAATATCTCTCTCTCCCTCCCTCCATCTCCCACTCTTTCTCTGTCTTTCACTCTCGATCACTTTCATTCTCTTTTTCTTTCTGTTTCACTCTCTAGTTCTTTCTGTCTTTTTCTCTTTGTTTCACTTTTTAGCTCTGTTTCACTTTTTCTCCCTCTCTTCTCTCTTTCTCTCTCTCTCTCTCCGCTTCAACTCATTTACTTCATGCTTGACAAGGAAAATGCTTGTTAAAATGCAGGTGCTAAATCTTACCAACAGAGATGGATAATCAAAAGTCTACTGGTTCCTTTCTTCCCCAACTATAATTCACAACAAACAAAGCAAGATTTTACTATGTAGCGAAAGCAGTTCTTCCAAAACCACTGACTGGTGTGTATGGATTTCAACGTTTAAGCACCTCTTAATGCAGATCCTTCCCATATCCTTTTAGCTTAATCTGCACATGAACTATTGTATCATAATCTCAGCAATTCCAGATCCAATTTTCATGGTTATAGATTGAATGCAAGCAGGAATTTTGCAATAAACTTCCCACTCACTAAGTAAGCAGGCCATAGGTCAGTTTTTACCTTTTGACTGCCCACCTTGGGTTGACAAAGGCTCTGGGGATGAAAGGAGTTTTGCTCCAATACAACTTTAATTTGGGGGATACTAGCATAGTCCAAGGGTATTTAAGAAAATAGGAATATACAAGTAGTCTTAGACTACAATTGAGCCCAACATTTATGTTGCTAAGCAAGACAGCTGCGAAGTAAAATTTGCCCCATTTTACAACTTTTCTTCAACTGTTCTTAGGTGAATCATCACAGCTGTTAAGTTAGTAAAAGGGTTTTTAAATGAATCCAACTTCCCAGTTGACTTTGCTTGCTACAAAAGGGGATAACATGACCTGGGATTCTGCAACTGTCATAAATATGAACCAGTTGCTTAAATGTCTGAATTTTGGTCATGTGACCAAGTGACCAGGGGGATGCTGCAATGGTCGTAAAGATGAAAACTAGTCATATGTCACTTTTTCCAGTGCTGTTGTAACTTTGATTGTAAATCAAGATTGTAAATCAAGAACTACCTGTAGTTGTTTCCCATTCAGCGAGGCTCTTCATTAGTTTCCAGAACACTAAATTGGCATGAGATTTGCCCCTGTTGTTGGTCTATATCTTTTTTCTCTTGTTTCTATTCCTGGGCACTGAGGTTTTCAACTTTCATCTTAGAAAAAGATAATACAAGTGTCCTCAGCTTATGACCACAGTGAGACCAGAATTTATGTTGTTAAGCAACATAGTTGTTATGCTAGATGACATTCTTTGTTTATAATGGATAGGACTCAGGAAGAAGAGAAATAAATGCTTCCAAGACCTTAAAATAAACAGAGAAAATGCAAATCTTGGACTTGGTCTAGATCAGTCTGAATATCCCAATATTGCCAAGTATAATTGGAAGCTAAAATCAGTGTCTATCTTTTGTCCCAGATGTCAAGTATATAAAAAGTAGATTGTTTGGTAGAATAAGAATAGCAATAGCAGCAAGTTTAGCTCTGACTCAGAAGTGTTTTCTGTAAGCAGCTGGCCTTCTCTGAACTTAGGAAACTTTGGGTTGCCATAAAATAAAAGTGATTATTGATGGAATTATTTGTGGGCATATTTATATATCAGATCATATATCCTTTGTCCTTATCAGTACCAAGCAGGATGCAAAGCCTAGAACAGATAAGCCAACCTCTGCTCTAACTCGGTCTGAAAAAACAATTTTGAGACCAGGATGAGACCAATCCATCTTCTGCTGGTGGCATGTCATAATGCTATATACTTACCATGTTGTATTCCATCCTTTTTCATGAACCACCTGACTAAATGATTTAGGTTCTCCACTTTCTTTTTATCCTAGGTCCTCCAGGGATACCTGGTTCAGCTGGACAAACAATTGTGGTTAAAGGTGATCAAGGGCCACCTGGTCCTCCAGGGCAGCCTGGAATGAAAGGTCTGCCTGGACTCCCAGGGCCTCCAGGTTTGCCAGGTAAGTTCTTTCAGGACAGGTAGCAATATGGAGGAAAGCCATTAGATAGCTGTCTTCTGGCATTCCATTATGAAGTAATCTTGATAGAATCTTTGCAAGCGATCTAACCAATTCATTCAACAAAATTCATCCATAGGTTCAATTGGCCTTCCTGGTGACATTGGACGTGATGGTCTTCCTGGTTTTGATGGTCCAGCTGGACGTAAAGGGGAGAGAGGACTCTCAGGCCAGCCAGGTAAACTGAATATATCATTTCTGTTGATGGGAATAGGGAAGAAGAGAGTGTCAAGCAATGAAGAGAGACATAGATCCACTCTCGTTTCGGGGTTCAACTGAATATCCAGAAAGATCAAAATCTTTGGAAGATTTTCTTCAGTTTTATTGCCAGCAAATAAAAGGCAGAATGATGTTAGAACAAAGGGCAAGGCAACACCTTGTGTCCAATGCCACAACGTGTCTTGCTTCAGCTGTGTCAGGATAGGACGCAAAGCCTCTGCAACTGATCTTAAGGGAAGTCTATCCAAAATTGGTCCTGGAGAATCTGTGTCAACTTTGGGCTTGCCCAGCCTATTTGGAAGGCTGCTTGTTTAGAGAGTGCAGGTTTGCACCTGTCCATCTGTCAAGAGATGTGATTGACTTTGTTCATCCTACACAAACAGGTCATCGTGGTTCACAGGGACCTCCTGGCCCTGATGGACTGCAAGGTCCCCCAGGACTCCCCGGAACAGGTTCAGTTGCCCATGGATTCCTTATAACTCGTCACAGCCAAACCACCGATGCCCCCTTCTGCCCACCAGGAACCAACCAG
The DNA here is from genome assembly GCA_015471245.1 of Laticauda colubrina. Classification (NCBI taxonomy): domain Eukaryota; kingdom Metazoa; phylum Chordata; class Lepidosauria; order Squamata; family Elapidae; genus Laticauda; species Laticauda colubrina. The sequence goes on from BLBF01000058.1 coordinate 17,602,665, forward strand.
ATCTATGATGGATTTTCCCTTCTCTATGTGCAAGGAAATGAGAGAGCTCATGGGCAGGATCTGGGTAAGGCTCTGGGCTTGCGATGGGTTTTTTTTTTAATTAATGAAGGTGGCATCGGAGGCCACCTCTGTTATAATCATAATTCATATTTCAGTTCTTTTTGTGCTTTTGCTTTTCAGTTTGGGCAGGTATTTTGGGGACGCAGTGGCTGGACGGAAACTTAAGAGTTTTCTTATCTCACTGCATCCATGAGAGTCTTGCAAAATAAATCCCTTAAATCTGGGTGGGGGCTGTACCTAAAGCCCCTGGTCTTCCTCGTCCCAGGCCATTTGATCATCCATTGAGATGGCATGTGCATCTCTTGAAGCAGGGTTTGAGGAGCATCTCCTGGAGTAGAACCATGAAAAATGGGAAGGTGGTGTTAAGACCCTTGGTTGTAATGTTGCCCAACCTGGCATTCTGTACATCCATTGGGACTACAACTCCCAATGGGAGCTGTAGTCTTAACATAGTTATGGCATGCCAGATTGAGAAGATCTAGTCTCCTGACACAGAAAGAAAAGGAGGGGATTCACATTGGGGGGGTGGGGTGGCTGATAGATTAATAACACATCCCATCTCCACCCTTGCTCATCCTACTCCCTCCCTCCTCATCTTTTAGCTGGGACTGTGTATTGCATTTTGTATTTTTGTAGTATTTTATTTATAGAGTGTTATCTTTATAATATTGTGAGCCACCCAGAGTTACCTTGTGGTAGACATCTGGAGAGTAAGAAAGGAAGAAAAGGAAGAAAAGGAAGTAAGAGAGGGAGGGAAAGAGAGAGGGAGTGAAGGGAAGGGGCTTTTGGAGGTTGAGGGAGGGAAGGGAAGAAAAGAAGGCAGGAAAGGAAGGGAGGGAGGGAGGAAAGAGAAAACGTGTTTCATATCTCATTCCTATGAATGGCATCTTTTGTTTGTTAGGCACTGCTGGCAGCTGTCTCCGCCGTTTCAGCACCATGCCCTTCATGTTTTGCAACATCAACAACGTCTGTAACTTTGCATCTAGGAACGATTACTCTTATTGGCTTTCCACCCCTGAGCCGATGCCAATGAGCATGGAGCCACTAACTGGAAAGAATATACAACCTTTTATTAGCCGGTGAGCAAGAAACTCTTAGGTTTCTAGTAGGAGAAAAAAAGTCAGGCATGTCCCACACTGGTTTTTCTCATCCCTCTACACGATGATGCTGATGTTGAACAAGGGAAATCAGTGGAGTGATAGTGGTAGAAAACTACAAGATACTTTTTATGTAGGATGCACCGTTATATATAAAATAAAGCATTTTTTGATTTTTGAATGGAAAGGTTCCAGTTCCGGGTAGGATGAATTCTTAAAAAGCTGAAGGCAGATCTTAAGTTCCAATATGAAAAACAGCTACATTTCCATATAGAACTCAAGATTCAATAGCAAAAGAGCAGTTCACAAAATGACAGGGTAACAGAATGACAGAATAACTGAAAGAATAACGGAGTTGGAAGGAACTTTGGAGGTCTTCTAGTCTAAACCCCTGTTCAAGCAGGAGACCTTGGCTTATATCAGGGGTTGGGAATCTTAAATACACAAAGAACCATTTGGACCCTGTTTCCCACAGAAAAGGAAATACCGGGAGCCAATAATTCAACAACCGGTGTGACTGGTTGAGCGCAGCCAATTTGACGTCACTCACTCCCACCCAGTCACCTCCTGCTCTGGAATATGGAATGAGTCTCCATCCCCCGCCATCCCCCTTACCTTCTCAGGCCAGGCGAGGAGTGACAGGGAGGGGCCAGCCAGTGGTGGGAGCTGCAGTAGAGGACCGAAAGAGCCACATGTGGCTCCAGAGCTGCAGGTTGCAGACCCCTGGCTTGTACCAATCTTGGATAAATGGCTGTCCAATCTCTTCTTGCAAACCTCCAAGGATGGAGAACTCACAACTTCTTGAAGCAAATTGTTCCACTGGTTAATTGTTCTGTCAGGAAATTTATTCTTAATTCTAGTTGGTTTTCTCTTTGATTAGTTTCCATCCATTGCATCTTGTTCTGCCTTCAGGTACTTTGTGGAATGGGAGATAGATATTGGAAGATTGCTATCAAGTCAACCCTAGTCCTTCTTTTCACTAAATTAAAGTTACCTGGGTTTTGCAATCAATCGTCATATATTTTGCCCCCACCCTCCTAATAATATTTGTGGCTCTTCTCTGCACTCTTGCTAGAGTCTCAACATCTTTTTTATATCATGGCTACCAAAACTGGATGAAGTATTCCAAGTGTGGTCTTACCAAGGCATTATAAGGCAGTATTAACACTTCATTAGATCTTGATTCTATCGCTCTGTTGATGCAACCTAGGAGGACTGAAAGTTGGTCTTCCAGCAATGGATATTAAACTCGACACATCAAAACATTGTGTTCATCTTTCCCTAACCCCAAATTAAGTTGTGGAGCTTTACGAGATGTAGCTTAGAATCAGGGATTGAAATGATGGCTCTTCAATTCTTAATCGCTACAATACTGGGAAGGCTACAGTCCAGCAGGACCAGAATAACAGAATAGGAGTTGGAAGGGATCTCCTGCTCAAACAGGATCCCTATGCCTTTTCAGACAAATGATTGTCCAATCTCTTCATTATCTCCAGTAGAATGCAGTTTCCTGCCCTTAGGAAAGAGCTAACCTTTCAAAGAGAGGTTATCAACCAATTTCTTAGAGAAATAATCTATGAGCTGCTATTAGCCTTCATGGTTCAATGGAGCCTTCCTGACTGGAGACAGGATCACCGAATACCAACTGATGAGAAGATCAAATTGGAGGACATTTCTGAATGTATATCTTGCTTATAAACTTTCCTGGAACTTCTGGTTGGCAGATGGATGAAACAAGTTGCCGAACGATTACTCCACTGTTACCGTATTCAATCTTTTCATACAGCTTCTTCTCCCGTCTTTTCACCCTACTTCCTTCTTTAGTTGCACAGTCTGTGAAGCTCCCGCGATGGTCATAGCAGTCCATAGCCAGACCATCCAGATCCCGTCGTGTCCACAGGGCTGGAACTCGCTCTGGATCGGATATTCGTTCATGATGGTATGTGGTCACTAAATGTTTGTGCAATAACAACTCAGGTGACTGTAAGTCCATCCATCTTGAGAGTCCCTTTCAGGCCCAGAGAACCAGGAAAAGTGGAAAAAAGGATGAGGAAGAAAGGAAACCCTTATCCTAAAAAAAGTATGGGGAGTTTTGGAAATGACCTGAGAATAGGAATCGGAGGCCTGTGGAAACCATTGCTGCAAAAATAAAAAAATTAAAAGTCCAGAGAGGTGGGAGATCATTAAAAGGAACTTTCAAGGCCAGACTTTCAAGATTCTGTTGCTACAGGTAGTCCTCTACTTACATCCATTTATTTAATGATTGTTCAAAGTTGCAACAACACTGAGAAAAGTAACTTATGACTGTTTTTCACATCATAACAATTGCAGCCTCCCCACAGACTTGTGATAAAAAATCAGGTATTTGGCAAAAGGTATTCTTCATCTTGGCGACTATCTATGTTCTGGATGGTTTACAACAGAGGTCTCCAAACTTGGAAACTTTAAGACTTGTGGACTTTAACTCCCTGAATTCTGGGAGTTGAAGTCCAAAGTCTTAAAGTTGCCACAGTTGGAGACACCTGTTCTAGTCCAACTCCTGCTCGAGCAGAAGACCTTATGGCTGTCCAGTTTCTTCTTGAAAACCCCCAGTGATAGAGCAACCCACAACTTCTGGTGGCAAACCATTTTTTCCATTTCCTGGGTTTGCACAATGCTTCCAGCTATCAACCAATGGAATGGATCCCATGCTGAGCCACTGAAAGACCAAAGAAATCCCCAACTACCCAAGTTTAATACTAACTGAGCTTAGCACATTTTGTGAAGGCTGGCAGCCAGGTCCCCTATCGCTTTACATTGTGCAATCTCATTTATTTTCTGAAATTTAGTTCATTTGTTGTTATGAGAAAGAAGAATCAAGGTGAATGCTAGGAAAACAGTTTCTAACACTAAGAGTGACTGGATAGTGGAACTTAAGGCCATGTCACACTTCCCAATGGATGCAAAAAGGACACAACGGACGAGCAAAATGTTCCATCCGTTGTTATCCGCTCTCAAAAGGGGCAAAAATTTGCATAAGCAGAGCGGATAACACGGAAAGGAACGGACGTGGGGAGGACGCAGAGCAGATGTATAGAGGATGCAGAGTGGATGTATAGAAGATGCGTAGAGGATGCGTAGAGGATGCAGAGCGGATGCAGAGCGGATGCAGAGCGGATGCAGAGCAGATGAGCTGCATCCGCTTTCATCCTTTCTCCATCCGTGCTACTAATGCTGCGCGACCATTCTGCTTCCTCCCTGCGTCCGTTTACCGCTGGAACGGATTTGAGTTGTGCGGATGCACAGCGGATGCCTCGCGGATATAGCAGATGCGTAATGGATGCAGAACAGATGTCCCCCGTATGCCTAGAGGATGCAGAACGGATGCATTGGATACATTTTCCGCTCAAAAGTTTTGGGCAGCTCAAAACTTTCTGAGCGGATGAAATGTCCATAAACGGATGCTGGACGGATAGAGAGGAAGCAAAACGGAGGCAGTGAGTACATCGCGTTAACCAACGGATGGCAAGCTTTTTTGTCCGTTTTACATCTTCTTTGCATCCGTTGGTGCAGTGGGACATGGGCTTAACAAAGAAAAGGAATCATCTTTCCCTCCAATTTTAAGACACCCCCCCCCCAAGTCACTGATTGATATGGGCAACTATAAAATCCCAAAAATAAGCACTAGCATGTTTTTTTTTTTAACTGAAGGAGGAAGGGAGGAAGGGAGGTGTGTTCAAGCCTAGGCTATCAGCTATCAGCCTTGGTGGCTTTAAGAAGGATTCCTAGATGAACTAAGAGGTCAGATTTATGACCTCTATGGTTCTCCTCCAGTTCTAGGGTTCTATGAATGCCAATAGTTTTTAGGTGAAAAGAAAGCAAATAATATCTGATAGAAATAAAACCAAAAATAAATACCAACTCTTACTTTGGGAAGTCCACTTTGCTGGCTGAGGAATTCTGGGAATTGAAGTCCACAAGTCTTAAAGTTGCCAAGTTTGGGGACTCCTGGTTTACAACATGCTTGCTGGGGAATTCTGAGTGTTGAAGTCCACATCTCTTGAAGTTGCTTGAGAAACACTGGCTTAAAGTGATCATTGACTGACCTACAGTGATTTGGTTTATTCTAGCACACCAGTGCTGGGGCAGAAGGATCTGGACAGGCCTTGGCGTCTCCTGGCTCGTGTCTTGAGGAATTCCGCTCAGCTCCCTTCATTGAGTGCCACGGCCGAGGGACCTGCAACTATTATGCCAATTCATATAGTTTTTGGCTGGCAACTGTGGAAATAGCAGAAATGTTTAAGTAAGTCTGCCTCTTCCCTTTTCTTAATGCACACATTCGGTGCACACAGCGTTCTAAATTCTGCTTTCTTAGCTGTAGCTTCAGGTCACTCAGCAGACATTCATCATATAGTTTGAATAGCAATAGCACTTAGACTTATATACCACTTTACAGTGCTTTACAGCCCTGATTCTAAATGGTTTACAGAGTCAGCCTGTTGCCCCTGACAATCTGGGTCCTCATTTTTCCCACCTTGGAAAGATGGAAGGCTGAATCAACCTTGAACCTGGTGGGATTCGAATCGCCAAATTGCAGGCAGCCGGCAGTCAGCAGAAGTAGCCTGCAGTACTGCAAATCTAACCATTGCTGAGGCTCATAACTTGCCGAACAAAATCCCAACCCAAAATTAATTAGGATACCAATAGAAGAGAATACTCGTACTCAGGGTTCAAATGAGGGGTCCTTGGTCCTGGGAGGTGAAGTCCACAAGTCTTAAAAATTGCCAAAATTGGAGTAACTGCTGGAATCCCGACAGCTGGACATCACTAGCTTGGATGTTTTCTACCCCTACTTCAGAGGTGGTCTTCATCAGGTTCTGACCAGTTCTGGAGAACTGGTAGCAGAAATTTTGAGTAGTTCAGAGAACCAGCAAATACCATCTCTGACTGGAGATTTTACATTCACCTTTCCCCTCCCACACCCACCAAGCCACGCTCATAGCACTGGTAGTAAAAAACATTTGAATCCCACCACTGCCTTACTTTCCATCAACTTATGATGCATTTCTTTGCATTTCTGTTACCAGTAAACCTCAGTCGGAGACTCTTAAAGCTGGTGACCTTCGGGCCCGTATTAGCCGATGCCAAGTTTGCATGAAGAGGACGTAATGCGTCAGACTTTTTGTTAAAAGATAAACACCACAGCAACTGAGAAATCTTTTAATGCACTGTCCTTCAGCTATAATAATGGTGCTATTGTGGAAAAGGAGAAGAAGAAGAAGTTTGAAGAAGAGACACTCCCGTTAATGCAGATCTCAGTGCCTCTCCCTGAAGGAGAACCCCAAAATCAACGTGTTGCATTTTGGGGATCGGGGTGGGTTAAAAATGTGGCTACTAAACAAATTTATTAATTAAAGGAATCCGTTGAAGGAACTATGGAAAAGATAGTCAAGACATGGGAAGATTTTGAAGAAGTCAACCTTTTCCTGTAAGGACTGAAAATGTGCTCTTTGCCAAATTGACCCCCCCATAAACAAAGATGCCACCCCCTCCAAAAAAAAAAAAAATTCCTGTAAGGAGGAGACTGTGCTGTGCCAAGAAACCCCATTGTGGTGCTATTGATCCTACTGTATTCCCAGATTTTGATATGAAATGTTTAAACTTATTATTTTTTCCTTTGTAAGTAATGAAATGTGTATATTGTGTAAACACATTTTTTTAGTTTCCAACTTCTCCATCATTTAGACACAAGCCAGCCAAAGCTCACTGACTTCACCAAAAGAAATCAACCCAAACTATATATATATATAAATATATATATATATTAAAATATATAAATAAATATATATATATATATTAAAAAGCTGAGAAAGGTCAACTGAAAGGAGTCACTATTCTAAGTTAGGAAACTGTTTCTACAGATGTTTTCTTTTTTCCCTCTCACCTGCTTACTCACACTCGGTCCCAGCGAACTACTACTGAGTTTTGAAAAGTTTTATTCCCTGGGTTTGGCTCACATTTTGTTTGAAAAATGTATAATAATGTTGTAGCCTTTTAAAAGAAAACAGAGCTGTTAATTAATGTCTATACTGTATGCCACTCTCTTGATAATTTTATTTGTCCATAAGAGCAACAAAAAGCAGAAACATCATTTTAAAGAGTTTTAATTTCTCATATTCTGTGAAATATTAGATCAGCCTTGCTTGCCAAACTGATCCCTTTCTTTTAGATCCTGTAATCTCTAGCTAAGAAATACCACTAACAGCCATGCTGATTAAGAATTGTACGAATTAAGACCCAAATGATCAAAGGGCATCTGATGCAGGAAGACAGTTTTATGGTCTTTTGTGAAGAAACAACAACTAAAAGTCATTCATTTGAATGACATTAATTTATGTTGGTTCAGCTGACCATACCTTCAAAGTATACAGATAGCACAAAGTTTATAACTCTTATTCATATACACACAATGCACACCCAAATCCACTTTTCCCCAGACATAATGTCTTGTATTTTATCCAAATAACTGTACACTTTGAAAATCATTTTGTCTGAAATAAAGTGAAAAACTAGTGAAGACTATTTTCGTTCATAGCTTGCTGCCCGCACATTTTTCAGCACATTTTTTAGAATAGAATAAAATTATTTATTGGCCAAGTGTGATTGGACACACAAGGAATTTGTCTTGGTGCAAATGCTCTCAGGATACAGAAAAGAAAAGATACATCCATCAAGAGTCAAGAATCATCAGGTGCAACACTTCATAATAGTCACAGGGTACAATAAGCAATCTAATCATACTAGGAAACAATATAGATCATAAGAATACAAGTGACAAAGTTACAAGTGGGAGGGGATGGGTGATAAGGAGGGATGAGAAGATTAATAATGATAGTAGTGCACACTTTATAAATAGTTGAACAGTGTTGAGGGAATTATTTGTTTAGCAGAGTGATGGCTTTTTATATGAGTTATTGTGGTTCCATCCATTGAAACCACCCCCAAGTCAAACTTCTTATGAAAATCTTTCATGGTAATTATGGAGAACATTTTATACATGTTTGTACATTGGTACCAAATAGAGGTACCAAACAGGAATCAAACCAGATTCCTTCAATCTTGGTTAAGTAAAGCCGGCATTTGTATTCCTTTACTTTATAGAGGCTGAAGGGTATTGGGTGTAACATTTTAGGGCGGAAGGATCCATCATTCATCATCATCACCACCACCACCACGATCATCATCATCAATATTCAGGTAGTCCTTAAATTACAACAGTTCATTTAGTGACTGTTCAAAGTTACAATGGCACTGAAAAAATGGGCTTGTGGCCATTTTTCACACTTACAACCATTGCAGCATCCCCATGGTCATGATCAAAATTCAGGTGCTTGGCAAGTGATTCGTTTTTACGATAGTTGCAATGTTCTGGAAGTCATGTGATCTGCTTTTTTGTGACCTTCTGACAAGCAAAGTCAATGGGGAAGACAGATTCACTTAACAACCATGTTACTAATTTAACAATTGCAATGATTCAGCTAACAATAGTGGCAAGAAAAGTCATAAAATGGGGCAAAACTCACCTGACAAAGGTTTTACTTAGCAATCTAAATTTTGGGCTCAATTGTGGTTGTAAGTCAAGGACTACCTGTACTACTGAAACTCTCATATCTGTTTGACTGTTTGTAACCTTCAGTCAGGTGAGACAGTGCATCTTAGGGCAACAATTTTTGAACTGATGTACTTCAAATGGGCTAACTTACAGAATGTGTCCAAATCTGTAATCTATGACTCCTACAGGATTGAAATTTGGCAAAATTGTGGCACTTGAATGCATGGCCTGCTAGGCTGCCGTGCCGACACAATTGGCCCTGGAAATGTGATCATTTCCAAATCTCCCTGCCAGCTTCCCATAAAGTGTCAATGGGAAAGCCAGCAGGAAATCATAAGCTGCTTCTGCTCCCACTGAGTTTTTTGCCCACCTGCAGTAAGACTGATTCACTGTTTAGGTAAGGAATTATCTTGGACACAATGACCCAGCAGTACATAAGTTGTCTAATACTTTAGAAAATTGGGTGAGGCTGCAAGCATTCATTTTTTAGACAGATAGTAGCCAGCAATATGAGTTAAAGGGCCTGTCACATAGGCCGATGGATGCAAAACGTATGTAAAAAGGACACAGCGGACGAGAAAATGTTCCATCCGTTGTTATCCGCTCTCAAAAGTGCCCCGAATTTGCATAAGCAGAGCGGACAATAACGGAAAGAAACGGACGTGGGGAGGATGTAGCAAGGATGTTAAGCGGATGCTCCACGGAAGCCTAGCAGATGGAAGCAGATGGCATATCCGCAGGGCTTCCAGGGGAGCACAGCAAAGCGGACGCACAGCGGAAGGAACGGATGCAGAGCGGATGCCGAGCGGATGAAGCGGATGCATCACGGACGCCTAGTGGATGCATAGCGGATGCAAAGCGTTCACTGCGCATGCGGGGAGGATGCATTGCGTCAGCCCCGCGGATATAAAGGGATTCAGCTCACAAGCAGGTCACCATTCAGAGAAAAGACCTGCTGCCAGATACAGCTCCAGCCAACAACCATGGGGAAGAAGAGGAAGCCTGTGCCATCTTCTGCCAGTCCTGACAAGAAGAACAGGGCCACCATGCCACCCCTGGCACTGACTCTGCTTCTGCTGGGGCTTCTGCTGCTTGGGCTGACTCTGCTGGTGCTGGGGCTTCTGCTGGGGCTGCTCCTGGTGCTGGGGCTTCTGCTTACTCTGCTGGCGCTGCTCCTGGTGCTGGTGCTTCTGCTGGTGCTTACTCTGCTGGCGCTGCTCCTGGTCCTGCTGGTCCTGCTGGTGCTCCTGGTGCTCCTGGTCCTGCTGGTGCTGCTGGTGCTCCTGGTCCTACTGGTCCTGCTGGTGCTTACTCTGCTGCTGCTGATCCTGGTCCTGCTGGTGCTGCTGGTGCTTATTCTGCTGCTGCTGATCCTGGTCCTGCTGGTGCTCCTGGTGCTGCTGGTCCTGCTTTTGCTGCTAGTGTTGTTGTTGCTGCTGCTGCTGCTGGTGGTGGTGGTGTGGTGGAGCAGCCCCTAGAACCTCGAAGTCCCTCTGATGAGGGCCCAGATGGCCCTGCCAGAGGGAGGAAGAGACATACGCGTGAACGGGAGAGGAGGCAATACTCCATCGAAGAGGAACATGAGGATGAGGTGCTGGAATGGCTGAGGGAGAACAAGTATCTATGGCGGAAGGGACACAGGCTCTATCGAGACACCAAAAGGAAGCAGGCTGCTTGGAGAGAGAAGGTGGAGATCCTGGGCTACACTTCGGAGGTCCTCCTCGGCTGGTGGAAGCACATGCACAGCTGGTACAGGAAGCTGCACCTCAAGAAATCTGGCTAGGCCATGGTCAAGCTGATGGACCGGGAGACCTATGTGATGGCCAAGTGCAGCTTCTTGGAGGGTGAGATCCGCCACCGAGGAGCAGTCCCTCTCACAACCCTCTCTCTCAGGCAGCCCGCAGAGAGCCAGTCCTCTTCTGGCCAAGAGTCAGCTCCTGTGCCCAGGCAGGTATCTGTGGAGCGTCCCACGACAGAGCCCCCCCCAACAGCTGCACTCCCCGTGGCAGAGCACATGGAGGACCCCCTGATGCAGTGGGAGCAAGGAGAGGGCACTGCCACCAGAGACCAACTCACATCCACCCCCAGCTCCACCTCCACAGAAAGCAGGCAGAGAGCCAGACCGGAGGGGCAGAGCCACACTGTCCTGCTGGAGATCAGAGTCACCATCAAAAGCAGCGTAGATCTCCTCTCTCAGCTGGTACACACTGACATACAATCCCCCAACCGCAAGCCCTTCCTCACCTACGTCAGCCAGACTCTCCTGGACATGTCCGAATCACAGTACCAGATGACCAAGGCTATGGCTACCAGGAGCTCCAGTAGCACAGGTAGCCCTTCCCAGTCCAGGCACAGGTACATCGTATGCCACCAGTGCCACCGATGCCACTGATGCCACCGATGCCACCCACGCCACAGATGCCACCCATGCCACAGATGCCACCCATGCCTCACCTCACTCACCTACAGACCAGACAGCCCCACTACACTCCTCCTTCCTCCACCCCACAGCCAAGCCCAGCCTCAGAACATCTGTCATCGGTCTTGGGACTGACACCCCATGTCCTGGAGGAAGGGGCTCTCAACATCACAGGACTGGGCCAGCTCTCTGAGAGCTTCCTCCACACACCATCCCCTGTTGTCCTCTCGGGGCCAGGCACCCCAATGGTGCCCCAGACCAGCACTCCAGCAGCAGCCACCTCCACAGCACCTGGACCCTTCACCCCTGAGACTATGGGCACGCCTCAGAGTGACTGAGAAGAGTGCCAGAGACTGGGTTGCTACCTGTTGACTTTATCTTTGCTTGGGACACTTTACTTGGGTCATTTTGCTTTTACAATTTGTTATTAATAAAGATTATCTTTATCTAGTCAATAAAGTCTTGGTGGAAACTTTTAGAAATGGTTTAAGCCTTTGCATGCTTGTGGGATGGGTTAAAATAGCAGTGGGGTGGGCAGGGATACCTTTGGAATGGGTAATAGCTGTGGGATGGGCAGGGATACCTTTGGGATGAGTAATAGCTGTGGGATGGGCAGGGATACCTGTGGGATGGGCAGGGATACCTTTGGTATGGGTAATAGCTGTGGGATGGGCAGGGATACCTTTGGGATGGGTAATAGCTGTGGGATGGGCAGGGATACCTGTGGGATGGGCAGGGATACCTGTGGGATGGGTAATAGCTGTGGGATGGGCAGGGATACCTTTGGGATGAGTAATAGCTGTGGGATGGGCAGGGATACCTTTGGGATGTGTAATAGCTGTGGGATGGGCAGGGACACCTTTGGGATGGGTAATAGCTGTGGGATGGGCAGGGATACCTGTGGGATGGGCAGGGATACCTTTGGGATGGGTAATAGCTGTGGGATGGGCAGGGATACCTTTGGGATGGGTAATAGCTGTGGGATGGGCAGGGATACATTTGGGGTGGGTAATAGCTGTGGGATAGATAAGCCTCCAGTGCAAGCATAGTGGGACTGTATGGTCCACCCTCCCAGGTGCCACACCTTTGGCCCTTCATTATCAATAACAATGTCAGCATTCATCCACACATGTCAACAAAAACACAACTCTTTATTAAATGCCCTGCTCATTGTAGGCCCACCCAACATACATGGCCCAATCTCATCAGTGTGATGAGACAGGCTGAAGGAAGCATCCATTAATCATCTACCATCCTGTCTTGCCACTCCACTGCTCCAGCTGGGGAGTTGCACCAGTGTTTCAGGAGGTTGCGCTGCTTCTTCCCTTCACGTGAGGCTCTGTTGGGGCCTTGCACATCCACAGTGTCTATCAGGTTTCGCCCTTGCCTCCATTCCCCAGGCTCCATGTCCCCATTGCCTTGTTGGAGGTCCACGAGCCTGTTCTGCAACACTGGGTAGCAGGTGCACATGAGATTATGCAGGATGCAGCAAGCTTCCACAATGTTCCTCATGGTCTGTGGGCGATGCTGCATGGTGATGAGAAGTACCTGGAACCTGTTGGCCAGGATGCCAAAGGCGTTCTCCACCACCCGCCTTGCCCTGGACAGCCTGTAGTTGAAGATCCTCTCTTCACGGGTGAGGCATCTGGAAATGTAGGGCTTCATGAGATAGGTTCTGAGGGAGAAGGCGTCATCCCCCACAATGAAGTAGGGCACATCTTGTGTGTCGTTGGGCAGGGGGTCTGGATCTGGGAAGCCCATGATGAGGTTGTGCTCCAGCCCCTCCTTGAGGTCACTGGCGTTGTATACCTGGGCATCTGAAGCTGACCCGTTGCCTGAAGCATCGATGTACATGAACTTGTAGTCAGCATCGACCATGGCAAAGAGGATGATGCTGAAGAAGCCCTTGTAGTTGTGATAAGTGGACCCCGACTTGGCTGGAGATTTGCAGGTCACGTGCTTGCCATCTATGGCTCCAATGGTGTGGGGGAAGTTCCACTTCTGATACCACTGCTCTGCAACTTTCTTCCAGCCTTCTTCAGTGGAGGGGCACTGGAGGAGCTCCTCCAGGTATTCTTCGATGATGGCCTGCACCACTTCTTTGACCACAATGCTGATGGTGTTGTGTGGCACCCTCCAGCCGTACTGCATGCTCCTGTACATGGTCCCGGATGCCAGGTGGCGCAGAGTCAGTGTCACCTTGAGTCCAGGGTCCAGGCTGGGCCGGAAGTTGGTGCTCTGCTTGGTCAACCTGGTTCTCAGCCACTGCATAACTTCGTCAAACATGTCTGGCGGCATCCTCATGAAGTTCTGGAATGCACGAGTGTCTTCGTTCCTCAGCTCCACCATCAGCTTGTTATACAGTCCGTACTCTGCTCTTCTCACGATCCATCTTCGGACCCAGACACTTCTTGGCCGCCTCCTTTTCTTCGTGTAGAACAGGTGAAAGAGCCTGTAGATGGCTTCGCACTGTTGTAGAACGATGGTGGCTACCAAAAGGAGTGTGTGATGATCCATGATGGAGATGACTGGATGCTGTGGAAGAGCAAGAGCCAGATGAAGGCTGAAGAGGTCTGCACAGCAGGGCTGATGGTCTGAAAGTGAGATGCAGGTGAGTTGCTCCCCCTTTTTATAGGCATCCTCTAGACATCCTGCAGACATCCTAAATATCCGAGATACGTCCCCTATGCGAACGTTTTTTCCGTTTTAATGCTTTGTATGTGAACTGCATCCACTTTCATCCTTTCTACGTCCGTGCTACTAACGCTGTGTGTCCATTCCGCGTCCGTTTCGCTTCCTCCCTGTGTCCGTTTTCCACTGGGCGGATGTGAGTTGCACGGATGCGCAGCGGATGCCTAGCGGATATAGCGGACGCGTAACGTATGACGACGGACATCTAACGGATGTTCCCCATATGCATAACGGATGTAGAATGGCCGCGTTGGATACATTTTCCACTCAAAAAGTTTTGTGCAGCTCAAAACTTTTTGAGTGGATGAAATGTCAGTAGACGGATGCTGGACGGATAGAGAGTATGAAAAATGGATGCAATGAGTACAGAACGGATGCATCGCGTTAACCAACGGATGGCAAGTGTTTCTCTCCGTTTTACATCCTCTTTCCATCCGTTGGTGCTGTGTGACAGGGGCTTAAGGAAGCAATTGTGAAATATGATAAGAAACATTGTTTTATTTGAAGAAATGGAACCTGGAGCAGAGAAATTATCCTGACTCTGTCTCAGGAATTCCAGGCAGTTCAAATGATTATAAAGGTTTATTGCAAGCTTAAGCTCTCTACAAGAATCTGAACTATGAATGATTGAAGAAAATTGGTGGTAGATAAAGGTCAACGAAATTCAAGATGGACTGGGCTTAGATCTCTTGCAGGTGCAAAGGGACTCAAGAATGATGATGCATTTGACCCCTCCCTATGGCTCAACTTGGCCCACAGCAGGAATGTGGATGGGGAAGAGCTTCAGAGGGCCTCCTTAGGTTCTTGGGTTGTAAAAGGGTGGAGTAGTTTCAGACTTGGAAAAAATTAGCTTTACAATAAAGTAGAATTAAGTCACCTGCTCCTGTTTGCTATCTAATCTATCTTGTAAGGTTAACATCAGTCTTTCTTGAGTACAAGTACATCTCTCCCCTTTACAGCTCAAGAAATTAGGGACGGTCTTTTCTGAACCTCCCAAGGTCATTCTCACCTATCATTGCAAGCTTACTAATTGCTGCCACCTGCTGTAAGCCTCACATACTACCTCTATACACACTGACCTTCCTTCCACCCAATTCTGCACCTGTGTTATGGGCATGACAATGTGAAGGCTAAAGGATTCTTTGGAAAGAACAGGTGGAATTCCATAAAAATTACCCAAATACCAAAAGTACTGCAAAAGGAGAGCCTATTTGGTTTAGTGGTTAAGGCAGCAGGCTAGAATGTAGGAGATGATGAGTTGTAGTCAGGCATTAGCCATGAAAGCCAGCTGGGTGACTTTGAGCCAATGACCAAGAGGTGGTAAATTGTTGTCCTGCCTTAGGCACGAAAACCAGTTGAATGATTTTGGGCCAATCAATGGTGAGTTCTGGTCCTACCTTAGCCATGAAAACCAACTGGGTAACCTTGGGCCAGTCCCTATCTCTTAGCCCAAACCACTTCACACAATTCTCATTGTGGGGAAAATAGGAGGAGAAAGATGTGTTGGGTATGCTTGCCACCTTGGGTTGTTTGAAAAAATAATAAAGGCAGTGTATAAATGAATAAAAATGAAGTAATCGAATAAAATAATAGATAAAATAATGAAAATGAAATGAAACAATAAAATTAAGTCAATAAAAATATAATAAAATAAAATAATAATGAAATATAAAAAATAAAATAATAAATAAAATAATAAAATAAAATACTCAGGAAAAAGAAATGGCGGGGGACGGGCCAAGTAACAACCTAAGATGACTGTTTTTCCACAAGGTGGCAGCATGTCCACAAACATGGTTGGGCCTCGTTGGAGCAAAGATGGGAAAAATTGAGAAGGAGGAGTGTTGTCAATCAGTGGGAGCGACTTCAGTCACAGAGCTGGAAGGGACCTTTGGAGTCTAGTCCAATCTCCTGCTCTTACCTCTACCATTTCTGATAAATGGCTTATTCTGTCTCTTCTTAAAAGCCTCCAGTGATGGGACACCCATAACTTCTGAAGGCAATTAACTGTTCTCACTGTCAGAAATTTTCTTCTCAGTTCTGGGGTGGTTAGTTCCCTTGGTTAGTTTCCACCCTTTGTTTCTTGTCCTGCCTATAGGTGCTTTGGTAAATAAGTTGGCTCTCTTGTGACAGCCCTTCAAGTATTGGAAGACTGCTATCACGTCACCCTAGTCCTTTTTTCACTATAAGGTTTAAAGATTGCTTATGGATTCCTGAAGAATCCTGCTAAAACAAAGGAAAATGTAAAAAAAAAAACCATAGATTTGTGGAGGTATAGATGTACGCAACACCCCAATGCTTACCAGAGAGCCATCTGGAGTCACCTTTTAAACCAGCCCCCCCAAAACTTGACAACTTTAAGACTTGTGGATTTCAACTCCCAAAATTCTCCAACCAGCTATGCTTAAAGTTGCAAATCTTAAAGTTGCCAAGTTTGAAGACCTCGGCTTTAAACCTCAGTGCATATCTTGTGTAGAAGGTTCTAACATGGATTGCAAGTTCTGTAAAAATCGAATTAATCGACCTGGAAATCTGCCCAGCCCTATCGTAGAATGATGGGTAATGCAAATATAAAAATGGTGGTTACTGACTTTAGTTTCTGTTGCTTCATTTGTTTTGCCTTCAGGGAACAGCAGGATTGTTGAGCCACTGAATGGACTGGAAGTATTCAGATCCCCCCCCCCCCAAAAAAAGAAGCAGCTTCTAAACTGGTTGGACCTCTTAAAGGGACACTAATCCTATTGTTGTTGTCGTTTCTATCCATCAGACTTAAAAGTGAAGTGAAATTCTCAAAGTAAGAGTTAGTATTTATTTTTGGTTTTATTTCTATCAGATATTATTTGTTTTCTTTTCACCTAGGAACTGTTGTCATTCATCAAACCCTAGAACTGGAGGAGAATCATAGAGGTCATAAATTTGATCTCTTAGTTCATCCAGGAATCCTTCTTAAAGCCACCAAGGCTGATAGGTGACAGCCTAGGCTTGAACACACCTCCCTTCCTCCCTCCCTCCTTCAGTAAAAAAAAACATGCTAGGGCTTATTTTCAGGATAGGTCTTATTTCTAGAGTTGCCCATCACAATCAGTGACTCTGGGGGGTCTTAAAATTGGAGGGAAAGAGATGATTCCTTTTCTTTGTTAGTTCCACTATCCAGTCACTCTTAATGTTAGAAACTGTTTTTCCTAGCATTCACCTTGATGCTTCTTTCGCATTTAACTAATTAACTAATTTAACTAAATTTCAGAAAATAATTGAGATTGCACAACGTAAAGCCATAGGGGACCTGGCTATCTGCCTTCACAAAATGTGCTAAGCTCAGTTAGTATTAAACTTGGGTAGTTGGGGGTTTCTTTGGTCTTTCAATGGCTCAGCATGGGATCCGTTCCATTGGTTGATAGCTGGAGGCATTGTGCAAATCCAAGAAATGGAAAAAATGGTTTGCCACCAGAAGTTGTGGGTTGCTCCATCACTGGGGGTTTCCAAGAAGAAACTGGACAGCCATAAGGTCTTCTGCTTGAGGAGGAGTTTGACTAGAACAGGGATCTACAACCATGGCAACTTTAAGACTTGTGGACTTCAACTCCCAGAATTCCTCAGCCAGCAAATCTGGGAGTTGAAGTTCACAAGTCTTAAAGTTTCCAAGTTGGAGACCCCTGGACTAGAAGACCTTCAACTCTGTTGTTTTGTGATGATCTGATTCTACCCTCACCCAGTGAGGGCTGACAAAGATATTTTTCCTTTTTTAGATGAATTCATTCTGATTTCCTTCTTTCACTATCACCACCCAGCTGCCATAGTTTACTCGGTGGTGCATAGAGATAAAAGAAGGACATGGGATGATACAGATGGTCTTTGCTGCAGGCCAGTTTTGAGAGTTGGGCTTGAGACCACCCAGCTGTGTTATTTTCTCCTCTCCAATTTGCAAAGTTGCTGATGGGGCCTTAGGGGGCTGGCAAGAGACACTTCTTAAAGCTTGCTCAGCAAGTAATTCTCTCATTCTTTTAGAAAGGGGAGGGGAAAATTCTTTAAAAATCAAAGGCCTCTTTGAGGATTTCTCCCCCCAAAACAAAAAGTTTTCTTACCTTCCAGATCTGAAGGAGGGGCAGCTCCCATTTCTGAAGTGGGCTTGGGGATGGCAGGGTGATGGTGGAGAAATCTCTGCTTTGAACAAGTGACTAAATCTCCAACTTTTTCACCTCTGGGTGAACCCCTGGTATGAAATACCCAAGGTAGAACACCAGAGTCAGATTAAAAAGGTGATTCTCTACCTTTTCCCCCCTCCTGGTGCTGCATCCCACACTGATGCTTTGCATGCACAAATCCACTTTGTTATTTAAAGTGTATGGAATTTCCTAGAAGGCATTCTCCTTGCATGAGTCACCAAGCCACATGAGCTATAAGGGATCTTGCTTTTGAAAGGAGCTCCTCCTTGGAGAAAATGGGTTCTAATTCAGGATATTTTTCTGTTGTTGAGTGGAATCTCTCTCCTCCTTCCCCAGCCCATTATTGCACTGCAAAAGTTCAGGCTGCTGAATAAGACATTAAAAAAACACAAATGAACTGTACTTTCAATCAAGTACCTGTTTCCCCAAAAATTAGACCAGTCTTACTTTCTTTTGGATCCAAAAAAAGCACAAGGGATTATTTGGGGGAAATAATGTTTCCCTCTCCCTCATGTATGGGAGGACCACTTCTGTTTGCTTTCGGCGGGGCAGGAGGCTGAGCAGTACATCAATGCTGCCACGGCGTGGCGGGGCGGTGGAACTGCCCCATGCGCCCCTCACCAGCTTACCTCAGGGCCCCCACAGCCAGGCCATCCATGCCTGGAAACCTGCCTTGTCTCACGGCCACAGCACCAGCACACCACTTGGCCTCCTGCTCCATTACTGCTGCAAGAAAGCAGAAGTGAGCCGGTGGCCATGTGGGCTCCTCCTATTGGTGCTGCTGCCGTGAGGCAGGTGTCAGGATGTGGATGGCCTGCCTGGGGGGACCCTGAGGTAAGCCAGTGCAGGGCGCATGGGGTGGCTGCACCACCCCTGCCTCACCTTGTGTCTGTACCACCATAAGCACCCAAAGGGAATAGGCAGCTGGCCAGTGGCACAGGCTCTTCAATAAGGCTTATTTTGGGGGGTAGGGCTCACATTAGGCACACAGTTAAAACACGCTAGATCTTATTTTCAGGATAGGTCTTATTTTCAGGGACACATGTTATTTTAAGGAAGGCTTCTTTTATTTTATTCTGTTATTCTGTAATTGCAAAATGGCAAGTTCATCATCTTCCATTTAGCAACAGCAATAGCACTTATATATCACCACAGTTTGCAGAGTCAGCCTATTGCCCCCAAACAATCTGTGTTCTCATTTTACCCACCTCAGAAGGAGGGAAGGCTGAGTCAACCTTGAGCCTGGTGAGATTCAAACTGCCAAATTGCAGGCAGCCGGCAGTCAGCAGAAGTAGAATATACAGTACTGCATTCTAACCACTATGCCACCATGGCTCACTGAACAGAATACAGAGTTGGAGGGGACTTTAGAGGTCTTCCAGTCCAACCTCTTGCTCAGGCAGGAAACCCTATACAATTGCAGACAAATGGTTGTCGAATCTCTTCTTAAAAATTTTGCAGCAGTCACAACCTCTGGAGGCAAATAATTCCATTGATTAATTGTTCTAATTGTCAGGAAATCTCTTCTTAAAGTTGCTTCTCTCCTTGATTAATTTCCACCCGTTTCTTCTTATCCTGCCTTCAGATGCTTTGGAGAATAGCTTGACTCCCTCTTCTTTATGGCAACCTCTTAGGTATTGGAACTCAGCCCAGTCCTTCTTTTTATTAAACAGACATACCCAATTCCAGCAACTGTTCTTCACATGTTTTAGCCTCCAGTCCCCTAATCCTCTTTGTGGCTCTTCTCTGCATTCTTTCCAGTGTCTCAACGTCTTTTTTTATATCATGGTGACCGAAATCGGATGCAGTATTTCAAGTGTGGCCTTACCAAGGCATTATAAAGTGATATTAACACTTCATGTAATCTTGATTCTATACCTTGGTTAATGCAGCCTGGGACTGCATTGGTTTTTTTGGCAGCGGCAGCACATGAGCACATGGCTCATGAATCTTTCAATCTTTGAATCTTATTTCTAGCAGAGAATTACTTGATGGCCCCTGACAAGTAGCTTTAGACACTACAGGGAGTCCTTGACTTACAACTATTGTTTAATGACAGTTTGAGCATTACAATGGCTCTAAAAAAAAGTGCCTTATGACCAGTTGCCATATTACAATAATGGCAACACCCCCATGGTCATGTGATCAAAATTTGGGCCCTTGGCAACTGGTATGTAGACGGTTGCACTATCCCGGAGTCATTGATCACCATTTGTGATCTTCCCATCTGGCTTCCAACAAGCAAAGTCAATAGGAGAAGCCATTTTCGCCTCATGATCACATGATTCACTTAGCAACTATGGCAAAAAAGGTTGTAGAATGGAGCAAAATTCACTTAACAATCACCTTGATTGGCACCAGAACCTTGGGACTCAGTTGTGGTTGTCAGTCAAGAACTATCTGTATTTTAGTTCTTCTGCAAGCAAGTGGCTTAGGGCACCTTAAAGATGCCATATAATGTTTAATAATTAGCATTCTTAATACATTTTAAGCTTTTTGTTTTAAACTGGAAAAAATAAAATTCTGTCCTGTGTGATAATTTACAGCAAGGTCAGGCTGTTCCTTTTACAAAACACAGTTATAACTTAATTAGTTTGGCTCATGCATCTGTTTATAAAAGAGATTAGATACTGGAATGAAAGATTCTGTATAGTAACATACTAGATTTTGTAATGGAATTATAGTTATGTTGTAATTATAGTGTGCCCTTTTTAAAAAAAAAGAATAGACTATCAAAATATAGATGAAGCAATCAAGGCACAACTGACTGACAGGGGATAATGTGATATGTTTTTAATAGAAGTGGAATGTTTATATTTGGGGGGCATGATATTGAAGAGAAGTTTATGATCCATCCATTTGACCTGCAAGAATCTTGGCATGTGATTATATTTAAAAGTGAATTTAGTGGCTTTAAATCAATCCCACTTATCATTTCTTTCTGTGCATACAAAGGAAAAGGGTGCACTATTACATGGGAAAAAGGTAATAAAAATGACACTAAGGTTGCCCTATGGGTGTGTATGTGTGTAAATATATAAATAAGCACAAGCAATACCAATAACATGAGGAGTCCTTGGTGCTCTCTGAACTTGGTTGTTTTCTTGCAGATGTTTCATTACCCAAACTAGGTAACATCATCAGTGCTAGTTAGAAGTGTTGTTTGCAGAACTGTTTGCTATTTATTTGATTGTGGGTCCAATGTTAACCTGGAACTTAACCTCTGCTGATCTGGGTGCTGATTGCTGGTGGTTGGGTGTTTTGTTCCTTTTTTGGGGCTGGGTGATAATCTCTCTAATTGGTCCTCAAACAACCACATGGAATCAGCATAGCACCCAAGCCAACTCAAGCCCTTCAATCCTCTGCCTCCCGAGTCCTAACTAGATCTTCTTTTGTTCTCCTCTACAGGAGAACGGAGCTGGAAAGCAGGTTAGTGTTGTGGGGAGGGAATGGGATTTTACAGTATCCTTCCTGCCACGCCCACCAAGCCATGCCCATAGAACCAGTAGTAAACATTTTTGAATCCTACCACTGCCTTCAAAGCATTGTAAGAAGACCAACAAAGAAAAAACAGGAGTCATCTATATGTAACATACAATATAAGGACTGCAATATTACAACCACTATGTAGGGCAGACAGGCAGAATGCATCCACAAACACTAACTAGCAGTAAAAAGAGACGATGAAAATTCTTTAATTTCATAACATATGGACAGATGTAACATAAGTTTCAATTGGGAAAATGTGACCATCCTAAACCAAGCTAAGTCAAAAAATGCCAGGGAATTTCTAGAAGCCTGGCACTCTGACAAATCTACCATCAATAGGCACATAGACATTGACAACATCAATAGACTATGCAGAAGAGACTATCGCCCAGGCCAGGGAACCAAAAAGCCCCTCATTTCAACCGTGAACTACAAAAATGTTCTCCCTAATTAATACCAATAATCATTGCCCAATTACAATGAATGGATTTTAAGTTTGTAAAAGTATACCTTGACCCTGCATAGTATATCCTGCGTGCTCCAGTAATAAATCTTGCAAAGTTAATATGTTAAAATGGAACTGGCCACTGATTTAAAGTAGACTCCAAAGGGTGATGTACAACAGCTTGTAAACAAGGAGTTGTTCCACAAGACTTACTTGGAAAGGAGACATTGCACTTAGAACTTGACCCTTAGGCAAAGCCTTTTGTGTCTCTCCAATGAATTACAGTGGTTTTCACAGGCATATTTAAGGCATCTGCTCAAGACTGTTCTGGCAGGAGCAAACTCTGCAAACTATATGGAGACCTCTGCAGATGCTTATCTTCACAACCAGGCCTGCAAAAAAGTTGCTTTCTTGAAGCTAGGAGTCTCCAGCCTTGGCCATTGGACTTTAATTCCCAGAATACCTCAGACAGAAGAGATTTGGAGTCCTCCAGTCCAGTAACTGTCCAGCCTCTTCTTAAAAACCTCCAGTGATGAAGCACCCACAACTTCTTTTTTTTTAATTTTAAAAATAAACTTTATTAAAGATTAATATATGTATATATATATAATATAAAATATATAGTGTATATTTAAAAACACAACTACAATAACGTGGGATAATACCCGAAGGAAACTGAACAGCATACATGTAAGTACCCGCAAAAACTTAAAACAACATATATATAATACATAATACAACACATTTTGTTAGAAATGAAACTAATGAAAAAGACAAAACATATATATTTTTAATTATTTAGACGGTGTGTTCTTATCACAAAAAAAATCCTAATATTCATTTCCTATTTCTGGCAAATACTCTTAATCTAACCATTTATCTTTTCCTTTCCTTATCTATTTATTCACTAGTTTTTATCCTTAATCCAATTGTACCAGTTTTCGCAAACTATACAATATTTTGTGTCTGCCTTGTCTTTTAGTTTTTGGGTCAATATGTCCATTTCAGCACAGTCATAGACCTTCTGGATTATCAGATTGTTGGCATCTGATCACCCTTCCAACATTATGCAAAAGCTATTCTTGCTTCAGTGATTATGTGTAGAATTAAGTATTTCATTTATTTTGCGTACTCACCTTTTATCATTCCCAATAGAAAAATTTCGGCCTTGAAATCTAATTGAATATTTGTAATTTATTTTATCCAAATTCTTATTTTTTTCCAGTATTTTTTACTTTCTGGGCAAAGCCACCAAGCGTGGAAGAAGGTACCCCTCTTTCCTTACATTTCCAACAAAGTGGACTTAGTTTTGGGTACATATTAGCCAACCTTAAGGGTGCCAGATACCATCATTTTATATTGATTTTCTTTATAGGCCGCTGATTTCATGACTTTATAATTTTGCTTCCAGATTCTTTCCCAGTCTTCTAGATTGATATTGTATCCTACATTCCTTACCCACGCAATCATTGGGCCCTTAACTATTTCTTCTGCCAATTCAAATTCTAGTAGGAAGTTATACATTTTGGAGATTATTTTTTCATCTGTCCCCTCTAATATTTTGTCTGATTCGGCTTTACCTCTGTTACAAATTCTTCTACATCTTTTTATACCTTGTTTTAAGCTGTAAATATGGCCACCATTCTCTCTTCATCCCTTGCTCTCTGAGTTCTTGATTTGTTTTTAGTATTCCTTGGGAGTCTAAAACATCATAGCATTTTATTTTTCTTCCAATTTCTAGTGCATTGGGATGTATCAGTGCCTCAGTGATGGATACCCACCCTGGAATTTTCATATAATGTCTATGTTTAATCTCTTTCCAAATCCTCATTAATGAATTTTGAATTATGTGTCTATTAAAATAGGAATATGTCTTGTTTCGAGGGTTCCACATGAAGGCATGCCACCCCGCCTGCAAATCATGCCCTTTTAGAGTTAATATTCTTTTATTTCTCAAATTGGCCCACTCTTTAATCCACTTAAGGCTGCCGCTTTGTAATATAATTCCCAGGCAGGAAGTCCAAATCCACCTTTGCATCTATTATCTTGTAATGCGCTCATTTTTTTCCTCATCCTTTTTCATGTCCACACAAATTTCATAGTCATTTTATTTAATTCACTAAAAAAAACTGTCCAATTTTATTGGAATCCTTTGAAAGAGAAATACTTCTGAAGCACCACAACTTCTGAAGGCAAGGCTGTTCCACTGGTTGATTGATTCTCTCTATTGGGAAGTTTCTCCTTAATTCCAGGTTGCTTCTCTCCTTGATTAGTTTTCATTCGTTGCTTCTTGTCCGGCCTTCTGGTGCTTTGGACAATAGGCTGACCCCTACTCTTTGTGGCAGCCTCTCAAATACTGGAATACCTGCTGCCATGTCCCCTCTGGTCCTTCTTTTCTCTGGACTAGCCAAACTCAAATCCTGCAACCGTTCTTTGTATGTTTCACATATTCATGATTCATAAGTCCACAAGTCTTAAGGTGGCCAAGGTTGGAGACCCCTGCAGTTTAAGCAAAGGTTGTATCACACACCAGAGAGAGAAATACAGGTAGTCCTTGACTTACAACAGTTCATTTAGTGACCAGTTATAATGGCACTGAAAAAGTGACTTCTGACCATTTTTTACACCATTGCAACATATCCATGATCACATGATAAAAATTCAGACGCTCGGAAACTGACTCATATTTATGACGGTTGCTTCATCCCAGGATCATGCAATTCCATTTTGCGACCTTCTGACAAGCAAAGTCAATGGGGAAGCCAGATTCACTTAACAACCATGTTACTAACTTAACTATAGTGAGTCACTTAACAGCTGTAAAATTGGACAAAACTCACTTAGCAACTGTTTTGCTTAGCAACAGAAATATTGGGCTCAATTGTGGCCATAAGCTGAGGATTAGCTGTAGCTGAAGGTTGACATAAGATGTAAAAAGCAATCACAGATGTTGTTTCCCATCATAGTCTCATGCAGGACTTTGGATTCTGCAACCATACATACTGGTTGCTAAGCACCAAAGTTCCATGTCAGAGATATTCTGCCTCCAGAAATTGTGAGTGCTGCATCACTGGAGATTTTTAAGAAGAGACTGGACAGTCCTTTGCCATAAGGTTCCTGCTTCAGCAGGAAGTTGGACTAGAAATCTTCCAAGGTCCCTGTCATGCCCCTGTCAGAATCTGATTCCGAGGGGGAGGACGAGCAGCTGACAAGGAGTGGAGTGTGGCTCCATTGGCTGTGGAAGAAACTGGGGAAGGACAAAGTCCGGGTGGACAGACCAGGGGAGAGGTAGAGCAAGGCAGAGGGAATTCAGAAGAAGATCCAGGCCCTCTTCATCCTAGGGCATGCAGGGAGGAACGGAGAAAGGAGCAACGTGAGTTGCGTGGCTTACGGGGGAGGAAATGGCCCTGATTCCCTTCATTAGCTGCAGCTGGGAACACAGTGTTTAAAAGGGGAATTTGCACACAGCAACTTTTTGGAAGCAAATCATGAGTTATGTTTTATTGTCAAGGCTTATCTGGGTTATTCTTCCCAACTGTGTGCGTTTGTTGGCCTTTGAAGTCTGCAATTCCTTATCCTGCCCTGTCCAGTTAACTGCTGCAACGTGATTTGTGTGGATTTTTATTTACAATTTATATGTACTTTGTTTTTGGAATGAATTTCTTCCACTTAAAGACTGTTCTTGAGAGAGTTTTTTCTTGGGAGTTGAAGGTAACTGGAGATTGGGAGCAAAGTTGGAGATATTAAAGGGACTTAGATGACTCTGTTGCCTTTATGCCATGCCCCGGGTCTTCACAGTCCCTTCCAACTCTGTTATTCTGTATTCTATTCTATTTCTATCCCTTTCACCTACTGCTGTACACGTGTAGCAGAAGTTCCTGTAAGAGGGCTGCAAATAAATTGAATTACTACAAAGGACCATGCAAAATATAAGTATAACTTAGCAATTAGCAAAACATGCTCACCAATGTTGGACATGCAGTGAACAAGAGAGGACAATATAGCTCCTCAGTGGATTAATTAGGGATGAACCATCAAGTTGAACCACATCTTGACCTGCACCTGGTGATTATTTATAGTTCTTCTAGATATTCCAATATTCTCTTCAATCCCATTTATCTCCCATTATCCTCCAGTGCTTCTACTCCTTCCACTGTGCCAAAGAGAATAATTTATCCTAATCCAACACCCACACATAACATATGACCAAATTCTTTGAAAAAATGTCAACAAAACCCACCAGGAAACATTGTGGCCTATGAAATAGGTGAGTCCTGGCTTATTAAATATCCAAAGTGAAGAGGCAAGTCTAACAAAGTTGAAGAATCGAGTAGATTCCCACGCGTGTGTGCAAGGGAGAGTTGGTAATATAATGTCATCATTAAGGTAAAAATGAAAGCAGACTTATAAATATAACACTGCTTTTTCCCGGAGAAAAATAAAACACAGAGAGGCTGTTCTGCCAACTCCGTTGAAAAATGAGCTGTGGCTGCAGATAATAAGAGGGTTTCCGTAGTTAAAATTCATAAATCTGTCACTGTTCAGCGTGCAAAGGGCTCACCCATCAATGCAGACATGACAGAAAAGGAGAAAGAGCTCGCATTTTAAGCAGCTACAGATCAGCAAGCCCATCCAAAATGGTCTCACAAGGGGGTGAAAAAAAATAAAGACTTACTCATCTCAAAAAAATAAAATCTGTGAACACTGGACAAGTTAAGTCTCAGGAGTGAAATGGCCCATCTTTTGAACAGGGATGAAGTATTAGTACTTTATCCACCACCTTTACTTTATCAGTACTTTATCCACCCCCCCCCTCCCAAAGTGGTTAATTATTTATCTAAGGATGAAGTGCAGAGGATCCTGAGGAAGAAACAACTATGCTTCTAAGAGAAGACTGGCTAGCTCAGCGTCAAGAAGGAATTCTTCCTTTGGAGCCATTTCAGATTTAGAGATGTGGGCAACCAAGGCTATGGAACAAGAAATGTATTTTTAAAAGAAAAACAGGTCATCAGCCCTCTTCTCTTCAGGAAACTATATGACTTCCCATCTCTTTTATTTATCTGTCTATCCATGCAGCCATCCCATGAGGAAAAAAAATCCAAAGAAATTGGAAAGACAGACTTCTACATAATCTTACTGAAAACCCCATGGGGAAGAAATGGGAAAGGCAGGTTTCTCCTGAGAACCATTTCTAGGTTAGACCAGAAGGGTGTTTTTTTAAGTCCAATTCTTTTTTTTTTTTTTTAAATTCATTCTCTTTTCCCTCTAAATCCCAAATTCCCACTCATTAGTATTTTTGGGGGGTGGGGGTGGGAGAGAGTTCTAAAGGGAAAGGTCTTTCAAACAGCTGGTCCTCTTGGAGAAGTTTTCCCTCTGCTCTGGAGAGGGGCCTCATAAGTGGCCAGAAACTCAGCAAGGCCACTGAAACTCTTGAAACAGAAGTGTTGACCATCGTTTTCAGGTTC
Source organism: Laticauda colubrina (assembly GCA_015471245.1). NCBI lineage: Eukaryota > Metazoa > Chordata > Lepidosauria > Squamata > Elapidae > Laticauda > Laticauda colubrina. Next base: position 17,630,085 of record BLBF01000058.1, read on the forward strand.
AGTAAGTCATTTCAAAAGCAGAACCCCTTCAGCAGTACTTTTGTTCAAAAAAAAAAAAAAAGTTGCAACCATTATCTATGTTTGGATAATGTGCCTGGTTTATTTATTGCTCACATTACTTTCTGCTATGTAGCAGGAGTGCCTTCCTCCCCCCTCCTTCCTAACATATGCTGTCTGCTATAACATGAGGCCGGGAGAAAGGGGAGCTGGCTGCATGGGCCGTTTCATCTGGAAAGCATGCAGTACACGGAGTGATTTTGCTGTGGGTTATGATTTTAATCTTTGGGAGAAAGAGAAAGGTTTGCCTGTTTCCTTCAGAGAAAACAAAGTTCAATTAGAAAGAAAAGCCCTGTAAATATTTCCTGTTTTAAGTCCAGAAGCATTAAATGCATGCTTCAAAAGCTAACTGGACAGAATGACATGCAAACATGCATAATATGAATCATGATTTACTGATCACTTCTGTGACACTTTCTGTCCGGGATTGGATTCTGCCGTAGGAAAGACAAAAACAAAATGCTTGTTTTGCTATCCTACTTTTTTCTAAATAATTAAGGGAGCATAGATTCTGTTTTTTTAACATAGGTCAGGAGTGAAAATGCCTCAAATTCCAGACTTGGAGGTTGGAAAATAACTTCTAGGGGCTCTAGAAAACTGGATTAAAATAGAGGAATATATTTGATTAAATATATGAAGTGTCCTTGATGCTCTCAGAGTTTGACTGTTTTCTTGCTGACGATGTTATCTACTTTGGGTAATGAAAGGTCTTCAGGAAAACAACCAAACTCAGAAAGCACCAAGTACCCCTTTCATTTCAACCCTGAGCTACGAAGATTCTCCCTTATTAATTCAATTTATTCCAAGAAGGAAAGAATCAGCTTTGTCTTCATCTGGGGTCAGACATGTGCCAAGCCAGTTAAGGTGCACGTTTATTTTGCAGCTTTCAATCTGCAGTGCTGACTTTAGCGTTGTGGCAAGATTAAGGCAAGGTATCACGATGAGCACTTAATACATCCGGATCAATCTTCCGACATCAGAGGTCTTAAGAGAGTCTTAAAGATCCTTAAACCTTCTAAGTTTCGTCCAACAGAGCTAAAGGAACAGGGAAAGAAGAAATCGTGTTTGTCCCAAGTGCTTACGCCAGTGTCTCAAGGGGAAGTGAAGTTTTGTAAGAGCTCCTGGAAGTATTATGGGGTTTGGGGAGAGTGTCATAGTAACACTTAACAGTACCCATCTTCATTATTGCAACACGCTCTACATGGGGCTGCCCTTGAAGATCATCCAGAAGCTCCAGTTGGTGCAAAATGCCGTGGCCTGCATGGTTTTGTGCAGATCCCAATGTGCACATGTGTCACCTCTCCTGCAGGAGCTGCACTGGTTGCTTCCAGGTGCAATTCAAGGTGCTGGTTGTCACCTTTAAAACCCTTCATGGCTTGGGACCAGGTTATCTGAGAGAACATTTCTTGTCGGTCACATCTACCTGACCTATCAGAGTGGGGAGGCAAGGAATATAGTGGGTCTCGTCCCCTAGGGATGATGGGACCCAGAAGGGCCTTCTCTGTGGTGGCTCCCTCTCTCTGGAACATCATTCCCCCAGAGATTAGAACACCCCCCACTCTTACGGAAGGTGCTGAAGACCTAGTTCAGCCATCAGGCCTGGGGAACCCAGAGTGGGATGGAGCCCATGAAATGACTCATGTGATCCGCTGTCATCGGGCAGGGGTTGGAGTTGGGGGCTGTTTTCATATTATACTTGATCAATTCGATTCCTTTTGTTAGTTTTTATTGTTTTAAATGTGATTTTATATTCTGTAAGCCGCCTCAAGTCGCCATGGGCGAATAGCCAGCAATCTAAATTAAATAAATAAGAGTCCAAATAGCTGCACATTTTCAGAAACACAGGTAAAAGGATAATTTCTTCAAAGGATGAGCTCTATAATTCAAAAAGGTGTTGAAAGTTTTTCCAAATTGCAGAGTTAACATTGCCTCCAGATTTCAATTCTTCTTTCCATATAGCTTCTTTCTCCAGTTCCAGTCATAACTTGTGAGGTAAAGGCACATTCACAAGCCAGCTTTTCTCAGAAGCTGGCACCTCCTGAATGGCTAAACTGTGGTTCCTGTTTGGCCATAGCCAGAACTACCTTGGAGAAGACACTTGAAGAACATTAACAATGATTAGGAGAGTCTAATTGTTTTAATTCTCTGGAGATGTGAGGCTCGTGGCCTGTATCAAATGTATAGTCCTAGAAATGAAAACTATATGGAAAGCTTGAATCACCCAGCTAAAATGGTGAAAAGTCCTTACACTATTTTCAGATATCAGACAACTCCTATTGATTAATTATAGGCTACTATTTCAATAGTGATAATACACCCCAAAATAAGTGTTTCCTTTGTGAACATTCAGGTATTCCTTTGAACCAGTTTTCTTTACGCCTGGGATGATCTTGAATGAAACTTGGGAAAGGAGGATTTGGGGACAACGGTGGCATTTCCTGAAATTCAGAACTGTGATACCATTGATCACAAGCCACTCATGACCTCTGGCTCATATATTATTTTGACATCTGGAAAGGCATTTTCTGTGAAGGAAGTGAATGACTATGAATGATTTACATTGAGACCCCCTGTTTTAAAAAAAGTTTTTCTCCATGCTCCATTTAAAGCAAGGATGTCCAACGTTGGAAACTTTAAGACTTCTGGACTTTGATCCCCAGAATTCCCAGTCAGCCATGCTGGCTGGAGAATTCTGAGAGTTGAAGTCCACAGGTCTTTAAATGGCCAAGGCTGGGGCCCCCCTGCTTTAACTGAAAAAAGGAGCTATATAGGAGTTTAACTATAATACATTAAAAAGTACCTAGAATCATATTTTCATTTAAATCACACTTGAGTTCATGTTTGTTACAGTTTTAACTGAATAATAACAATAGTATCCTTGAGGCATTCAGAACAACCCACAGAAGTGTTTAGCTGAAGAGGTACATGTAAAGCATTTTAAAGATTTAAATCCACTCTTAACATGAACTGAACATGGGTGCATTTCGCTCTTTAAGTCAGGAGTTTAAAGAATCACTCAACCACTCGCTACATGAACACATTTACTGCAAGTAGCTCTATGGAAAGCCAATTCAGATAAATATAAACACTATACAGAGCTTCAAGCTAGTCTCCCAAAACTGCAAATGTGCTGCATTTTACCATGAAAAACAATGTAATATTTACAATGGAAGACACAGCCAGATCTATCAGCTCAAACCTTTAAACAGATCAGTGAAGCAGAAATAGCAAATATAATGAACAATTTCATCCATATATGTTTTTAGTTTGTACAGACAACTGTCCAATATCAAATTAAAATTTACAGGACAAACATTGTTCCATCGTTGGTTTCTCTGTATTCGACAGCAGCATCAAACGGGTGGCTGGAAGGTGGCCCACAGAGCGATATGCTTGGGAGATGGTCCTCCAGCACAATACTGAATAAGTTAGTTGCTGTAAACTAAGACAGATTGCATATTTAATTATGCTGTACCTGTTAATCTTTGTACCAGTAGTTGTGAGGTTACCCATTGATTCAGCATTTGTAAAATCAGTGCTCTACGGCCACCTCGGGAATTCAAACGTAGCGAATGTGGCTTTCATCAAACCTTTTTCACAATTCATCTCTTTGAACGGTCACCTCCAATTTTATTTATTCAACTAAAAGATGAGAAAGTACCTTCTGCAGCCTCTTCCAAGTTGCTACCCTTCCAGAGATGTTCAGACCCAGAATTCCTGCTAACATCACCAGGGATTCCGGGGCAGGCAAACCAAACAAACTGGTCGGGATGTTCCTTGGGTTAGGGCTAGCCTGTTGCATTGCCAAGTTACAGAATCCTAACCAAAAGAACCTGGCAAGACAGCACTGCGATCCAGAAAAGTGGTCATACTTTTAAAGTTAGCAGCAACTGGTTAACTTTACTCTTGAAAATCCTGTTTTAATAGATTCAAAAACTCATCTGTGCTTTTCAACCCTGCAACATTTTTTTTTCCTTTCTTTCTGATTACAGCACTCCACGTAAATTCATCCATATCGGCTATATTTGGCAAAAGTTCCCTAGACTGTTAGGTGACATTAAATCAAACCAAAAAAAGATTCCAGTACATGGTGATGGACATCAAAACTGAAAAGGATCTAATTTGCTTTACAAAAGATCAGATGTCAAAACATGAGGCAGCACTTCATATTTGTACAATATTCAAGGTAAAGGAATATCAGCCATGTGGCACCTGAGGATCTGCGTCCTGCTTTCAACTCCTTCTAATATCAGTGCTTCTAATTATTAATGCACTCAATGTACCGACTCTAGTGTCACATTTTCTAAGGACAGAAGTCTAGGATTGATGAACCCTAGCTTTCGCTATAATTTTGAATTTCCAATTTTAAACAACACCCCGAGTAAGAATGATCTTCTTTCCCCCACATTAGGCATATTATTATTATTATTAATAATAAATTATTAGTTACATTTTTGCTAACTTTAGGGGAAAATAAAAGAATGGCTCCAAATGAAAGGGATCTTTTATCAAAGTGTAAGGTTAAGGGATTCTCTCTATAAAAGCTCTACAGCACATTAACATTGTAACGCAAGGGTAATATACAGTTGCAGAGTCTGCAAATTTTTCCCCCATTTCAGCTTATAAAAAAACCAACTCCCCATTTATCCAAAATTTAAAAGTCATAGAAGTAACTATACAGGGACATAAGAAAATGCTTTAACTATAATCAAGATACAACCAACTCTTCAGTTCTATTTTTTACATTCCAGATATTCTCAGAACACTCTTAAATTTAAGAGGACATAGATTTATTTTGTTAAAAAAAGATATAGGACTCATGTACCGTAAAGTGAAATTAAACAGACAAAAAAAGAGAGAGTACCACTTCTCTTGTTTATAGCAAATTGCTCTTTGTGGCTGTGAAATCTCACCATCACCTAGTGGGGATCAATCAGAATGAGAGAGGGCTGTTCATTCACAGCCCCATTCTTTGCGTGCTTGCCCAAGTACCAATAAATTCACTGACAGCTTACTTCCTTATAACTGAGTACAAGACTGTGACCTCTGCTTGCCTCATTCTCTTGCAGAAGAAAAGAGGAACCATGATAGGTGCACCCCCCCCCCCCACTACCAACTGGCAATGAGTTCACCTGCTTTCCAGCAATTGCAGCCACCATCAGCGGTCACTTTCCAAGGGGCCACTAGGGGAACGATCGAGAAAGGACTATTTTGCCAAGGTGGGAGGGAGAAGAGAGGTGGTAGTTTCTCTAGAGGAGGCAGGGAATAAGGTAAACAAGAGCATCTCTATGGCGCATGCAAGAACAGGCAAGCAATGGAAACAGCGTCCTCCCAGACTCTACTGTTTTAGTTAAGGGGAACTGGGAGTGTTGTGTGCATTTGTGTATGTTGGAATTTTGCTATCCAAGATTAGCCGCAGGCCTCTAGCTCTGACACTATGATCTATTAATTTCAATGAGAGTTACAAATAAGTTTGCTTCGGATTATCGCCTTGACATGTGTTCCCATTCTCTCAAAATGGGTTTATAATTGCCAATAATAATAACAACAATATCTGTAAGGCAATGATAAATTGTTTCAGCTGTCACTTCAAGTACAAGAAAAGCAAACCCATGGTAGGAAGCTTCTCTGATACTGCCACTTTTTTGAGACAAAAAAACGTCTGCAGGAGATGTAGTAGTGCAGGAAGTTATCATTTTTCTACTCCAACATTCGTATTGTCTCACAGATGGTGCTGGCAGAGCCAGGGAGCAGGGTGGGGAGAGAGGGGAAAAAAACCTCATCCATGACAAAAGTCCATTTGGATTCGTGTGACTGTAGACTCAACCACTCCTCAATGAAATCTCATTCCAATGATGCATGTCTGTGTCTGCGCTAGTGGAAGTGAACAGAGTTGGCTGGAGATGGGCTCTGCCTCCAAAAGCACCACACAATTATGGAGATACCAGCTGGAAAGCCTGCTCTTCTCACAATGGTTTCCATGGTAATGCCATCAGTCTAGGAAAAGAACAAAAATATTTTAGTGCAACTGAAATGGGAGAGAAAAGAAAGAGAGACTTCTTTTGCATTGTTTCTAAAGGAATTCAAACTAAAATTCTGGTTGGTACATTCATACACTTTCAAGGACCATTTATGGCTGTGAAACTCCATTAAAAATTCTACTGAAGCCAGTTCATATCCTGTTCTTCAAAACTATCATGCAAGTTGGCCAAATTTCTTTTTCTGAATTTCTACATGTATATCTATCTGTACTGGCTCAGCTGTCCAGAGGATTAACAGAAGATGTCCTCCATTTGTTTCCTTTAAGGCAGCCCATAGGTATGTAAGTGATAATAATAAGAGTATATGGATACTTCTGTGGTATGATATTTATTTTACCAGAATGATGTCCAATCACTTGGGATCTTATCATACTGTATACCTCAGAATCTAATATCCTACTAAAATTCTCAATGTTGTCGGTTTGTAACCTTCATTTAGCCAAAATGGTGCATCACAGAGCAACATTTTTGAAACTGAGCTACCTCCAATGTGCCAACTTAAAGAACGTGCTCTAAATCCAGGACTCCTTACTCCAGTGGAATTGAAATTTCCAGGATCTTTAGGCCAATTCTTTTTGTAAACTTGTGGCTGCTACAGCACCACCAGAGTCAGCTATGTTCATGTGATTATGATTCTCGATGCTCCCACAGGCAAAGTCAATAGGGAAGCCAGCAGGAAATCGAAAGTCACTCCCACTGCCTTTTTACTTGCCCATGGTCAGTCTGTTTCTCTTTCGATAAGCAAATATTAACAAAGCATGAAGCAACAGATTGTAGGTTGTCTAGACATATAAAGTTCTGCTTCATAAAGGAATTCCATGATCCTTTCCTTGGTAATATATTACCAATGTAAACATATTTTTGACACTGTTATAAAGGAATTACAAATACACTTATTGTAATTTGGTATTAACTAGGAATGTCATGAAGAGGAGTTCCCTAAAAAGGTTTTTTTTTAAAGATTTAATTTCACCACGTAACACAGAAGAAATTCAGATGGCTCAAAGTATTTCACGCTGAGATAAACTAAGTGATCCATTCATTTAAAAGATTCCAACTTTTAAAATAAACCAAAGCACATGCAGGTCACTGTAAGCTGTTTGCACACAGGCACCTAAGTTGGATAGTTTTTCACAATACTATAAAAGATAAGAAATACCACCAGAGAAAAAAAAGCTTGCCCATTTTTTCTAGTGAATTGTGGCACAATAACTTAGCATGCAAAGTAATCTGCCACCTGGGTGGAACATGGCATCCCTCAAGCAAGAAAACTGTTCATACAATTTATGCCCAGGAATAGGATTAGGCTCTCCACTGGAAGTAGAGGGGCTTGTCCCAACTATCCCTTGTACGAAAGCAAGCAAACAAGATTATAAATCAAGATTCTCTTGATACCCACAGATTTTCCCACAGAATTAACACTTCATCTTGAAATGGATGAAATAATCTCACAAAATAGATTAAAATGGAGAATCTATTACTTTAACTCCTCCTTTTAATTGTGAAAAGCAAAGTAATAGTTATGCATGACCAAAGCCAGAACTGATAGCAAAAGACAGCAATACTGTCTCTGCAAAGAAGCTGAAGAAATAGAGACCACCTAGTTTCAAGAAGATAACACAGGTGGACTACAAACAACAAAGTGGTAACAATGATATATTGGATTATTTGCAAGAAATACCATTTGCTTGCAAGTAAGAACTGGTGGGACTACAAAATAGACAAAATAATAACAAACGAAGAAGCCGTGGGACTTTAAATTTACCCAACAAGCAATTTAAAATTCAGGTGAATACCTAATACAATGTACTCTGATTTTCCTAATACCTACTTGAATTAAATTAATGAAACCAAATTACAACCGAAGAAACTGGACACAGAATAATTTTATTTTATCCTTACTTTTGTATACAAACGCCAAAGTTCTGCCTACTTTTTTCGGACAGGGTGAGCAAAAGTTTTATCATCCAGCTGCTTATTCAAACTCACCACGAATGTTTATTTGGAACTACTAGACAAAAACGTAACAGCATAAAGATTTTTACCCTTAATTCTTTATGAAAGCAGCAGCAACTAAGATATTTTTATACTTCAGACAATTCAAAAGGCTTGTATGTATGTATGTAGCCCACCAACCTAAACTTGGTTATTTATGGGATTTTTCATCATTCCAGAATTGGGGATCTGAGGTAAGTGAAACACCCACACACCAAATATAATTTACTGTAAAGAAGAGAAAAATGAAACTCTTGCTCTCCCCAATCAACAACTCAACTTCCAAAAGCAGAACAAAAGTGAGAATTTTGAGTTTGAGTTTGAGCCAGCCATTATCTCTCTTCCAGCCACTGCAAAATACCAGTAGCTCTCCCCTTCACTTATGCTAAAACCACTTACTGAATGGATTTAAATCAATCATCTAGCCCACTGTGTAAGTTCAGTGTGATTACAAAATTCCTCCCTTTGGATTTGGTCTTCCCCGAACAACAGGCTCTCTATGTACCTATATTCTTTCTTGCCTCAAAAGGACTGAACCACATGTTAACAAATATCCTGTTGACTAATTCTATTAGCAAATTAGGATCATATTTGAATGTTACAAAAGATCAAACACTTCCTATATGTAAAAAAAAAAAAAAAAAAACCAAGCACGTTAGGGGCAGGGTTGTAGCCTGGGAGGAGGGTATAAGGATAATCTGATTTGCAAATGGAAAAAAATCAAACTGGAAACCTTTTTCCACATTTGTAGACACAGACACCCTAAAAGTCTGAAATAATTTGTTCAAAAAACATGTCCTTTTAAAATGTTTAATCATTTCCATTGGGTTGTCTCCTACTTCAGATATTTGGGCACAACGCCCAGCCATTAAGATGGGGACACAAATCAAAGTAACATTTGCAGATGCATGTATGGCTACCAACAATTGTAGTATTTTCTTAATGTAAGATCCAATATATATTGGGTGGCCATATAGAACAGAAATTGGGCCCAGGGAAAAGTCCTTTTGAACTGGAAATCCATCTCTGCAACAATCACTTCTCCCCATCATATCCATTCATAAAACTTCTACTTTTTAGTTTAGGTTTTTTTATTGTGTCACTACCTATACCTGTCTATCAAAGGATGAGAGACCATGCACACAGCTATTTGATCTATCTAAAGTACTGTTTCTATTCTGAAACAGTTCCTGAATGTTCAACAATGGCCTAATAGGCAGAAAATTGAGTTGTTTCTTTGAGCATTTAGTTACAACTTCAGTTGCTGAAAAATCCTTATCACAAAACAGTGGGAGGCACTCAGCCCACCAAGGGAAAGATGGCCATTCCAACAGCTGTGGCGTGATTTGATGCTTTGCCTTCTTTAGTTTAGCCAATTCATCTCAAAAAGCCATAGGTTTCTGTTTCAACATGTGCAGGACCAAAGTAATCATTATAATGGCTGCCTTTCAGATGCCTAATACAGCTACATGTGACCCAAGTTTTAAAAAACAAACAGCAATTTGCAGGGTGGGACAAGCAGGCAGCTCTCTGGGTCATACAAACAGTTTATGGATGAGTCATAACTTTAGGACAAAAGGAGGATTTTTCCTCCTGCTCTTCTTCCTCTCCCCAACCCTTTCCACATAGTAAGGTTGTACAGTTTTTAAAGATATTTCCTCACTTTTAACCAAAACCCTTTTGTATTATGTACTGTAAACAAAAATCTCTATGTTTTAATCTCACATTTCTCCCCCTAGACCTCTTAGAAACTTTCAGCTTCAAAACCAGACTTGGCTTGTGTCCCAAAAGTGAGCAAGCTATGCAACTGGGAACAAACCAGATCCTGGATACTTAATCTTAATAAATAAGTAATGCATGCTAGGTTCCACCAGCTGCTAAACTTTATACATTTTCTTCCCATTTGCCTCCCCAAATTCAGGGAGATAGGTTAACAATACTTCAGAATTAGCCACTTCTGTCTACTCAATATTTGAAAGAGAACATATCATTCCAACACAACTGCCGCCACGTGTCACTTTTTGTTCACTTTTGCTCGTGCAGATTTTTTTTCTCAGACTCCTATGATTATTCAGATCTCTCTTTCTGAAATGTTTTAGGAAGAAATCTGTTACATATGCTTTTTGTCACCTTCAGGTAGAATCTTAAATTCCAAATTCATGCTCATTTATGACTGCACCGCACTGAAGTGCTAGTTACTTTAAGTGTACAAAAATGCAGTTTCAACAGTGAAGCTTGGACATTTAATTTAACAATTTAGAGAGACTTTTGTTTGCTATTCCTATATAGGAAAATCTCTAATCATATAAATTCAAAGCAAATAGCATATGCTCGTACATCTTCCAACATTGATCAGATTCTGGTATGTGTGTTAAGAGAGACTTGCACACTGAACAATCAATAAATTAGGATGAGTACAACATGCTTAAAGAATATTAAAATTGAAATATTTCTATTAAGCTATAGCAAGATACAATGAGCATTTACCAAACAGAAAGTTAATAAAGAAAAGGCCTTTTAGACATTTAAAAAGAAATATAAACCAAGCTTTCAACAATTACACTTTTCCTTTCAATGTAACTTTTCAACCAATTTTTTTTTGTCTTTTCCCCCCAACAAGAATGGTTTTCAAGCTGCAGGTAAAATAATTCTTTGCATCTTTTAGGTACATGATGTCAAATATCTACATGTCCCTTTCTCAAGTTTAGAAGACTGGGAGTGAACAACATGCATGGAAGCAAGCAATCTTATTTTTATACATTCAGTTTAAGAAATTATTTTCTGGTCTGTCATTTGTTCAGTATCTAAATTGATAAACTATAATTTGAAACAAAAAAAATCAGAACTGTAAACAAAACTAAACCATGATTTGCACTTCTGATGTTAAAAGACTTTTTAAAATGCTTTGAGTATGGAACTAATAGGATGTGACAATGCAGAAAGTGTATTACTAAATTGAGCATGTAAGAGCCGGCTGTATATACACATTTCACACCATATTAAACTATGATTTTCTAAACAAGTCATGATCAGAAAAACTGGATTATTTTAGTAATATATCATTGGCTGAGTAGGTCTGCATGACACACATAGCCCCAGGTAAGTACCTGAAGGGAGTAGATGGCAGGTGTAGCCTTGTAGCCAACGAGAAATTTACCATGCTATATGAATATAGGCTATGAAATACGACACAAATATTTCTATTACAGAAGGTGCTTTGGAATGGAATTTTCTCAGGTCAAATAAACAGGACTATGTCAAGAGTAGAAGAGAGGTCTTTTCATGATTACAATCAATGTAATTTTTACAAGCAGGGTAACTAGAGTCAAACAATACTTGTTTTGTTCTGTCATTCTTACTACAATCTAAACTGCCCTCCAATAGTGAGTTTCTTCTACAATCAGTCCTCAACTTACAAGTTTAGTGATGATTTAAAGTTACAACGGCATGGAAAAAAGTGACTCATTTTTCTCATTTATGAGCACTGCAGCTTCCCCAAAATTCAGACACCTGGCAACTGGTTTGTATTTATGATAGTTGTAATGTTCTGGGGTCATGTGATCGCACTCAGCAACCTTCTGACAAGCAAACTCAATGGGGAAGCCAGATTCACTTAACCATATTACCAACTTAACTGCAATGATTCACTCAATAACCATGGCAAGAAAAGTTGTAAAATGGGGCTAAGTTCACTTAACAAATATCTTGCTTAGCAACAGAAATTGTGAGCTCAATTGTGATCATAAGTTGAGGACTACCTGTATGTGAAACAGCTTTCCTTGCACTTTAGAAGACCGCACACAATTTACTAAATTCAGATGTATATCATATGTAGTTGTGCCAGAACCTGGAACTCCAATGTTATAAAAAAAAAACCTAAAGTATGTTATTAGAACTGTTAGCCTCGATTCTTTCTCCCAAAAATTTTCAATGTTTTGATGTTTATTTTGAAATGTAACAAAATCTGTATTAAATTTATTTCCATTTGAAGTCTCCTAATCAGATATTATATTTTTATTTTTGAGAGGGTGAGGAGGTATAAACTGTTTTCCAATTGCTTAAGTCGAAACAATACAATAGAGTAGTTACTATTTTTTTAAAAAAACTTACAGTATGTGAAAATAAAACCAGGCCATTTTGGCTCTAACTTAATGTAGTAAACTTTAGGAGCTGCTTATGATAAAACATAACCAGCTTAAGAGGGAAGCATTCTGGAAGAAGAAATTAAAAAATGGGGAAAGGTTTTTGAGTTTTTGCTTGACACTTCTTCCTAAAACCACTTGCCAAAAGAAGCTTCAAATACAAGTTTGGGAGAATAAACAGTAGAGTTGAAATGGATACTCCTGTTTCCACTCCTTTGCTACAAACTGCCACAGCATGAATTAACTTTTCTGTGAGAAGAAATGACTGGTGTTTTGTTACAATTCACTTCAGTCTAATGTTTACTCCTGCTCACAAGATGTCACCTTCAATTTATCACAATATAATGTTCTGTTTCCTTAGTTTCCAGTTGTTTGGTATGAGGAATCAACTCTTCCTATTCATAAAAAGCATGGAGGAGGGCCATAGTAATAAAATAACTGCTAGCAATATTTTGGTTGGATCCCAGGAAAAAGGAGAACTTCAATGCAGCACAATTATTGGTGGATGAGTCTTGCTTCTCACAATGAAACTTTGCAGAGTTCATGAAGTTTTTGTGTTAATTAGTATATAATCCTGAAAAACAAACCCTTTCAAATTCTATGTGCAGAAACAATATGCAATATGTTAAAGCAAACATACTGAGAAAAATAGATGTATTCAACAAGTTACCTGAAACTCATGTTTTGCTTTATAATTTTAAGCAGAAATGTTTGTATTCAGACTTCCTAAGTAATAAAGTATGATGCCTTAGTATAAAAGAATCAGATTCCTTGCACTTTAATTCATACTTCTGGGAAATTTGTTGCATTTTACATGTAAACAATATTACAAAGTTTCAGTGGAGAGGCTTAAAGTAAATGAGCAATTTAGCCTGTATCATAAACATAAGCTGCACCTTTATGATTAGTTCTTAATCACAGAATACTGAAAACACCTCTGATGTTAGATTAATAAAATTACAACATTTAGAGGCAAACATGTCCCAGACAGCCTAAGCACCTTTGAATAGCCATGTAATGATGTTCATGCTTTCTTTGCTCATGATGAAACAAAAAAGGCTGTATTGACAGCATGTACTGAGCCATGGTTAATTTAGTCATTGCTTATTCACTTTACTCTTGTTTCAAAGTTCACACAACAAAACGAAGCACAAGTAGCCACAAAAGTTGGATTCCTACAATATGCTAGAATAAAGTGTTGTTGAACCTGTGGGGTAATACAAATAAAGCCAGAACATAGCAACAAGACAGATGTAAACTCTGACATTATTATATTTCATTCTTCCATTTGGTGCAATTATTAAGCAGAGATACTTGAAAACTCTACTTCTGTAGGACCTGAAAGGCTCCCAACTACTTCCAAGTAGGAAAGCAAATTTTTACCACTGGGAATAGGTTTTATTCAAATATGGTGATTAATCAAAGGAGAGATGGAAAATAAGGAGCACTAGGTCAATAAGCTTAAGTGCTCATAACTCTGAGCTGAACTGCAGCAACTGCCTGCAGCACACTAACTCTCACACATATAAACAGCATGTGCATAAATGACTTTTGAATAAGGAAACAACAGTCAACAGTCAGAACCTTAAAACCTACCAAACTCAGCAACTGGTATCACTTCCAAACTTGTCATCTCTTTCACATTTAAGAGTTACCATGGTAAACCTCAGTACGGAGTAGTATATAAATTAAGCACAGGCAAATGCAATCATTATCTTAAATTTTCAACTGAAGTATCAGTAGGCAAAAAGATAGTAACATGCTAAAAAGTTAATCTGTAGTTTTAAAATTGCTGCAGTCAGATACAGAAAGCCAAAATGATATATGTATATACAGGTAGGTCCAATTACACTTTGCAGATATAAAATGAGTTTTCTTGAAGCAACTCCAAAGCAGTACAAGGTCTCACTAGTTTTGATTCTAATGAAACTGAATGCACTTAATTTACAAAAAGATGACATTCCACACTACTGAAATTCAATAGCTTAGGGAGAACACTTAAACACTTTGAATCTAGCCAAAGTCTAAACAAGAGAAAAGAACACCAAGGCAAGCTGAGTATTTTCCTAAATCCCAATGTCCTGCTTACAGATTGACATCTTTTATGTCATCTTTTCCATAGGCTGTAAAGCACTTTCCCAACCTGGTGACTTCAGGAAGCAATGAACTACAACCTCATCCCTTCCCCCAACTCCCAGCTAGTATAACCAATAATCATAGATGATGGAAGTTCAAACACAGGACTCAATTTTAGAAACTTCCTCCAATATGTAAGTTGTTTGCAGAATACATGGTTCAAAATTTTGGACTCCACACTTTTATGACATCTGTACATGGAGTGACAGTCAAAGAGTTCTGGTTAAACAATCTGAGCAGCAATGTATTACTCAGTTGTCATTCTGGTATTTTTAAATACTATGTACATTCAAATAATCATTAGTTGCTCAGTGACCTTAATTTAAACACTAATTAGAATCGTGTAATCATGTAATAGAACACACTGAGTGTGTTCTATTTTTCTTTATCTTCTGAAAACTACTATTCCCAGAAATCTTTGGAAGAGAATCCAACTTAGTTCACTGTAATAATTACTTTTATAAAACTATAGTTTAAAGTTTAAAGTGCCATGGGGAAAAAAAAACAGGGAGACTACTGAAATTGGAGCATTTCTTCTCTAAGACATAAGAAAATGTAATTGTTTTGCAAAGGATCCATCTCTAAAACTATGAATTAGAAAATAAATTTCAGGCACCTGAAACATTAGGATTTAAAACAGATGGTTCAAAGATTTCTGGGAACGTGCACAGCTATTGCTTTTTTGCTACTATACTGAAAGATGTCAACCTTTTAACCCAAACCTGGGAATTACAAGTACAAGCATGATTTATGTCTCCTCAAATACTTTAAATCTGTATTGTCTACTGTATTGTTAAGCATAATAAGGATAATTCAACAAAAAAGAATACCGTGCCAAAGAGTTACATTTAGTGGTAATGATTTAAGATTTTGATCTACCTTGTTTTTGCTCATAACTTTTCAGTCTGTCCTTGACTGCAACTGAGCACCCACAACATTTGGTTTAGGTGGTGGGTGTTGCAAATCTAGCATAGAAGGGCTTTTGTTTAGGGGATAGTACCTTATATAATGCCACCCAAGGAAAAAGTTTGGGAAATGAAAAGGGTTAATTAAGGTCCACACATATTTTATAAAGTTGTAATTCAAAATAATATACTGAGACTTTACGTGCATTAAGTATTATAGGTGTCTGCCAAAATTACAAACCTTTCCTTGCGGAGTTGCACTTCAAACTGTCGGATCTGCTGAAATCTATGCTTACGTATACTCCACTTTCCAGATTTAGAGTACCATTTGGGAGATGACAATTTGGTGTACTAGGGCTCTCCTCACAGTTTAGTGAATTCTCCCGTAAATTCAGAGCTATATAATTTAAGCCATTCTGAAATCCAGTTGAAGTATCTCTGGACATCTTGCTTTCATGGCCATCTGAAATATGTTCCTCAGGTTTCAACCACACGTTGTCAAAAGAGGCCGAGCTGTGCCTTTTACTACTGTCAGTAAAGAAAGAGGAAGAAGTAGTAACAGTGGCTGCAGAAGAAAAGGTTTCAGAACTATGCCTCCTCCTGCCTTGTGGGTCAGCTCGAATGACTTTAGGTACTACAGGAGGATCAGGATTAGAGACAGGGAAGTCCCTGTGACTAGCATATTGGTCAACAATGCACAGTCGGTTAACTATAGAAGGAGGACTATCGATCTTTAATCCGTTTTTGCTTTCAGTGGCAAAGGGTCCAGGTGGTGTGGCTGCCATGTTGAAGGTCATCTCGGTGTAGTCATCAATCCTACCACATGCTGTGCTAACACAAGCCATACCAAATGAAAGCCTAGCATAATCAGCATCAGGCAGGTTTCTAGGGATACTCGAATTTGCATAAATTGAAATGTCTGTCAAAGAGTTAGATAGTTCTTTAGCAGCTTTGGGGGATTGGACATCCAGATCAACACTCATGTAGTCAGAAAGTGGCGACTGCCTATGGTCACTACTGGAACCAAGAGATGATGGAGATCCTTCCGCAGATAAAGAATATGGCGTGTTACTTGCTTTTTCACCAAAATCTATATTTATATATTCACCAGGGCTAGATGGCTCAAGTGGGATTGTGCGATCATACATTCTTGGTATGGTGTTGCTCCCTCTAGTACCGAGTGGAAGTCTCGTAGGCCTAGTAACCCTGTTCTGCACAAGGCCTTCTTCTGAACTTTTCAGATGGGGTGATCTGGAAAGACCATTAGCCACAACTTCATTGCTGATGCTTTTCCCATTTTCAGATCCAATATACAATAATTTTCCAGGTGATGACATTGGAACATATTCATCATGTTCCCCAGTTAGAGCCTTAAAGCTTCGTGGGAGAGAGAAATAGGAGCCAAAATTTTTGGAATCGATGTTGGCATGCATATAATCTGGATCACAGGGTTGCTTCGGAGCAGCAGAATTTCCAGGAGACATATCCATGTACTCGTTATTTGTTGACTTTTCATGACCAGATTTAGAATTAAACTCAGTTAAGGGATTACGTATAGGTGAAGAGACAGTTCGGGGAAACATCATCATATATCCTTTAGAATCAGCCTGAGATGACAACCAGGAACTGTTAATCTGTTTTGGAACAGACACACTTTTAGGAGTCATGGGCAAGTAGTCACTGTTGCTTGCCAGAGAAGAGGCAACTCCTGGCATCATTGGCATGTACCCATCATCTCTGGCTTTATTCTTGCTTTGATTACATACAGAATCAAGAATTGATTCCTCATATTCAGGTTCAGAGTTATTTTTGAATCTTGGTGATTCAGAACAAGACAGGCGTCCATGGCTTCCTGAGGAATCTTCATCTAAAGTGGTTTGGGTTTTCTGTTGTCCTGGTACTGAAGCAGGCTTAGTTAATGAGTATGTTCTTTTTCTAAAGCATTTGTCAGCCTCCCGGTAATCATCTCTTGAACTATTATCCAACTGCTGTTTATTCATGGACATGTATTCATTTAAACAATTTTCTTCTCTGATTGGTGGAGTATTGCCCAAGGAATCTGGCGTGTTACTTCTCACACGAAAGTACCTAAAGTCTCCAGGGCTAGAACCATATTCATCTGAAGAAATGAAACCTCCATCGCTTGGGGACCCACAGACAGATGAACTAGAAGGCCGTACAAAGTTATCAGTAACTGATCCATGTCCACTTCCTGAAGAAACACTGATGGGACTAGTAGTAGAAGGAAAATGAGAAACTGGTAGAGAGGCAGACCTGGTATGATAAGAAGAGTTAAATGCTGCTCTAACATATCGTCCACTCCCTTCTTGGCGGCCCAAATTCATCCTTGCAGTATTCAAATGAATCAGACTTCCAGTAACTGATCTAAATGGTCTGGTCATTGTCCCCTCCCCTTCGCTAGAAGTTCTGAAGCGATAAGCACTGCTGCTTTTGGTAGTGGGAGGAGTCCCCCCTGTAACACTTTCTGTTCGGGACCTTCTTTGTAGGCCAGTCTGGCTAGGTGGTAGATTACCAAGATGCCTCCTTGTAGTTATGAAAGAAATGGGATTGGTACTGCTGCCACCACCAGAAGACTGGCTCTTGCTGCGAGGTCTGAACTCAGAGAAGGCTTTCAGAGCTTTCATGGTCTCTAGAAAAGTCTCGTGCATGTTCTGGGCAACCACTGAATCATCTACTTGCATCCATAGCTCACCTGGTCCAATGGAGGCTGACCTGCCCACTTCAATGAAAAAAAAGTTTTCTGAGTGCCCACATCGCCGAATGTTCATTAGTTGTAAGTGGACAGAAGGTACTTCAGTATTGAGCTTGACCAGGTGAATGGCCTTGCTGGAAAGGCATAACCTGTACACCCCTGTCAAATTCTTCGTCTGCCCCAATCCCTTAGGCTTCACGTTGACTTGCCAAACTTCTTTGAACACAGTTCCTGGGCGAAGGGCAGTTCCGTAATGTTCATCATCGTCATCCAGCTGCTGATCGGCCTGGTCCTCCTGCTCCAAAAACCCTCTCTTGCTTTGGCTCATGAGCTCACTGATGGCCTGGTACCATCCTTCTTGCTCAGGCTCGTTCTCAGCCACCATAGCAAAATATTCATCCTTGGTATATAGGGCAATGATGTGTTTATGCTTGGCATCTGCCCTCCGGCTGACAGTGAAGCACTGGTAGAGAGGAATCACCCTTTTGGGAGACGGGCAGCAAAGGGCCACATTCCCTCCAGCTGCCGCCACGGCTGCCGCTCTCAAGCTACTCTTGAACTTCTTCTCGCTGTCATAGTATTCCAGTCGGGCCGGGCCAAGGTGACTCTCTGCCCGCAACACAAAGTACCGCTTGTGCCCATGCTTCTGCTTCCTCAGGGAACCGCATTTCCTCACGTCGTCCCCCCAGGTGATGCTGGCTGTGGGCATTAGGGCAGACCCTCGGGCAGAGGTCGCTGGAGGCCCATTCCGGCCCAGGGGGGTGGCAGGGGTTCCTGCTCGCCCCACCGCTGCGGGGTCCCCGGGCGACAAGGCATCTTCTTCCTGGACGAGGCAGAGGGAGCTGCTGGGCGATTTCCTCAGCAGGAGCATGAGATGATGCGGGGGCTGAGTCGGGGGCGGGCAGGGAGCGCTCTCCGTCGGCTCCTGGTCTTCCTCAGCCGCCGCCAGCCTGGACGCCCCGCTGCCGCCGCCGTCTCCCGTTGTTGCTGCTGCTGCTGTTTGGGCCGCGGTGCCCGACGCCTCGCCTTTGCCTTCCAGCGCGGTGCAGCCGCCTTCCCCGCCGGGGCCAAGCATCAGCGCGCTCGCCATCTTAAGGGGCCAGGGCAGGGTCCAAATCGCTACGCCAGGCGGGCGAGGGAAGCAGCCGCCCTCACAAGGGAAGGGTCTCCCAGGCCCGGCCGGACATGAGTGCCCGCGGGACTCTCGGCGTCGGCCCAGCCAGCGGCTCCCGGCCTGCGAGGCAACGGACAAGCCGGCGGCTTCCACCTCTTCGCCGCCGGTCGGACGCACCGGACTCCTCCGACTCTCCCGCTTCTCTCCTCACACCAGCGAGCAGGCTCGGCGGCACCACGGCGAAAACATCACGTGACCCACACCCCCTCCCGCGCGGGCGGGGAGGGAAAGGGGGGGAGGCGAGGCGAGGCGAGGCCGCACTTGGGCCCGCCCAGGGGCGGCGCGGGGAGACTCCGCGGTCGAGCCTGGAGGAGCGGGCGTGGCGGCAGCCAATGGGAGTCGGCGGAGTTTTCTCATGGGCTCCAATTGTCAGCCACTCCGCCCTTGGCTGGCGAGTGGGTTCTTACGCCTCTTTGACAATGACGGGCAGCTGCTTGGCCCAATGAACGACAAGAATGATTAATAGTTGGGGGCCGGGGAGTGGAACGTCGTCGAAGTTTATATGTGTGTTTTTGAGAGACAAGAGGCACGGAAGGAGGGGCTTGGGTGCCGTCCAATCATCATCTCACACAGTGGAACAGACGCCAAGCGGAGGCCAGAGCCGCTTCGTGCGTGCGTGTAAGATTGAAGAAAAAAATACACACACACGGAGAGGCCGGCCGCGGCAGATTGAGCAGCAGCTCGGGCAGCCAATCGGCGGGCGCCATTCCCTCGCGGCCGGCCAATCAGCAAGGCATTTTTAGCGGAGAAGGATAGATATTCCCCCCCCCCTTTTACAACCTTTTTTTTTCTTCAAGAAAGGGCGGCCTCACACACAAACACACACACACACACACACACACACAAACACACCGCCTTCTCTCCGAGCCCGCCTCGAGGGCCAGGATTGGCCGCGGCGAGGGCCAATCGCCGGGCGCGAGGGCCGGGGGGAGGAGGAGTGGGTGGAGCCGCCGGCGAAGTAAACAACCGTCGGCGCGCGGCCGACCGTTGGAGGAGGAGATTCCAGGCCTGGGCGTTTAAGAAAAAAGGCCCAGGAGTCTGCCACGGTCAAGTCTTTGCATGTTGATGCAAAGCAAATTGCAAGGAGAATCTCGGATGGGTAGCAGCCTCCCTGCTCAACTTGGTTTGCTGTTAAGCCCTCCGAGATGAAGTTTCCATTTCTACCCCGTTTGCTTACGCATCGATCCTTGTTATCTAGTTTGCTGTTACTTTTGATGTTCCAGTGCCCAATGTTTTAATATTTTTAATTTTCTAATTGTCCGTATTGTTGTTTCTGATTACTGTAAGCCGCCCAGGCTTGCTTGATTGTGAGATGGGAGGCATGCGTATAAATGGAATAAATGAAACTTTCTCAATCTGTTTTTGCCCTGGCCTCCTTCCAATCTTCTTTTTTCTTCTTTTCCATGTCCAGTCCCATTAACAGGATATAATCATGGGAGAGAAACTGATACATTTTATGGCTTTCAACAAGACAATATTTGTTGCATGAACACCTGGACTTTTGGTCCTTTATTTTAAGGGACAGTCCTTTATTTCAGAAAGCTGTCCTTTAGATTTGTTCTTCAAATCTTTGTCCTTCATTTTGGTCATTTAAATTGTACCTCACAAGTGAGGCATACTCGCATTCATGTAAAAATATGGAAATTGAATGGTCCTTTTAAAATAAATTCACATGTTATAGGATTTTAGATATTTTATTGGAATATGCATCGCAAAGATTTTATAGATTTGCTGTTGAATTTTTCTTTGTAAAGAAAAGTTATAAATCTAAACAATTTTTTAATCCTTATGAACCACTTTTAGATTTGCCTCTTTTTCAGATTTCTCTTTTAATCTCCTAGGCCTCTTAGGGTGTCATGTGGCTTTTTTGTTGACAATAGAGTTTAGGCCTGGCCAAACAATAACCATTGAAAAGGACTGCCATTACAAAACTGTCCAAGGATTCAGATGTGCAGGAAATGTCCTGATGTTCGAGGCCAGACCTCCTTGCATTGAGAACGGATCTCCCTGCTTCTAAACCATTTTCCAAAATTGTGTTTGGTCTCCACTCCCACCTACATAGAAGATTTTTTTTTTACTACGATGTGATTTTTGTACTTCTTTTTTAACTTTAAACCTTGGGGTTTTTTATTTTATAGTCTCTTAACTTTTTTTATACTTTGGTAATTGCCCTGAATGCTTTTGCTGAGTAGAAAAATATGGAGGAAATAAAAAACAATTTATTCTGGATAAAATTGTACAGCAAAACCCAAATTTAATACTCCATTTGGAAAAGGGGTATTATTCCTGTTTATTCATTACATTATCCATTGCCTTGTTTACTTCAGTACATTTGCATAATGTTAAACTGGAGATATTAAGTACAATGGAAAGTTGAACCATTGCATTGAACTCTAGTTAACTGAGGTCATTGTCCTTGAGAAAATTGCAGTGCTTGTGTTTCTGATTTTTGAGGATTTATTTTAAAGCTTCTCTTTAAAAACTGAAACAAACAACCAGAGACATAAGAGACTGCTGGTACCTGGAAGGTTGAAAATCTGTTCAGTGAACAAGTATTTCCTTTTCTTAGTATTTCCTCTGCAGACAAATATTTTGACCAAAAAAACTGCTTTTATATCTGATACCTGAAAAAGAACAACATGGATAATAAAAGTCAGTAGAAATTGTTGACCAGACAAACTGCTTTTATAAAATGGTATTTGTAATATTTGAGATATTCCTCACTATATGCTGGACCTGAGATTAATTTTGTTTACAGGAGGTGATACTGTTTGTTTCACCAGGAATATACACTCAATGATCCATTAGTGAAATAGAGGTTTCTTCTATTAACTGGCTGTTTGCTGTTTGTTTATGTGTTGTTTATACAAACTAGTTATTACATTATATCTATCTGCTTATGGAAAATTTATAGTAGTTACCTTTCGGAACATTTTATTGGGTGATTTTACTCACTGTATTTTCATTGTTCATTTTCTATGCTATAGTTTATACTTTGGTGAGAAAAGATAAGAAGTCTCTTATTCCACTTTCCAGAAACTCTTTGCTTGCTTGCTTGCTTGCTTGCTTGCTTGCTTGCTTGCTTGCTTG